>JAEQBH010004279.1:0-469201 GCA_016808115.1 Tetrastigma voinierianum | reverse complement strand
TATTCCTATTGGAACAGCGGTTTCTCTTGTTTATGGATTTATGTTCATGGACAGATGCTGCTGTTTCTGCAAGGCACCTTTGGGTGTCTTTGCATCTTTAACTGATACCTACATTTGGCATTTGGTGAGGTCAAATATGAAACCGAGTCTATTTATATTTTATGGTTGGATTTGTTCTAAAACTTTTTTCTTCTTTGATACAATAGGGAGCAAAGCCTGGTGAAGGAGGCGAACTTCCGGGTCACAAGGTTATTGGTGATATCGCGGTTACTAGGAATTCCACTGCTGGGGTAGGATTGATCAGCCCACCTCCACATCATGATATTTATTCAATTGAAGACCTTGCCCAGTTAATTCATGATCTTAAGGTATGAAAATATGCTTCTTCAAGTAAATGCTTCTTAGGTTTACGTCGTGATTCCTCCAACCCTTTTTTGTTTTCCCAGGTATAGATAGAAGGCTTTTCTTCCTTAAATAGAAATTATGCTTGGCAAATAGCAAGTTTATTAAAAGCTAAAAGAAGCGTATTCAACTTCTGATTTGAATAATGTTAAATGCATGATATTCATATTAAACCAAAATCCTATAAACTTGAGCTTTTAAGAGAGTTTGTTGTTTAACAAGGTATTAGAGCCTGGTTTTGGCAAGAGGTCTTGGGTTTGAACCACATTTTTGCAATTGATTTTCCATTTGTTGATTTGAAAGTTCATGGAAGACTCTATTCGGTTATTTGACTCTTTACGTGCGGGTATGGAGCTACACGCTGCACATGAGGGAGGGTGTTAAATGCATGATATTCATACTAAACCCAAATCCTATGAACTCGAGCATTTAGGAGGGTCGGTCATTTAACAAATAAGAACCCTTTTAACATATATCTTTTGGGTTTGTTTGCTCCATCTTTACTCATTCTGCTCCTCTTTTTGTAGAATGCAAATCCATCTGCCCGAGTTAGTGTGAAGCTGGTATCTGAAGCTGGTGTTGGAGTGATTGCTAGTGGAGTTGTGAAGGGGCATGCTGACCACGTCTTGATCTCTGGCCACGATGGAGGTACAGGGGCTGCTCGATGGACCGGGATCAAGAATGCCGGGCTGCCATGGGAACTCGGCCTTGCTGAGACCCATCAAACTTTAGTAGCTAATAACCTTCGAGGACGTGCGGTTCTCCAGACAGACGGCCAGCTGAAAACCGGACGAGATGTAGCAATTGCAGCCCTTCTTGGCGCAGAAGAATTCGGGTTCAGCACTGCTCCCCTTATCACACTTGGGTGCATCATGATGCGAAAGTGTCACAAAAATACCTGCCCAGTTGGCATTGCAACTCAAGATCCAGTTCTTCGCGAGAAGTTTGCTGGAGAACCCGAACATGTCATAAACTTTTTCTTTATGCTAGCGGAGGAGGTAAGGGAGATTATGTCTCAGCTCGGGTTTCGAACACTCAATGAGATGGTTGGTCGCGCAGACATGCTTGAAGTTGATAAAGAAGTGACTAAGAACAATGAGAAGGTGCATAATATTGACCTCTCGCTATTGCTTAGACCTGCTGCAGATATCCGGCCCGAAGCTGCCCAGTATTGTGTACAGAAACAGGATCATGGCTTGGACATGGCTTTGGACCAAAAACTCATAGCTCTGTCAAAGGCAGCTTTAGAAAAAAGTCTCCCTGTATATATTGAAACGCCAATCTGCAATGTGAACCGAGCTGTAGGTACAATGCTAAGTCACGAAGTGACTAAGCGGTACCACAAGGCAGGACTTCCAGCCGAGACCATTCATGTTAAACTCAGTGGAAGTGCAGGTCAAAGCCTTGGAGCTTTTCTATGTCCCGGCATCATGCTGGAGCTTGAAGGTGACAGCAATGACTATGTCGGGAAAGGGTTATCAGGTGGCAAGATTGTAGTTTATCCTCCAAGACAAAGCAAGTTTGATCCAAAGGAAAACATAGTAATTGGGAATGTGGCTCTCTATGGGGCCATTGAAGGTGAAGCATATTTCAATGGGATGGCTGCAGAACGATTCTGTGTCCGGAATTCGGGGGCAAGAGCAGTTGTTGAGGGTGTTGGTGATCATGGGTGTGAATACATGACTGGTGGTACTGTCGTCGTGCTTGGAAAAACTGGAAGGAATTTTGCTGCTGGTATGAGCGGTGGTATCGCTTATGTTTTTGATGTGGATGAGAAGTTCCGTTCTCGGTGCAACCCTGAGCTCGTAGATCTTGAGAAAGTTGAAGAAGAGGAGGATGTTATGACTCTTAGAATGATGATCCAACAACATCAGCGGCATACAAGCAGCCAGCTAGCAAAGGAAATACTTGCTGACTTCAACGATTTTCTACCTAAATTTATCAAGGTCATCCCCAGGGATTACAAACGGGTTCTTGAAAGCATTAAGCAAGAGGAGGATTCCAAGAAGGCATTGGAGCAGGAAGCTCAGGAGGCTGAGGATCAAGACGAGAAAGAATTGGTCGAGAAAGATGCTTTCGAAGAACTTAAGAAACTGGCAGCCGCATCGCTGAATGGGGAAACAAGTCAGGTAAAATTCTCTCATTATCCATCTCCCACTGAACTTATATTGCTTCATCTTTATAGTCATCCCTAGGGAAAGTGAAACTAAGGGAGAGGGTTGAAATACTCTATTCTCTGCTATAATATGTTATAGATATAAGATAGAGTGGATAGTGGGGCAGAATCAGCTTCGTATGCCAATGTCAGCTTTATTGCCTTTCCTTGTCCTTAATCAAACTAAAAAGAACAGACAAATTAAATTCAGGGGCAAAAAGAAAAGATAAATTAAATTCGGGGGCAAAGGTTATAGTAAGCTTCAAAACTCATGTAATGGAGGCCCTTTTTTTTTTCTCTCTTTCTCATGACAAGCGACTTAAAAAGGCATGTGGTTTTGGATTGTCTTGAAACTTAAATTTAAAGCTAGTAATAGACTGCTTGACCATTGGGAATAGAAAAATGCAAAATGAAATTTGAGAAATGAAGCTGTCACAAGCTTCATAGCTGATATGCTTTGAATCTGGAGACTTTCCAATATTTGACAGGGGCACGTAGGAACATTCATTGCATTAAGGTAGTCTTTTCTGTAGTTTTGTAATTGTGTTTAAAAATTTATATCATTCTAACTGGGTGGGCTTAATTTGATTTGCTATGCAATTTTTCGCAAATTGCAAGTATATTAAAGTATTTAGGGTCTAAAGGTGGTTTGGAATTTTCAGAAGATGGAAGAGGCTGAACCAGTTAAGAGGCCTACTAGAGTAGCCAACGCTGTCAAACATCGAGGATTCATTGCCTATGATCGTGAGGAGTTTCATACGAGGATCGAATACCAGATGAATGACTGGGAAGGTCATGGAGGAAACAAAACAGGCCCCCTTCACAAAGACCCAGATCAGCCCGTGTATGGTTATTAGTACTCCTTTCTGTCATCAGGTGAACACTGGTTTTTCAGTTTCAGTTGCATAACTATATGTTTCTCGACTTAATTTCTTGCATCTTTGTTAAATTTCTGTGCTGAAAAACCTGTGCAGGAGAACTCTGGGTGCCCTCTTGGGAACAAAATACCCGAGTTCAATGAATTGGTGCATCAAAATCGCTGGCGCGACATTAGATGAAGCACAAGACGAACAATACCAGAGTTCACGGGAGGATGCCCTGCACCTTGTGAAGGCTCTTGCGTTCTTGGTATTATCGAAAATCCAGTATCCATCAAAAGCATCGAATGCTCCATTATAGACAAAGCCTTCGAGGAGGGCTGGATGGTGCCACGGCCTCCCCCCAGGAGAACCGGGTATGCCTTTGCTTCATTTCAGCTCATTTAGATATCGTTTTTGGTTTATATTTAATAGCTAAACACTTTAATTATAATATAGTAAATTGTCCCTATTAAGACTTGAACTCGGGATCCCCCTCCCTATGCTCTTAAACGTTGAGCGTTTTATCACATGGGTTAGATATGATGAACCATTTAGATGTCGTTTTATGTTTACTTTCCAAATGTCTAAATGAAAAAAAAGCTTCAGAGTTGGGTCCTTGTTTTGGAATGGCTATTTCTTTGTTCTAAGATTAAAATTCTTATGACTACAACAGGAAGAGAGTTGCCATTGTTGGAAGCGGACCAGCTGGGCTGGCTGCTGCTGATCAGCTAACAGGATGGGCCATTTGTAGCCGGTTTTGAGCGTGCTGACGGATCGGTGGTCTTATGATGTATGGCGTTCCCAACATGAAGACCGACAAAGTTGATGTAGTTCAACGGCGCGTTAATCTTATGGCTGAGGAAGGCGTCGATTTCATCGTGAACGCCAGCGTTGGAACAGATCCATCTTACTCTCTTGACCGGCTTCGGGAGGAGAACGACGCCATTGTTTTGGCTGTTGGAGCCACAAAACCGAGGTAAAAAAAATCTGAAAGGGGAAAGCTGTAGGCCATGATAGTAGTAGTTATAAATATATTTGCTCACTTAGTAGCTTGTGTTTGGGCTCATAAACTGTGATTGTTTACCAGGGACCTTCCTGTTCCGGGGCGCGAGTTATCTGGAATTCATTTTGCCATGGAATTTCTACATGCAAACACGAAAAGCTTGCTCGACAGCAACCTTGAGGACGGTAACTACATTTCCGCCAAGGGCAAGAAGGTAGTCGTGATCGGTGGAGGCGACACCGGCACAGATTGCATAGGAACGTCCATCCGCCATGGTTGCACCAGCATGGTGAATCTAGAACTTCTCCCTCAGCCGCCGCCGACCCGGGCTCCAGGAAACCCATGGCCACAGGTTCAACCCTCAATCCCTCTCTCTCTCCCTTTTCATTTTTTTAAGATGCTTTCCTCATTCCGATCTCTATAGTTGGTCGGACTAGTGGTCTAGATATTATAGGCGTTTGTTTGATTCTCTTTACTTCTGGATTGCAGTGGCCTCGCATATTCCGTGTGGACTACGGGCACCAGGAAGCTGCAGCGAAGTTCGGTAAAGACCCTAGATCCTATGAAGTATTGACGAAGCGGTTCATCGGAGATGAAAACGGGGTCTTGAAAGGACTTGAAGTGGTTCGTGTTCAATGGGAAAAAGATGCTAGCGGAAAGTTTAACTTCAAGGAAGTTGAGGGCTCACAGGAGGTGATTGAGGCTGACCTTGTTCTACTAGCCATGGGATTCCTTGGACCTGAGCCGGTTAGTACTTGCTTTAACTTCATCTCACTAACGACTTGTTCCTGTTCTTTTGAGTGTAAACGAGTCAAGCTACTTGTGAACTACTCAAACTCGATTTATAGAATACATGAATTTGACTCGATGTTAATGGAGTCAACTTGAGCTCGAGTAACTTCTTGTGTCGAGTTGAGTTTCCTGGCTCTAACTTCAGTACCTTTCATGAGCTTGTCAGTTTTTTCTTGTTATATTATAATTATTTATTGAATTTTTAATTGATTCAGTTTTGTGAACGAGTTAGTAGTTATTTTTGGTGATTTTGAACATCGAACTTCGATCAAGTGGGCTTCAAGTTTTTAATTGAGTCGAGATTCGAGTTTGACTCACCCCCGTATCTACTCGGCTTCGATTACTCCCTACTTGTTCTTTTTTGTGAGCAATCGAGCTTATCATTTTGTGTCAGTTCAGTATAATTATTTATTAATTTTTTAATTGATTTGAGCTGTGTTGAATTGAGTTTTGAACATTTGAAAAAAAGCTCGATCGAGTTTGAGCTTTGAGTTTTTTAATTGAGTCAATTTCAAGCTTTTGGCTAATTGATTGGAACTTTGTCAAGACATCTGAAAAAAAAAAAGAGTTTGCGTCAAGTTTGAGCTTTGAGTTTTTTAATTGAATTGATTTCGAGTTTGGTTCTGTATAAAGGGCTCGATTAAACCTTTCCACTTGTTCCTCCAATTTTTCTGATTTGGTTAATGGGTTCTTGTGCTCTGCTTGATCCTCCAGACAATAGCAGAGAAGATGGGCCTGGACCGGGACAACCGATCAAACTTCAAGGCCGATTATGGCCGCTTTGCGACCAGCGTAGAAGGCGTCTTTGCAGCCGGGGACTGCCGGCGCGGCCAGTCTCTGGTGGTCTGGGCCATCTCCGAGGGCCGACAGGCTGCTTCTCAGGTCGACAAGTTCCTCATCCGAGAAGACGAAAACCTCAGCAACAACAGGCAAGAAGACGACGACGACAACATCAAGAGGCAACAAGAAAGCTTCAAACACACAGTAATGACAAAATAGGGTGGGTGGTAAAGAAATATGATCATATTCTTACTCTCTCACATACTTCCATTTCCCAGTAGTGAAGAAAGCAGCAGCAGAAGGAATCAAAGTTGGAAGTGAAGTGCCTAGGAAGAAACTGTGTGTGGTGTTTATTTTTCTGTCTATAGGGGCTTTTTGGCCAAATCTTTTGTCCTTGTCTTCAAGGTTGGTTGGTTGGAAAGGATGAATAATGTACAGTTTCTGAATATTTTTATTTCAAAAAGTTATAAAAATGGCGCACTTGTTGCCTGATAATTAATATCTGAATTTTCACTGAATGGTATGGGAGTGTGTGTAATCATACACACACACACACACACAAGTAGCTTGACTTGTTTGACATTGAGAATGTGTTTTTAATTGGAACTAGGATATGGTTGCTTCCAGTTTTTGGTAATAATAAGAGATGGAACTAATTTTCAACAAATGTTTGATTGAAACTCATGCAATTGTTACAAGAAATTTAGAAGCATCAAAGTCATCAAGAAGCAGCAGTAGTATTTCCACAAAGACACTACAGAGACCAAACCCCCATATCACATATTCAAAGGCCCTCAATTTTTACCTGCTTAATGCAGAAAACAATTACATCCAGGGTTTTTTTTTTTTGAAGAAAAAATCACAATGGTCTGGTTAGGTGACCAAAACATCGTCTTTCTTTCGCTTTAGGCATGTTCTATTTGACGATTTCTTGAGAAAAAAAAAACAGTTTCTTATTCCAGAAGTTGAAGGAAAAAAACCGATAAGCTGCTTTGTTCTTCAGCTTCAGCCAAGATCAGGAGCACCCAGCTGCAAAAAAAGGCAATTAAAGAGATGATAAAGACATCCACTTTGATCTAATGGCTAAATGCTCATGAAATAGTTAGATTTGGGTCTCCTTTTGTTTTTTTTTTACAAGCATATGCAGATTTGAATGATAGAAAAGGAGTTTTCACACTACAAATTTAATTTACAAGCTTTAAAGGGGAATTTGAATTTTTCCATCCCCTGTTTGGAAGGGGAGAAACTGTATGGCTTTTAGGGATGTGATTTTAGCTGTGCAGAGGTTAAAACATTATTTTGTAAGTTGTAACTAATCTGTGGAGTTGGAACAGTTTGTACATAGGTGAAGAGATCACTTCACTTATAGGATTCTTGAAGTTGCTGGCCTGTTTTTGCGGGGTTGGTGAGGTTTTCGGTTTTCCTCTTCTTGTTTTCTGGCCTTTTGGCTGGCCTGTATACGGGACGTATGCTTTATAACCTTTTGCTTTGCTTATCAATTAAAAAAAAAAAAAGGGAATTTGAATTTTTATATATATAGGAAAAGAAGGGTGCTCACCAAAATGGCCTCTATCTCCCTGTCTGAAACGGGTGTTCGTTTAGGCTGAAGAGAAGCTTTCCCTCCCATGGCGGTATTGACCGGTGGTGCCGGAACCTCTGAAATTGAAGTGAACATCAGATGGGCATCCTCGTTTGTCGACACCGCTTCAGTTTGTGATGCAGAACATACATTAATAAAAATCATTGTTATCAAAGTACAGAAAAATAAAATGCAAAGCAGTTCATCAACGAATAAATTGCCAGTTTGCAGGTGAATGCAGATTTAATTCAATTCAAGCTTCAGCACAAATACCACAGCCAAAACTAATGCCTGAATTCACAAATGAATGTGAATAATACTCCAAAAATCTGTGTTGTCCGAATTTGAAATTGTTATAATATTGTAGAATTAAAAACTAGTTGAGAAAAGAAAACATGTAAAGTTATGAAACTTCATATTCTTTCCTATTTGGTTTGAGATTGTCTTGTATATAAATAAATTGTTTGTGATCAATGAAATATACAAATTTTCCTTAAATCATCTCTTATTACAAAAACCAACCGGGGTATTAAACATATGGTGCAACTCATAAACAACAAGGTCCATCGCCAGTTCGCCACAACACATCCATTGGAAGTGTTTATTCATTAGGATCCCCGAACTGATGAGCAAAAAGATGCTTCAGGTTGCATTTGAGAGGCTTAAATTAATTCAGTCTTGAAATAAAACAGATTTTTACACTTGAAAAAAACCTTATGGGAAAAACGTTGGAGAAGACACTATGAATATGAGAATGATTATAAAGTACAATAGAAAAGAGAATAAACCCTAATAAGATCCATACTACGAGGCTGGGCCTTACCTTTCACTTAGAGATCCTATTTTCTCAACTTTTAACTTTTCACTGCAAAATCTGCCACGGGCTTTTGGGTTGGACATAAGCCTAAAACCAAATTTGGATCACAAAACAACAACAAATAATTGATCTTCATTACCCAACGTCATACACTTTTATTTAACTTTTTCTCTTATCTTGCAATGGAATTTCTGACCAACTTCTCATATACAGATACATTTCTCATCTTCCCACTCATCCACCTTGCTTGCTAAATGGATGC
Organism: Tetrastigma voinierianum; assembly: GCA_016808115.1. Classification (NCBI taxonomy): domain Eukaryota; kingdom Viridiplantae; phylum Streptophyta; class Magnoliopsida; order Vitales; family Vitaceae; genus Tetrastigma; species Tetrastigma voinierianum. The sequence goes on along the minus strand of JAEQBH010004279.1, from coordinate 460,551 downwards.
TCTACTTTGCTTCTCCAATTTTCACAATGACAGGATATGTAATTCAAAATCGATAGCATTTATCCAATGTCCTGTTTGGATTGAATAGCACGGCTCATCTCAATTATTTCATCCTTTCCCTTCTCCTGTTGATAAGTACCATTTTCAAATTACAACAAATTCCTTTCATACATTTCAATTCACACTGACACGGATACTGTATCAACACAAAATTGTCTCAAATTTAAACATAGAGTCGTCAAAAGATGGAATGATAACAGTCGACAGGCTCAATCATGTAGATATTGTTCGTTTCGGGGTCAAGGGGATCTCACGGCTTTAAAATCTCATACTTATATAGTGTCAGAAAGTCTCTCTCCTATCCGATATGGGATGTGACAAACACCTTTTATAGAGACACCAAACGGATAAACACCCCCTATGTGGCCAAATGGAATAGACCCTCACATGCGAGACTACGATCTGGTTAGTAACGATCAGAACCAATCGTATAGATGTGGTTCGGCCCCCCCGGGTTCGAGGCTGCAAGCAAGCAACGTCAGTTAGGTTTTCTCCTATCCGATATGGAATGTGACAAACATCCTCCATAAAGACACCAAACGGATCGCATGCATGTGTGGAGAATGGAATGAACCGCCAGCGTCGTGTTAGAGATCATTCACGTCTGAATTTAACCAGCCGTTCAAATCGTATAGATATTGTCGAAACCCAGGTTCGAGAGTATAATAAACTAAAACGAACATATTAGGGTTTTTCTCCTATCTGAGATGTGAAAGGTTGATTTGAGAAAACAAATAAATAAATAAAAACTCAAAATCCTGAAAACATCAATAAATCAAGCTTTTGATCCAAGCTAATACCCATTTCTTTTCTCTTCTTTAGGTATTATGTAAACTGGAAAGAAAAAGCCAATGGTTAATTTGATAAACCATGACAACGGAAACCCCAAAAATCACCAAAAATTAAGGCCTTCGATCCAAATCATGATTAACCCATTTCCTAAACCATTGCATACTGAAAACGAAAACCCGTATTCTAATTTGATAAGACCCAAAAAGCCAAAACCCAGAGATTATCGAAATATCAAACGAATTAACATAAATTCTGTATATAATATACAGAGGAAAAGAGAGAAGATGGAAGTGAAAGAGAAATTACCTGAAGCTGAGGATTTGGGGTGTCTTTGTGGGAATTTAATCCGTGGGATTCTCTTCATCATATACTTAGCTCCCACCGCCCATTTCTCTGTGTATGTGCTCCCTCTCTCTCTTCTCTGAAATTCCGAAGAAAGAGATGAATCCCCCATTGTTGTTGATAACGTCATTTTTTATTTTATTTTTCTCACCCTGTGGGGTCTAATCTGACTCCCAATTGTGGAATTTCATAAGATAAAAAAGGGTAGATGGAATGATTACGAAAATATAAACTTTTGGTTTCTCGTAGAGTTAAAACAAGTAATAAAAGCGCACAAAAAATGTAACCAAATGTATAAAAATAAGGTAAATGTCTTGGACCCCGTTTTAAGTGAGGTGGTTGGGTTTTTTGAACTGTTTTGAGTTCGAACGTGAGAATGTAGTTATGGTATATGAGTTGTTTTATCGTTTTTATGGTTGATCGATTTGAATGATAATTGATAAAGTATGATATAACTTAAAGATATATTTTATATGTATATGAACTCACTTAATACATCTCATGGTCTAATAAAAATAAATAAAAAAAAACTCTTGTCCACTTATACTCCGTATGATAGAGAAACTAAATTAAAACAATATATGTAGCGCTTTTTTTAATGTACAGTGGCTTAAGATAATAAATTGTCGTCATAGACTTAGACACAGGATCATAGCCTCACCCAATCGCATTACCTGTTCGAAATAATGAAGATTTTAACACTAGAATTAGGTATAATGGACATTAATGTAAACACACTTAAAACATTAATATAACATTTTTAAAAATATATGGTATAAAACCATTAGAGCACTAATATTGTTCCCTTAAAGCAATAAGGTAACACCATTAATATAATATTCTTAAAGTATTAATATAAAATCCTTAAAACATTAATCTAACATTCAGAATATAACATGGGTATAACATTTATTTTATTTATCATATGTGATATAGATGGTCTCATATGAAGGGTATTTTTGGCTTAAAAGTGGGTTTATGGTTTCACAATATGTTTGTCTTCTTTTTGTGTTTTTATTATGCGTTTGACTAATATAAGAAACAAAGTTTCTATTTTTGATGCCTTCATCGCATTTAAACACAATTATTCCCTAAAAAAATTACAATAAAGGTAATAGAACAAATAAGTAATTTCAAATTGAGACGCGTAAAGGATTCGGAGACGCCCAAGCCCAATGGCCCAAGGTTAACGGCCCAAGCTCTATGGCCCAAGGTTATATATTGCAACGTGGCTTCTAAAGGAACAACCACGTGGCTTTCTCATTGCCACGTTGCATGGATAATCCACGTCAGACCTTTGGTGTAGTGCAAACCAGCTTACTGTATCTAAATCCAACGGTTAGATTTCACTCTCGCATAACTTCGGTTCGGTATAAGTGACCACACTCAACGATCCCTACCCTTTCTTTATAATTGAAGCAGGGTTGTACAGAGAAGATCGAGAGAAAATGTCGAAAAATCTGGGCCGTTTATTCTCATCATTGATCGATCTCTCCACTCCGAGGCTAGGGCTAGCGAGTGCGAGATCCGGAGGTCGATCCGACTCACTGACTCACTCCAACTCAGCAAAGCAACTCTTCTCCTCTTCAGCTCAGCACCAGCACCAGCGCCAGAAGCAAGAGGAACAGGAAGAGGAACAGGCCTCCTCTTTCTCAGGAAACGAACAGAGTCCTGACGGCGAAAATGGAGAAGTAGCGGAAGAAGAAGATCAAGGAGAGGGCGGCGTCCACGTTAACGAACGGACCGGCGAGGTCGGAGGGCCGAGAGGACCGGAGCCGACTCGGTACGGCGACTGGGAGCGGAACGGCCGGTGTTCCGATTTCTGAGACCGGTAAAGCTACCCGCCGGCGGTGAATGTACCCTCAAAGCCAGGTTAGGGCTTGTCGGTAATTCATTCTCCCTGAAAATAAAATTAATTTGATGAGATACATGATTACTGTTTGAGTGTTTTGTTAAAGATTTGAGTCAATTTATGAAATTAAATTAGTTAAATGAGAAGTGCGATTACAGTTTAGTATTTTCTTGAAGTTTTTGTGCTCTAAATTAGTCAATCTCCTTGCGACATGATCTTAGTATCTTTGGTTTCAGCTCAATCTCCCTCAATTTCTCTTTAATAGTTCGTTATAATTTTGTTATCTTCTTTCCCAATTCTAACTTATTCTCCCTAATTATGACTTCAATTCCCTTCTCCCTATCTCTTTAACTAATGTTTATTTATTAAATACGTAAAAAACTATATTTAAAAATTTGAACCATTAAAATTGTTCTTATTATTGATAAATAATATTTTGTAATTATATTGCATATTATTATTGGCATGTTATTTAATAATCATTGAGAAAATCATAACAATGCCATGAAACAACTGAAGGCTAGTACATTATGCTAGAGTGGTAGTTTTAGTTATTAATATTATTATTTTAAATAAAAATAATGTTACTATGTCCAATGAGATGATTGATACAGAAACTCTCAAGTGATGATAAATAAGATGCATCTGCAGTGGGACTTGTAGTTGTTTGACATTATTACCTTTGGGAAAATAAGGGGAATAACATTATAGCTGCGTTAATAATTTCTCTCCGGAAACCCTAACCGCCCCCTCTCTTTGTTATCTCTTTCGGGCCCTCTTTCCTTAGAGAGAAGGGGTTATTTTTTGGCCATTCTTGGTTTGAAATCATCAATTCTATCGTTTTCTTTCATGGTTTCTATTCCAATAAAGTGGTTTCTTCCATTTTGATATGGGTTTATCTTTGTTTTTCCTTTATTTTTTCGTGTTTTGTTGCTAACTTGTTGCAGCCGGTAGTTGTATCGTTAATGGTTAGCTTCTTCTTGGGTTTTCGGATTGATAGTTTAGATGACAAAGTTTAGATCAAATCACTGATCGTCGATCATTCTGAATCTAGAGAATCTTGGCATTTTGATACTGCTGTATGATCGGAAATGTGCTAGGCACTTGAGTCGATCTGTTTCTTCATTAACTTTGGATGTTATGTCATTTGTTTTAGAACTTATGATTGATGTTTACATTGATTGCGTTCTTGCTTGCCAGATAAATAAAGTTCTTATTTAAAAAAAAAAAAAAAAAATCAATAAATTATCTATTAAAAAAAAAAAAAACATTAGGCGTGTAATAAAGGCATTTTCAAGTGATCTATTTTTTACTCTATCTTTATATATAAAGATTTTGGGGCAAAAACCACATTCCAATAATTCTCTATTTTCATTTCTAAAATAGAGATGTGAATAGTGAATCTAACTATTCACATCTCTATTTTAGAGATGATGGGTCCACATTGTGGTAAACACTATTATTATACTACTAATCTTTCATTATTTTATTATTATAATGATAAAATGACTATTTTAATAATATTTTTATTTTTCAAGATATATTTATTTTATTATTTATTACTTGTATTAATTTTATTAACATAGTATAAATATAGTAAAAGTATTTTTAATATATTAATTTTAGTATTAATTTATTTTAATAATTTATAATTTTCTTCTGATAATTTAATTTTTTATTAAAATCATTTTTGAAAATGATGTAATATATATATTTTTATTTATATTGAAAATGAAGATTGTTGGTTAATTTGGATAATAAAATATTAAGATTTTAATTAATCAATGCAGTGAGTTTTCTTAGAAATAAAAATACAGCTTCAAATTAAAAAAGAACATAAAATTAGAAATTACATCCAGTATTAGTTTTGTATTTTATTTTTTTATCATTTGTTTATAATTTTAATGTAATTTCATTATTTAACTTTTAATGTTGTTTTATTTTCTAGTGTAATATTATGCTTTATAATATAATTTATTATTATAAAAAATCAAATTAGGTTTTAATTTATTTTATTTATTTAATATAATTTATTTATATTTAAATATAAAATAAAAGTATTTCAAATATCATGTTTTTAAAATATTTTAATTTAAAAAAAATGAATATTTGAAGAATGAATAGTGATTTGAAGTTGAAAATAGATATTACTTGTTGGAGTTGAGCCACAAAATGTAGAACAAGTAAATGCTACAGAAATATAAGAAGATGTTAATTTGGAGTTGAAATCAGAGATCCATTGTTGGACAACTCAAACTACAAATCTCAATTTCCAACTTCAAATTGGCATATTCTCTATATTTGGAGATGATATGGTCCACTTTTTAGAGTTTCAACTCTAACCAACAATCTACATTTTTAACTTCAAATCACTATTCATTATTCAAATCTTTATTTTTTTCAAATTATAATATTTTAAGAATATAATATATGAAATATTTTAATTTTATTTAAATATAAATATAAAATCATATTAAATAAATAAAAATATATTAAAAACCGAAAAATACATTTTAAACTAATAAATATTATATTATAGAATATCATATTATATTAGAAAATAAAGCAACATTAATAAAATTACATTAACCAAATGATAAAAATACAATATAAAAACTAATACGTTGATAAATCACCTTTATAATTTCCACCTTCATATTCGTTAAAATTAGTAAAATTACCATAATTATGACCACTTGATCCACTTGCTTGGGATTTAGAGTCATTGTTTCAATAATCTTCATTTTTTTCACCTTGAAATATTCACGCTCAAATGTTTAGATATGGAATCAAGATTTTTCTCCATAATTTTTTTTCTTGTCTTTCATGTTTCAACTCATATTTGTTACTTTCATTTTTATACATTAATAAAAATAATTAATACTCCAAAATGAATATATTATAATCATTTTTTATAGTGTATATGGAAAATAATTTAAAATTAGTCATATAATAAATATTAAAAATAAAAATATGTTATAAAAATATTATTATATTATTATAAAAATAAAATAATGAGATAATAGTAGTATAATAATAAAATAATGGGGGAATAGTGATTACTATTCACATCTCCAAATTTGGAGATGTGAATAGTACATACATCTCCAAATTTGGGGAGAAAATGGAGCATGGTTGGAGATGGTTTTTGGGGGTGAAAATCTTCATTTATGGAGATGGAGTAAAAAATGGAGCATGGTTGGAGTTGCTAAGGGGGGATTATTTGAAAAAGGAAAAGGGTCCCACAATCCCCATTAATGAAAAAGAGTGACTCCTCATCTTCGCATGTGGGCCTAGCATATCATGTTAGGAATTTTTACAGGAAGAATTCATGGTCTGTTCTTGTTTATGAAAACTGTTCTTGAGAACAGTTTTTGAAAAACCTGCGCTTATTTTTGGTGTTCTGAAAGTATTTTGTTTTTACGATTTAGTGTTTTAAATGTTCTTCATGTTTTCGAAACAGCGGGAACCCGAACACTTTCTCTGTGTTTTTCTTGTTCTTTTGATTTTTCAGAACAAAAAAATGTTTTTTTTTTTAAATAAACAAGTTTTCATAAACCCCATAGAATATTATTTTTAAGATTAAATACTCTTAAAAAATTATCATTTAATATTTTAATAGAAAATTAAGGATAAGTTAAGTGTATCATATTATTTTTATATTTTTATTTTGAAGAAAACAAAATTTTAGTTTTAACATATGTGGATAGTGTTTTAGAAAAATGAAAAGAAAAGAATTAATTTTAATAGAATAATTAGAAAAAAAATAGTGTTTTACAACAATCTCGAAGAGTACAGTCACCTCATTGTTGTTGGTAGAGGCTGTAGCAGTTGTATTCTTGTCATCTTCCGCATGTTTATGATTTTTTAAGGAATTTGCAATTACTTTTCGCCTGGTTTACCACAACACTTGATCTTCTCTATAGACTTGGATCTACCTTTTGATTTGCTTAGATTACTTGGTCGCTGTTTCTACTTTCCTTGTTCTGCCCAGTGAGGCATGTTTGTCATTGCCCACCTTCGAATAAAGTCATTTCATAGGTTATTTTTTATCATAGCGAGTGTGACTTTTCATTCTAGGGCTGAATTTAGAACACCCAAAGTATTCAACGATTTGAAATGATGGTGATAGCAAGCACTAGCGGGTCATAATCGAAAGAAAGGCTTGCAATTGATGAGTATTCAATACCCCAGAACATTCAAATGTTTGGCAATTGGTTGCCCCTCCTTTAGCTTCAAATTCGTCAACTTCCGCATCAAGAAAATTTTAGCTTGTGTGTTCTTCGTCTCGTACATATTCTCCAAATTCTTTGAAAGAATATGAGGGGCTGTCTCTTTGGCAACATGGTTGTGGAGACCGATGTCCATCCATCGGTGAATAGCACCCAACGTCTTCTTCTTCAACTTCTTTCGATCAGCATCCAACATATCACTTGGCTTGACATTATCTCCTTAATAGGATCATATAAATCCTTGCAATTGAGGAGATCCTCCATTATGGATTTCTAGAACGAATAATTTGTTGTGTAAATTTGATCATGGAACTTGAATAAATTTTGATCTTGGATTTGCCCCATGGATGTTTTTCTCATTTAGAGGGTTTTACCATGTAAAATTGGTGTACCGCTTTCTGCTTATTTAATTTATGTGGATTGGTTTACCTGCCCAATTACTTGTGTTAATTATTTGTGGTTTGGCATTGCTTCCCAACTTATCATATAATTTTCTATGGACCAACAAAGCTGTGCTTCTCAACTTATTGTATAATTTTCTATGGACAAACAAAGCTGCCCAAATATTACTTGTAATATTTGAAAGGTCACTCGTATTCCCAACAAGTGGGAGATGGGGAGGAGAGGGAGGGAAAAATCAAAAGCAAAAGAATAAAAATTATATATATATTTTTGAAAGCGGACCAAGGGGGCTAGTTTGAACATTTGTTTCAGACTCAAGACCAGATGACATAATTTTTATATGGAATAGACTACTTTGGCCGTATACCATTGATGTTGCGTCGATAGCAAAACATGGATTCATAAAGGATTTTTTGATTTGATCGATAAAAAGTAGTATATAGAAGAAAAAAAACCTGGAACTCCCAAATCGGTAAAAAGGATTCATAAAAAGTTGCGAATGTCATTTAAAACAATCATGAACCAATCAAATCATGGTTGAGTTGAAATCATGAGTTGGTTCAACTTGGTCAACTCAAAAGATGTAGCATGTTATTTCTTATGCCATGATGACATTAGGAGTAATATTTTATAAAATTAAGGGTATTTATGTATTGTGTTTTGTCGGAAGATATGCTTAATAGTTTGATTTTACCATCAACATTATTCTACTTAGTGTTATTGGATATCTTATTTTTCGATTAGACACAATGCATAAATGCTCTTAATGTTTTATAAAATTCTAAGTTTGTTAATTGTGGTTGTTAAAATTATCAGTATTGTATTGGGGAATAATATTATTCACTAATACAATAGTGTTATAGATAATTGTGTCTTTGTGGGACGTTAGCTCCTTTTGATTTTAATTTTACATCTTGCAACAATCACTGAAAAATAAAGGCGATTTTGAGGTGGAGATTTGTTGGGTATAAAATTTAAAAATCAGCCGAGACTATTATCATATATATCTCTTCAAAATTTCAAGCAGTGCGGCATAGTAAGATTTCTTAGAAAAATCGAATTTACCTAGCTCGTTTAGCATCCTCTTCCATCAGCATGTAAATAGATGTTGAGAGAGTTTGAGAGGAGAAAAAGTGGCGGAAGAGAAAATCGTGACAGAGAGCAAGGCAATGGGAGAAAAGAAAATCAGGTATTGTTTTTCTTTATCTTACTTGGAGTTCTTTCTCGGTTTATCTGAGGTTTGTAGGGTAAGCATGCTGGATAGTGGTAAACACTTGGTTATTTTGGGTTTAAATTTTATCTAGTATTGGCCTTGGTTTTTTCTAGTATTGACCATTTGATCATTTCAACTCCCATTGCCTTGCTTTCTCTCATGTTTTTCTATTCAATTGGTGTAACACATTGGGTTGAGGTTGATGGTCCATCAGTTGAGGTTCTCGGTAGAGGTTTTATTTGGTCGTTAACTTTAGGGTCCCGTGAGATTAGTTGAGGTGTGCACAAGTTGGCTTGGACAACCACAGTTATAAAAAAAATAAAGGAAATTTCAACAAGACATAATACATAAATGTTCTTAATGTTATAAGTTTAGTAGTATGTTATGAGTTATGTTTTGGTTTTGATTTTCATTCAATTTCTAATAAACCAAAACAATCTTATATTTCTAATACTAATTACTTGATATACCAACTATGGATAACACTTTTTTTTTTGGATTTTTTGACTTGGCTAGGGTCCAAGTGAGACAGTTGAGTGCATGTAAGGGCTGGTGGGTTTTCTTTGCCTTTTCTTTGGCTCTTCTTTTGTTCTCCGCTTTGGCTCCTCTTTAGTATACTCCCAGTATACTCCTTGGCAACCTGCGACTCCTCCTTTTTGATCAATATATTGCTTTTTACCGATAAAAAAAAAAAAATGAAGGGCTTAGACTTGTGATGGTTGTAGTGTTGTAGGGACATTGTCCTCATTAGTGGATCTAATCTTGGTGGAGGGAGGGGGGTATGTTCTGAAAAATAAAATTAATTTGTAGGATAGATCTCATTTCATGCACTCTCTACTTTTTGATGCCTCTGAAATATTTCATCTATTTGTGTTCTTAAGAATAGATGGTTAGATTCTAAAATAGAAATGAGTTAGGTATTTGGCTGACGTTGCGTAAGTTCAAATTATTTGACAAGCTTGAGCTTGGGATAAACAAAAGAAGCTAAACTCGAGGTATGTTGGACTTGGGATATGTTTTAGAGCTATTTGAAGTAAGCTTATGTTGGGCTTTGATCTTAGTATAATCATGAAATATGCTAATTAACTTAGCTTAATAGGTTTGTCCCCTTATAAGACTAGTTTTAAACCATGAGCTTGTTTTTTTTTTTTTGGAATACACTCTAGTTTCAAAATTGGCGTGCTGTGCCCACTTGAGACTTGAACCCGGGACCCCCTCCTTATATGACCTTTGCCCTTTTGAAATGGTGAACGCTCTATTAGTTGAGCTAGGCATGATGGGCGACCATGAGCTTGGTTATTTTGTTCGTTTAGTTGGATTTATGTGTTAACTAGGAGTGTGGCTTTCATAGTATTGATGTTTTGGTGTTGTCAATTTTAGGGATAGACCCAATTCTATCTATTCGTTCCACCAAAAATGATACAAGTTTATGATGTTGTTTAATGGATACTGAATGCAGTTTCTATTGTTTTGATGATTTCTCCAAAGTTCTACACTAAATTCTTAAAGGTTGGCATGCAAAATTTCATACTTTTATGTATTTCGAGCTGCTTGTTTAGATGCCATTACCATCCATGCATTTTTTCTTCTTGGGTGTGCACTAATTGATTTGGTTGGGGTTTTGTACATGCTTTTTGGGGTTTTCTTATAAGGGTGTGAGCATCTCTTTTTTGTTTCTTTTGGGTCGCTGTTTCAGCGCCTTTTTGTTAATACATTTTCTTGATTTGGACTCGTAAGTATTTGGATTTGTGTTGATTGAAGGATGCATATTTGGTTGGTCCAGATTTGATTTATTATATACATGCAAATATTGATTATGGTTAGTTTTGTTGGTTTCATTGATGTTATGGCATGATGCATAATACTTTATAAAATTAAGGGTATTTATGCATTGTGCTTTGCTAGAGAGCTTGGTCTGATAATATGATATTATGCATGTCTGATAATATGATATTATGCATATTATTGTATCAGATTACAGCATTCTCAAGGCAAAATACAGTTCATAAATATTCTTAATTTTATAAACACTTACAAAATTTGCCATTATGTCTATCAACTAAGTATGATATAATTGTAAAGATTGCAAGTATGCCATGCTAAGAAATGTACTTACAAAGCTTATGAAAGAAAAAAAAAAAAAAATCTTATTGAGTAAAATTTATAAGGCAGGCAAAGGGTGGATAATGTCATATTATGATAAGACATGATACAAAATGTTCTTGATTTTATAAATCTATAATATATCCATTTTCCTTTCAAAAAGTAATTTAATTTTTTTTAAGAATCATAAAAACTGCTAAACAAAGGAAAATCAATTAAAAAGAATTTCAATTTTAATTATTGAGTTGTGATGTAAACTGTGAATAAAAATGAAAGAGATTAAAAATTGGTCAAATGTTGTACATTTTTAAAATCTTAACTCTATTTATTTGTTTGTTTGATTTTCCTTCCATCGATGAAGATATCTTGGCATCATAATTATGGGCTTGCAATTGAGGCATCACCTGGATAAATTCAATCGAAAGTTGTGTTTTTACTTTTAGCTTTTCTAAAACGTAAAATCACAACTGGGGCTGTTTAAATTTGAAACTGAAACTTAATTTCTAGTTGAGGGGACGTGGAATGTGCTTTATCACCTTATTTTGTTTTTAGCAGTAAAGAAAGTTTCTATATTGTCATTGGTGTGATGCTCCGAACGCGATTGTTTGATTGGGGCTGTAACTGAATCAGGTCAAATGGTGGGATAAACTTGGTGACTGATTTTATAGCTTTAGCTTAGCACCATGAATGTGAACCAAGCTTAAACAAGGCTTGCTGAGAGCAAGGCAGGGAACTGCCTAATGTTTTGACTTGGCTAATTTATTTCCTAACTAAAACGATCTAGAAACCTTAGATTTAATCCAATTGCATGGTTGGTTTGTGTTATTATTAGGATTATTAGTTGTTAGCAGTGAGTAGAATTTTGACTTGATCGGGAAAACTTCAAGCGATTAGTTTACATGTAGAGCAGTGGTGTCCTCTAATACCAACTCTTCACGATATTGTCTAGTTTAGGGTTGTAATTACCGCCTTCCCATCAGACTGTCCCGGTTTTGCTTTTGTGTTGGGCCTATTCTTTCAAGAAAAGGCCTTGATAGTGTTGAGTTTGAAGTCATACATACATGGATCTTAACCTTCATCTCTTTAGGCGATGTGGGACACCACAATCCACCCCCATTGGGGCCTAGCATCCTCGCTGGCACATTTTCGGTTAGAGAACAGGCTCTAATACCATTTATAACGACCTAACTCTTCGCCCGACATTGTTTGGTTGAAGGCGTAATAAGTGCTCCTGCAGCTTTCCTGCTTCTTGGTTTTGCTTCTTTATTTAAGCCCTCAAGAAAAGTCATCTATAGTGTTGAGTTTTAAGTCCTACATATACCTTAACTTTCCTCTCTCTAGGTGATGTGGTGTTGAGTTTTTGCTTCTCTGGTGTCCCACATCGCCTAGAGAGAGGAACCACATCACCTAGAGAGATGAAGGTTAAGGTCCATAAATATAGGACTTGGGCCTCTTGCACTGGCATTTTCTTGAGGCGTGAGCTAATAGGATGCGAAACCGAGAGGCGGAGGCTAGTGGGAAGCCGTGTGTCTTGATCCTAAACCCGATATCGGATGAGTTGTGTTGACAATCCCATTAGTTTTGATTTTAGCTAGAAGTTTGTAATCAAAACTAAATGAAACTGACCGGATACATATTTGGTTAAGGAAATACCTCGTAATTTAGAGTTACGAGTATTAGTTGTATATGACTACTGTTTGATTAATGACTTCTGTTTGACTGTTACAAATGTTCTCCTGAATCTGCTATTGATCATTTCCATGGTTTCTTGGCCTTCCTTTTTCTTTCCTTTAGATTTGCCTCAAAGCTCCTTTACATGTTCTTGGTTCTTTCATTGCTTAGGCACATGCTAAGTGTTTTTAAAGTAAAATTTAATTGTAGAATCTTTTCAGCATATTGGAACAACTCCAAAAATGCTTCGAAAAGGGTCTCAGAATTTACTTTTAATATTGTTTAAAATGTTCGATAGCCTCCTCTTTCTTAGATAGAGCTTAGTTGAAATAGTTGTCAAATGGACCTTAGTAAGCGTTCTTCTATTTTCAGTTTTAAGAATTTTTTTTTTGGATAATCGTGGATGTTCAGGGCTTACGTCTATCTCGACAAATTTCACGGGGCCCTGTAGCGAACAACCGGATAAATACCTCTACGCCTCCAAGGGGACTCGAATCTTAAAACTTTTCAGTTTTAAGATTTTGAAATGTGAAGTTTCAAATTTTGGAAGAATAAAAGTTAGACAATGACGATTATAAAATTCCTGACTTCCATTTAGGGTGGCAATAGTTGGGGAATTTAATCAGTGGAAAAACTGTCCAATGTAGATTAGTTATGTAAGCTTTTTTATCATGGGGGTTGGTCTGATGCCGCCGTAATTTATAATAAGCTGTTTCTTAAGCTTGTGTGAAAAAAAACGAGGATTTTTAACAGTTAAAAGGATTCCGTTTTCCTAAGCCCGTTATTGGTAGCTCTTTATTTGGATACAAAAAATGCTTTTAGATTTGGACCTCTTCTTTAAAATACTTCATGCAGGGTTGCAAACATACTAGACTGGAAGGTTCTTAAAGTAGTGTTTTTATCTCCCAATTGTCAAGGATGGGATGTTCTGATTCAAAGATTAGAAAAAACAAACAAAAAAAATGTTTGACCCGGCTTTTATGAACATGTTGGAGCTCAGTGCAGCTGAAAGGAGTAAGTTAGGCATGCAGACTTTGATTAGATCAGAGGTTACCCTGTGCTTGGCCTAGGTTGTGAGTCCTTACCTAAGCTCAGTTGAAGAAGACGGCCTTCTATTTGACTTTTGCGATCGCTCAAACAACTTGGTTCTTAATTTGCCTAGGCCCAGGCATATTTGACTTTTGCGATCACTTCAAACAGCTTAGGTTCTTAATTTGCCTAGGTTGGAGTCCTGGTCAGAGACCAATTGTCTTTGCTTTGGTCCTAGTTTTTGGTTATTTAGATATAGTTATTTACAGCCTTACTTGATCTGACCCAAAAGTAGTTCCGCCCTCAAAATCTTGATGGAAAAACAATAAACATTCAAAATATATTGGTATAAGAGTAGTGATCTATTTCAGTTTTCTGCAACTAATCTCTCTGCATATTATAGTCTATGAACTCCTGTTTGAGTAGATTCAAGATTACATAGCTACAGAAGTAGTGATCCTTTTTAGTTTTCTGCAACTAATCTTGTACATATTTTGGTCGATAAACTCCTGTTTGAGTCGAGTTTGATATGTTGAATTGCACACTGCGGTAATTCTCTTCCTTAATGGCGCCGTTGTACCACTTAGAACTTGTAGGTGAGATGGTTGGGGTCTCTTTTAGCTTAACCAGGGGTCTCGTGTTTGAAGTACTGAGGTGTAGGCGTGTTATGTGATAGTTTTGCCGTATTTGTAATCTATCATGGTTGTGTGAAGATTAGTGCGGGGTATGGTATGACCATGACCGCGCTTTGGAGTGTGTGTCTGGTCAGTTCAGTTACCCCTAACAAAAAAAAAAAAAAACTATTAACATGCGTTATGGTGTGTGATCTAGTGATTTTGATTTTACAGGTTCATTGATCTTGAAATATTCTACCAGGTTGAATTCTTTGAGCATGCTTGCCTGCTATAATATTTATTTTGTGGTCTCCCTGTTAGGTTTGTCATGATGAAAGCTTGTTTGGGAATTAGTCTAAACTTCATTATATACTTAATGGCCAACTGGCCTTATTTTACGCTTTCATTGCTTTATATTTGGAATTGACTACTGATTAAATGATTTAAACCTCGTCAAAACAAGTTTCGACGGGTCTGATTGGGCCAAATGGCCGTCTCTAATTCGTCGTTGGACAGTAGAAAATTCCCTCAGATTGGTTAGGCTTGGTAAAGAAACTTGGTACTGTTTTTTTCCCCAGCATGTGTGATGCTGACAAATGGTGAGTGTTTGATGGAGATTTTGTAAGATGTTTTCCCTACCCCTTCCCCCTTTAGGTGATCTTCTGTCAAACATTTTTCGACGAAACACTACTTATTTAAATATTTTTTTTTTGTTAGATCATGAGGTGTGTTGAACGGGTTGTGCATACACGAAAGACGTTTTTAAGTCATATCACATTTAGATTAATACATATACGAGTCGAAAGGAATCATAAGGATAATAAAACTTTATTATAAAACATAATTGTATTTGTAAGACTCGAATTTGAGACCATTGGTTAAGCTATAAGATACCTGCATGATGATTTTTATTTTATTTTATTTAAATCCTTTGGAGTTTATTATAATCGCCCTCAAATAAAATTAGTCATGGTTCTAGTGTTCTTGGGAGAAAGTAACGGGTCTTTTTAACCATTAATGGTTGGAGGTTTATTCAACTGTTAAATTTAGGACTTGGATTAGTTGAGGTGTGAACAAGATGGTTCGGGCATCCTGATTTATTAAAAATAAAAGATAAAATGGAAGCTGTTTATTAATAATAATTTTGAAAAATTAATCATGATGCAGAAATATAGGAGTAAAAGGTATTTTGTTCTCATTTTGAAACTATTTTTTAGAATAGTTTTGAAACATAGGAATACAAAAAGGAATGTTCTTTGAAAACTTTATTATTAAATTTAGTGTTTTGTTTTTATGTTTTTAGAAACAAAGCTGAGCAAACATATTTGACCTGTTTTCTTGTTTTTTTCAAAAACAAATAAAACACAGAAACCAAGAATTATTTTAAAATCAAATTATTGACGCTCTTTTATTTATTTATGAACATATATTTTGGATTATTTTTAGAAATTTATTTTTGAAAATAACCAAGAATTATTTTCATAAAAGATTTGTTCATGTTTATCTTATTTCAGCGATACTCTTATATCATAATCAGGATTTATTTCGTGAAGTTAAATAAATGTCATTGTCTAAATAATTGAAACCAAATCTAAAACCGTCCTTGTTGTTAGACTGTTTCCCGTTATAATTAATTTGTCATCTGTCTATGCATTTTATAATCTATCTGTTATTTTATTTCATTGGTTGGGGGATGATTTTCAAAGCTTCTTATCATAACTTAAAAATTTGTATTTCAAATTATGATTGAAACGAGACTTCTAAAGATTATTAAATTTTAATATATATATATATATATATATATATATATATACCTATATATATATATATATATATATATATATATGTTGTAAAAGCTACCGACATCACTTGTCATCAGTTTTGCATTTTTTAATAAAATTTTGATAAATCAGTAATAGCTGCTAAGTGCAGAACTGATTTATTATAAGAATTATAGTGATTATGATTCGTCAATCCTCAAAGCTCATTTTCTTGGAAATAATTAAAATTTTAAGCAGTTTTTGTTTGAAAATTTCTTCTATTATGAAAGGAAGAATTGTGCTTGTTTGGACGTTGATGGACTAACACCAAATCTATAAAACTTAGGCATTGTTTTGATTTATGTTTTTTGACAATTGTTTTTTAATTCTTAAAACAAGGCAATGAAAATGAGCACTATTTGGTTCTGATTTTTTTTTTTAGGAACATGGAGACCCAAAACACTAAATTCGAGGAGAAAGCATTTATTTGGTTCTTGTTTTTAAAAATTGTTCTTGAGAACTATTTTTGAAACATATAGAAAATAGATGTTTTCTTAAATTTGTTCTTGTTTTCTTAATTTAATGTTTTACATTGTTTTGAATAGAAAAATGTCAGGGGGTAAAATCATTATCTTTGTGTTTTTATGTTCTTTTTTGTTTTGAGAAGCAAAACAATTTAAAACATGATCTGTTATATGCCTCAAAAACACAAATCACAAAAAGGCAGAAATATGAAGTTAGAAAGAAATTGAAGCCCCCAAAAGTACAAAACGAAAGGGTTGCCCATAAGCTTCAAGGCCATGATCCAACACAACCCCTGTAACTTGTTCAGTAATTTTGATTAGTTGACTTTCCCATGACATTCACTGACTTAAATCATAGAGTTGAAGTCATACACAGTCCAGCAGCCACAACCTCCTGTATTAACACATAAGACTACACTATAAAGCTAAAGTCATGGAGACTTTTGAGACAATAAACTCAACGAAAATAGACACTCTTCCATATATTCTTTGTCATCTTCCTCCTCAGCAGTAACTCTTGTTGCTGCCAGGTATCAGCTACTTATTTAATGAGTGTTTGAGATCTGGCCCGTTCCGACTAAACCGCCCAGCCAGCGGCGCTGCGGTACCGAGATGACCTCTCATGTGACTCTACCATGCAGACCATCCTCAAACTACAACAGGAGAGTTCAGTCTGTTCAGGAATAGACTATGGCTCACAAGAAATATGGAGTTAGCTAGTCCTAAGAGATTGTCTCCCTGGACTAATCCTTTCGCTCGATCTTTCGGATTCTTTGTTTAAAGGAGTTTATTATCGAAATTACTCCTTCTTTAAGTGTCCAGCAGAATCTAAGCATAAGCTAGACTCAATTGCTTGCTTGAGTGATGATAATTATACTGTCTTTGCTACTAACCAGAGTGAAGTGATCAAAACTTTGTCACCAGTTTGTGATTTGGTTAAGTCAGTGATGGTGCCTGTGGAGCTGCCGTTTTCCGACCCGGCCTCGACCTCGGGCCTTAGTGATGACCTCCGGCTAGGGTGGGGTGCACCCCGGTGCGGGGTGTGCGAGACGGAGGGCGGGCGGTGCCGGTACAAGAGCAACTCCAACCGGGAAATTGGATGCTTTGATCTTCCTAAACATGGTATGATGCTCTCTATTCTTCTTCTCTGTGATTTCTTTTTTCATTCATTTTGATTAGGGAACTTAGAATTATGGCTCCTTTTGAAACCGAAAAGTACTAAGGAATGAAAAAAATACTACGGAAAATGATTTTTTTCACGTTTGGTTTCAATGTGAAAAATATAAAAATATAAAAAAAATATAATCAAAATTCATCAAAATTTTACATATTTTTAAGTTCTTAGTCCCTATAGAAACAAATTCAATGAGTTTGAATAAATGTATAAAATTAATTTAACAATTCTTATTTTATTTTCTTGAATCTTAGGGCTCCAAAAGGAACCTATGAGTTTTCTCTCTTTTTGATGATGAATATTGATTATGCCTAAACATGGTATGATGCTGTATTCTTCTTCTCTATGATTTTTTTCCCCTTCATTTTGATGTTGAATTTTGATTATGGAGCCTTAGAATTATGAATTTTCTTTTCTCTTTTTGATGATGATTATGAACTATTGTTTGAGATGAAAAGTTTGAGGATTGTTTCAGGAGAATTATTTTCTTGTTTAAGGTGTTTATTTTTTTATAATTTAATGCTAAATAAAAATTTTGTTTTGTGGATTAAGTATTTAGTAGTTTGTTTTATTTAAGAAAAATCAATATGGCAATTTTTATCTAAAATTTGAGATAAAAATTTTGAATATATGTTTAATTTAATTAATGAAACCAATGATTAGAGTTTTAATTGGATAGTAAAATATATGATTTTTTCATATGTGAATATATATATTTTTCTTAATAGAAAAAACATTAAAAAAAAGCATTAAGAAAAAGTAAAAAAGTCATATATTTTGGTTTTTTTTTATTTAACAAAAATTTAGCATTAAGTCATGAAAAAATTAAAAAACAAACAAGTTAACGTTGAAAACAATTTTGCTTTCACTAAAAAATAAAAAAACAAACCCCACTCTAGCACATTCTGGGGTTGTTTTTCATGATTTGAATTGGTCAATTTTGACCTGTTTGGAATAAAGACAAATAGGCCAAGCTTTCTCACTTCTAATAAAGAAAGAAAAATTGTTTCTAAAACTTGGAGAACCTGCTTAACTTTTTATTTTCTTAGGATTTGTTCCAAAAACAGGTTTTTTAGATGTTTTTAACTGACAATAATATCTGAACCAAATAAAAAAAAAGTATACATATATAGGTAGTTAGAGATAATAAGATTTGATCAAGTAAAAAATTAAGATGATAGAATGTATATGCAATTACAACAATAGAGTAGGTGGTCTGACCAAGTAAGGCACAAAAACAGTTTTGTTTTTTGTTTTTTCTGATAATTCTGGATTCTCGAGATTGGTTGTCAGTATCTTAACTAATTACAAGGGCTTTGAAGTTATCGAGGATAAACCTTTGTGTACTGAAAAGAGCCATAAAATAATTTGTTGAAAATATATAGAAATCTTTGGAACAGGGATAAAAGAAAAGAACAAGTGAAAATAGAATAGACAATTGTTGAAAAAAAAGTATTTAATAGAGATTGTTGATTGAGGCATGGAATGATAGTGGAAGATTACACTAAAAATTATGATGTAGGGTCATTTCAAAATCATATGATAGATATCATTAATGGAGTCATCAGATATTTATGGTAAAATTATATTGAAATATTGTTGAGTCATGATATTAATTTAATAGAATTATTGATTGAGTCATTGGCTATTGTCTATGATTTATAACCAATATAATAAGAAAGAGGATCCTTAAAAACAGAAGTTAAAATAAAATTTGGTTGTAGTTATAATTTGGCATTGTTTCTTGGAGAATGTCGTGATAAAGTTTTGGTGGTGTTGACTTTCAGATTGAAGCCTAATATTTTCTTGGATGAGTAAATTTAATAAAAAATAGTTGGAAAGGTCTTTTTTTGAAAGCATCTTGAATTTTGGGCTGGTTGACATGACTTTAAGGTAGAAAAATTGTGGGATTTACAAGGCCTAGGGTGTAATTGATGACTAGTTGAATTAATAGAAGTGGCTTGAGCTCGACTTGATTAAAAGGATCGTCTTTTAACTGATTGAGAACTTTTAGATGTTTTGAAACTCTCTTTCAAAAGCATGGTTGAAATTTCTTGAAACTGGCTCGATGAGCTGAATCAATTAAAAACCTAATAAATGATTATACTTAAAATTCCGACTATTTCAAGTTAAATTTCGATTAATAAAATAGTAAAGCAGTTGAAGAACATGACGGATCAGTCGAGTATTATGATATTCGAATTATTTCGATGAAGCTGAGTTGGTGAAATTCTGAGTCGGTAGAGTAGCTCATTGCTTCATTTCGTTATACTACGCCAAAATTCTCGAACAATTTGAAGTTGTTCATTAAGATTATCTAAAACTTTTTGTTAACAATTTGACATAGTTTGAGATATTGGGGTTGGAGCAACCTCGGCTCTACTTCCTACGCAATTAATTCAAGACCTATTCAGTGAGCTTGGGCCCAATGTTTCAATGTTGTGAGCCGATATTGGCCCATTTTTTCACAGGACTTCCGAGGACAGCTCGCTATGCCATAACAGTTGGCGTCGAATTCAAGGCCCATGTCTTAATTGGCATCATCTGTCGGGGTTAAGGCCGCATCGATTGGGGGCCAGTAGGCCGTGCGAACTGCGTCGATGGTCGTTCGCCGGCGAACCTGTGGGCGTGGGGCCCGATCGAATCCTACTAGAAAATAGTCCTCGGAGAGGAAGCGAAGCGCACCTAGCAGACAACACTTGCTCGATATCTTATCAGATGCAAAAGCCAGAAGAAACCTAAAGAAACATACCGGAATGCCAACATTGCTTCCATGCTGAATGTATTGATGAATGGCTTCACCTGAATGCATCTTGCCCAATCTGCCGGAATTCACCTGAGAAATCATCTCCGGCCCAGGAGGTTTGAAATTGGGCCAAAATTATATTTAGACCTTATAACCTCAGCTGACTAATAATAAATTGGTTTGAAGATATAATTTTAATGTTTTCATCTATTATACCAACTGCTCTGTTTTGAAGTGGTTCTTCCTTTTTTTTTTTTTTTCCCTTTTTACTGTAGAGTTGGAAAATCAGAGTCCCATGATTTATGGAAGTTTTGAATCTCTTTTCTTTTCCTTTTGCCTGTATCCTTTGCACAACCAAACATACGTCATTGGAAAACTGGCAGCCGTGATCAGTGTATATAATGTAATATATAAAAAACGAAGAGCGTAAAAAAAAAAAAAATACGAACCTCACCTACATTCATTCCAACCCACATGACCTTATTCCCTTTTTCCTTTCTATGAATAAAAATGTAGACATCAATCCATCATGTACACTTTTACTTGATTGTTAATTTTAGAGACTATGTGGGATTAATTGATCAGGTGGATAAGCTTGAAGTCTGCGTGGGATTAGTTGATCATTGCTTTTAGATCACGATTTCATGTTTTCTTAATAAAGTGAACATCAATTTCTTCTTCAGTGATTTTCCCCACACACTTGACCAGACAGAGACCCTTCAAGACTTGTGAAAAATAGTGGAGATGGGCTGCTGTCAGCATTATTCTTGGGAGATGAGCAGCGAGGAATGTAGAATTAAATATTAACAAAGAAAAAACAAAAAACAAATCACACATGGTTGGTCAAGTACTGGCCAGAGAGAAATGAAAAGAGAAAAAGCGGATTCAAAGCGCCCATAGATAAGTAGAAAAGTGAGTGATTATAGCCCTTTTGAATTGTGAAGAACGATTAAAATGAAAATGAAGTCAGGTTCAGATAATAGTTGATCATTTCAGCGGTGACATCACCCATACGAACATAGAGGAAGAACTTTCATTTAATAGATTAATTAACAAGTGAACAGCCAGAAAGTCAAAAAAAATGGAGTATCTTCTGTCATGTTTAAGCTACCGTGTGGTGGAAACGTTTAATGTTTAAAAAAGACAGACGCGTAAGGAGGGAGAGTGCAAGGTTTAAGTCACGAGTGAGCAATTTATTACATTATAATTATCAATATATATATATATATATATATATATATATATATATATATATATATATATATATACTACCTACCTATATATATATATATATATATTAAGAAGCATATTAGTATATTGAATCCAAATCTTGCTGATAAGCTTAAATCTTTGGATGCCTTAATAATTAGTCAAGCGAGTTTTGGCTGGTAGACAAAAACAAAGAGGGAGATATAAAAGGAAAAATAAAAACTCTTTGGGGTTGTTTAGTTCTTTGTTTTTTGAAAGCTATTTTCTTTTATAAAACAATAGAGATCCAAAGAAAGTGGAAAAACATGTTTGATTTCCAATTATTTTTGTGTTCTAAAAAAACACTAAAAACATTATTAAGATAACAAGAAGAGTTTTCAAGGAATACCAAAATAATGTTCTTAGTGTTTTTAAAAATTATTTTTAAGAACAATTTTAAAAAATAAGAACAAAACGGACCTCTTGCTTTGAATGCTGGAGTCTTCAAAGCGGTGAATAACGAACCAGCCATTGTGACATAGCAACAATTTTTTTACATCTATTCATTTTGTATTACATCGTTGTAGTATTTTGTTAGCATGAACTCGAGCACAGCACTCCATTCGCAATCCCTTTTACCATTTGAGCCAAGCACCGAGGACAACTACGGCCGACTTGTTAGTCAACAAGGATTAGATTGCAAAAATATTTGAAAATCAGTTTGATAAAATGTCCCAATAAAAATTAATCATCTCAAGACCTATGTAACAGAGTGAAACACTTCAGACATACAAGTTCTATAAAAATCTAGTACATTAAATTTTATAAGTATCTGAAAATAAGGAATTTTCTTGAAATGGAGAAATTCACTGCTATTTTATCAAGATTGCTGCATTTTTTTTACAAGTTTCCATGCTTCCTTGGTGTCATTTTCATTATATGGACACTTTTGGATCTTATAGAGGAGCAACAACACTTACACTGAAGCTAATGAAATATATGTAACACTACCTTCCTTCTAAGGAAATTGTGATCATGGCATTACATGAGGAAATCGGAATCCCAATTGGATTGTTACCACGATCATCATTTGACATGTTCAGGGAATATAGAGTAGGCTTAGGAGGCATTTCCAAGAGTTTGAAATCGCCTTCCAACATCTCCAGTGCTTTGCTCATTGAAGGACGGTCTGTAGGCTTCATTTGTATACACCATAGTGCAACGATCATCATCTTCCTCACACATGTCCTTTCATCCTCTGTTGCATCTCCCGTTTACGCCTGTCTCCTTTCTCGATTCGGTCATAGATCCATGATGGGAAATACGTCTCACTTAGATTAGTGCTGCGAACTCTCGTACTTCTTTTTTATCATTTCCATCGATAACATTCCAAAACTATAAGCGTCGGCTTTGTATGAGACCTCGATGTTTTTGTGAGCGATTCTGGGGCAGTATAGTAGTGTTCCCTCGTCGCTGCGATGAGAGATACTATACTTTGATTCGCGGTATGTTTTGCTAAGGCCAAAATGCGAAACTTCCCGGTGTGGTTGATCAAGAGAATGTTGTGCGGCTTGATATCAAAATGTAGTATGCGCATGTCGCAACGCGATGCCAAATATTCGATTATAGCCCAGCTCCGATAGCGATATTATACAATCTCTCCCAACTCAAAGGAATGGACTTTTTCTTCGGAAAATGCTTATCAAGAGATCCATTTCGGCACTGAAATCATATATAGAGCCATTAGGATCCTGACACAAAAATCAACAAGCACTTTGCTTTTATTAACATGATGAATCCTTCCTATCGTAGCAACTTCGTGATGAAATACGTGACCGTTAGTTTTCGACATGACTAGCATTTTCCTTTCTGATACAACCGCCGTGGATTTTCCTTTATACACGAACCAAACCCTCCTTGCCCTAACTTGTCCCTTGAAGCCATCGGTAATCTTCTTTATCTACGATGCAGTGTCTGATAGGTTGGAACATACGAGTTTGTAAGAAATGTGATACTATCATCCAATGATAAGAATATATAAAATCGACTTTGTAGATTAGATAGGCGAGCAGGCACAGTATCAGGCACAGCTCTTCCTCAATAGTAATTGAGTACAAAATCACATATTAAACACAATTAATTATCATGGAACCAGCATTAAGCTATTGATTCTTCTGATTTGTATAAATTAGATTTTGGGTCAGAAATCAGTTCAAAACAACCTGAATCCCACAAAGAAAGTTTCATGAAAAAGCAAAATTTGAATTTCATTTTCATTCTATGGGACTGATTTTAACCACATTCAATTTTGCATAACCAAAACCAGAGTAATCCTTAAAAAAAAAGAAGCAATTGTTCTTACAATTCCAGATGAAAAGAGCGAAAACAGAATCATTATCCATCATCATGAGGTAAAGTAGCCACGGCTCAAGTGGTAAAGGGATGGGATGTGGTTTGGAGTTAAGTTTAAGTAATGCGAACAAAAAAAGAAAAAAAAACATTTACCTAAAAAAAAAAGAAAAAAGAGGAATTAAGTAAATGTTAGAAGCTGGAACACTTACCAAAGAATCCAAATTGCTTTGAGAAAATGGCTGTCCCTGCAAACAAGTGTTTAACATAAATTGAATTCAAAATGAGACAAAATGTAAATGAAAAAACTTTCAGCTTTTCTAAGTGAAAGCACTTACAAGTCAGAAACAAACCCATAATACAAATGCCTCAACTTCCCTGCACAATTATTAACCAAGCAGAGTGATATTAGTTACAGAACTTGAAGTTCTGGTGACAATATGGGAGACTCAAATCCAGTTTGAGATAAGATCAATTTAACCTGTTTGGAAGGTAAGAAAATATGATAAACTAAAAACACATTTTCTGTCATCTTGACATTCCTACTTACAGATTGGCTTCATGCAATAAAAGGGGTTGTCACATACTGAGGACACAATTTAAAGCTGTGTAGAGTATTGTGAGTGTGATTCAGATGGCAGTATCGCCCCGGCAGATCATGGCATTCTGCTGCAGCGGTAAAACATGGGCAAGCTCGAGCTCAGCCAGGCAGCTCGTCCTGCAAGTCAGACATTGAACGTTCCGGGCGGCTGTGAAACTGCAGCAGGCTGATAAAAAAGAGTCTTACCAATTGAGCATGAATATGGAACATCTCTCAACGATGTCTCAACTTGTGCATAGAATATGATTCTGCTGTTGCAATGAGTAATAGGAATGAGGTTCTGATCTTTGACCCGGCTCGAGCAGTTCAACAAAACTGTCGTCTTGATTCCCCATTCATGTGGCCCATTCATATGGATCATCATCATATCAATTCTCCTGCACTTGACAAAGGGAATAAGAGTGGAGAAACAGTTCCCGCTTTCTGTATTCGGATTCAAAACGAATAGTATAGTTATGGTAATTGATCACGAGCAACATAATATTTGTTGTGATTCAGGTTTATCCTGAGTACAGATTGTTTCACAGGCCAATTCATACAGAGGGATCACCACAGCCAGAAGGGTCACCTTTTAGTCGAAAGGGTCACTGATATTTGCAATATTCCCACCAAGAAGACGGCCTGCAGGACTGGTTTTCAGTGGCGATACAGATCGAAAGGAAGCAGACAGGGAGGAATGTTATGAGCCTTACTCCCAAGAGTCTTTCCTTCTTTAGCATCATCTGTTTTGAGAGCCAGAGAGAGCTGCAATTGTTTCCCTTTGATCATGTGAATTCCTGAAAAAGATTAAACAATTTTCAATCATATACCACCTAATGATTCATACACACCCATTACTAAAAGAGGGAAAAAAAGAAAAGAAAAGTGAGAAACCAGATGGAAGTTTCCCCTTTCTGGCCATTTCTGACGTAGATCCAGCAGTCAAACTCAACAGGATGAAGGGAAAACTATGTCATGGGGTATAGATTTCAAACTATTTGAAAAACGAGGATCAAAATAATCTTGGTAGAAACTGATAATAGTTAAATATTTAATAAAGAAGTCCAAATATTTGGTACAAAAGGGCAGCTGGTGTATGAGCCTTATGTACAAGTCATGTAACCATCGGGTAAAACCATAATGTAATCTTGGAAAAACCTATGTAATCCTTAGATACTCACACACCTACAACCCTCTTTATCAAATATTTGGACTTTTTTTTTATCAAATATTCGATCCAATGGACGGGGCATGAAATAAGTTATCTTGTTCTCATTTTCCAAATACTATGAGTGTTGCCTTGCCATACTTTTTCCCTTGAAAGAAGATATTCTACTCTGCGGTCCACCTGGGTCTAAGGGCTGCAGCCCTGATATGTTATTTTATAACCTAGACAAATGAGCACCAACTGGCAATCCATTGACCAGCACGCCATTAGCAAGTTGCTTCCTAGCCTGTTGAATTGGATGAGGATGAAATTTCAAAAAGCAACAAAAAGGGCATCAATATTAACAAGTGGAGAGATCTAAAGTTGTTGTTGTTGTTTTTTATTTTATTTTTTGCTCATGGGTAAGAATCATTCATTGAAAACAGCCATCAAAATAGAGATTTGAGATATACAAGAAGTAAAGCAAAATGTGTAGTTTCTGAAGTGCCAAATTCTTGAAGTGCATAACAGACTGAAATGTGTAGTAGCTCCTCAAGAATGATCCTCTCTTTAATTTTCCTCTTACCTGTGGGAATCTTAGCAGAGAACATAGTGAGCCAAGATGAGTGCATGTGTCGTGTTGCAGTGACCAGGGTCAGAGATAAAGGTTCCATTCAAGCTCAAAGGCCGACCAGAACACTGTGGTTATCCCGGGTTCGAGTTCTCTTGCACAGAGAAGAAGCAGACTGTGATAGATCTGCCATATTCAGTGAAGCTCTTGGTGAAGAAGATAAACTACACAACACAGGAAATTCGTGTCCAGGACCCGGATAATTGCCTTCCAAGACAGCTTCAGAACCTCAATTTAGCTGCCTCCCTTTTCCAGTTCAAATTGGGGAATCCCTGGGATAACTTTGATGACTTCGATTTTGTCAATTGTTCATTGAACAAATCTTCATACCAATACAGACTTAGTTTCATCTCTTGCCTTTCTGCCCCTGGTAACCTGGTTTATGCCATTCCTTCTGAAGCTGATCTTGGTGATTTGGACTTATCCTCTTACTTACGGAAAAATGTACAACATCTCACTCCCAAATCCGATGCCTGCTCTGAATGATACTTTTCCATGAGCTGGTCCAAAATCAATATGTGGGAAATGTGAAGCAGAAGGTCAGAAGTGCAGACTGAAGAGTAACAGCATGGAACCTTTGACTGAATGTATTCAAAAGCCAAACACAGGTACTATGTTCATTCTGTATCCTTCTTTTTCACTTTTTAAACAAACATATATCACTTCTACTTAAGCAGACCAAATATTAAAAAAAAATTGTTGTTGCTAACCTTATTTATTCTATGTTTGAATCTTGGAAAAAGACAACTTTGATCATGATTGAAAAAGACATGGAAAGAAAATGTAATGGGAATTACTGGAAGACTTAGGCGTTGTGAAAGACTTTTTTGGAACAAACATTTTCTTTTTGTTTCATTTTCCCTTCTGTTATCCACTCTAGGGTTTGGCATCATTTGGTCTAGAAAATGTGTACATTTCCCTTTGTTTTCCCAAGGTCCCCTTTGTTTTTCCAAGGTCCCAATGAAGTCTTTAGGAAGTCATTTGGTCAGAAAATTGAAAATCTGTTCTGAATCTCAATAAGAAACAGGGAAAAGAACCCGAAACAACTTGGGAAATCAGAAGATTGAGAAAATCCGACAAACCCATGTAGAAAAAAAAACAGAGAAAAGAAGGATCCAGAGAGCAACTTGAAATCCAGAAGATTGAGAAAATCAATAAACCCATGTAGAAAAAAAAAGCTAATAATTTTGTTTTTTCCTTTTCAGGTGCAGTAAAAAAGCTAGTGGTTGCAGGTGAAGTTTTCTATTCCCCAGAATTTTCATTTTCTATCTAGGCTAGAAAAGAATAGTATTTAATTTGTGTGTTTGCAGGTTCTGTGGGTTCCTTTCTTCTTGTGCTATTAGTCATTTTGCTCTACCATATCTATAGAAAAAATAAATCAAGAAAAGATCATCAAATGAAGATTGAAAAGTTTTTGGAAGATTATAAAGCTCTCAAGCCTTCGAGATACACCTATGCTGATATTAAGAAGATCACAAATCAAATTAAGGACATAGAAGATGAGTCCAAGGTGGCTATGGAACAGTCTTACCAAAGAAAGCTTTTCCAATAAATCCTTATCGCCAGTCAAAATCCTTAATAATTTCAAGGAAATGGCGAAGAGTTAGTTAATGAAGTTTGGAACAATGGGTAGAATCACCATGTTAATGTGGTTCGCTTGGTTAACACAGCTCTACGATGGGTTTAGGCGAGCACTTATTTATGAGTTCTTACCCAAATGAGTCACTAGAAAGTTCATATTTTCAGCTGCTGAGAAGCACCCGTCATTGGGTTGGGGCTCTGGCATTTCATAGGCATAGCCAAAGGAATCGAATATCTCCACCAGGGGTGTGATCAAAGGATCCTCCATTTCGACATTAAACCTCACAATGTCCTACTTGACCAAAACTTTAATCCGAAGATTTCAGACTTTGGTCTAGCCAAATTGTGTTCCAAGGAGCAAAGTGCAGTCTCCATGACTGCAGCTAGAGGGACTATGGGCTACATTGCACCAAGTAGTATCTAGGAATTTTGGGAACGTGTCTTACAAGTCGGATGTTTATAGTTTTGGAATGGTACTACTTGACATGGTTGGAGGGAGACAGAACATTGATGTTACAGTAGACGATACTAGTCGAGTATACTTCCCAGAATGGGTATATAATCATTTGGATCAAGGAAAAGAGCTGCAGATTCGGGTTGAGGAAGATGGCGATGCCATAATAGCGAAAAATTGACAATTGTCGGACTTTGGTGCATTCAATGGTACCCAGTTGATCGTCCTTCCATGAAAACAGTGGTGCAAATGTTAGAAGGGGAAGGAGACAATTTAACAATGCCTCAAAATCCTTTCTCATCTACAACTCCAACCAGTACAACTGCAAGAAGGCCATCATCAAGACCACTTCAACAAGAGCTGGAAATCATCTCAGAATTAGAATGAAAGTAATTCACATTATTTATGTAACAATCATGTTTTAATTGTTCATGAATGTAGCCTTTTTCTGAAGAAACTTCAGAAGAAAATTCATCATCATTGTAAGAGAAATCAATAAAATTACTAATCTAAATCACTAAATCAGTTATTTCTAAAGAAATGAGAGCTTGGAAATGAGCTAGAAAATAGGAGAATAGTATACCAGGGGCAGAAGAAATACAGAAAGAAATCATAATCATATAGGAAATAGAGAATCCTGAAACAGGGGAAGAAGAAACGGTAAAACATAAAACGACGTAGTTTTGGGAAAAAAAAATTTAATCATGGGTTACCAAAACGGAGAAATCAAAACAAGGTATCAGACTTTAACAAATAAAACGACACCGTTTTTGTGTAGGGATGAGAAGACAAAAAAGCTTGAAGGGTGGACCGGCTCTTAATTGCCTCAAACGGCGTCGTTTTCTTCTCAGTCTCTCTTTATAGGCTTGGAACACTGTTGCTGCTACTGCGGATTTTTCTGATGCCTTACCGAATTAATCAATGGAAATTGTTGGAGTTTCCGGAAACGGAAAAACGATGAGATTGGGGCGATTCTTAGCGATAAGGGCTTGTTTGGTTATAGTTTTTGAAAATTGTTTTTTTTTTTGTTTTGAAAAACAAGGAGAACAACGATAACACTTTCATGTTTTGATGGGTTTGTTTTCTCGCAGCTCCTCTCAGTTAGGGCACAATTTTCAGATATCAGAGAGGGATTGGGATCCCATTCAGGTTTTTGACTGCAATCCTATTCGAATACGACGTCGTTTCTCAGACAAAAATGGCGTCTTTTTACCGGAAGGAAGAAACGAAGAAACTCATGAAAATACATCACGGAAACGACGTCGTAGTACCAAACGGAGACATCAAGGCCTAATGCTTCCAGACTGTGCTTAGAGGGGTTTTGGGGCCACATGAATGATACTCCTTTAAGATAAGAAATCTGATTTCTTTCCCTTTTCTTTCATTTTTCCCACCAACCAAACAATACCCACTATCATCTCCGTCCATCCAATACCATCAAATTTTCTCTTTACTCTTCAATTTTTTTTAAAGAAATAATGGAATAAGATTATAAACAACATATATATATTCCCCTGTGATGAATTTTCAGTTGAAGAAACAGATACACAAAACATCATTCTCAAAAAAGAAAAAAAAAAAAAAAAACAGAATTGCAATCAAATGAATATGTCTAAATTACATAAATTTCCTTGCAGATCAAACTAGAAAAAATTTCTACGTTTGGAATCTGTTAATTCTCGCTGAAGAATGGATCATGGGTTTCTTCTGTACAAACATTTTCCTTCAAGTTTATTTCTATCTTCATATCTTCATATCTTCATGGAATGTCTTTAGCGGTATCATCATGCTTGGATATGTGCCTTAGCCGAAGCTTGTAGATTGCAATACAAAGCACCTCCCCAAAGTGAAAACCTTACTATAATTCCTCCAGCTGATCAATGTGAATCATATGTCAGATAAATGACAGATTATTTTTAATTTGAATCTAGGATAGTGAAAGTTATGATGATATGCATTTGGTTGAAAAAGTTGTAATGTTTTTCAGGTGAAAATCGAATCTCTTAGTTTTATGTTTTTAAAAGCGTTTTTTTGAGAAGCAGTTTTTTGAAAGCGTGGAATGTCATTTTGTTGTTATCTGAAAACTGTTATTGTCCTTTAGATTTAAGGTTTTTTGTGTTTTTCGAAACAAAAAAACTAAGAATCTAATGTGTTATACTTGTTTTTGAGAACATAAAACAATTTTAAACAATAGGAGCCAAACAAGTTTCTGAATGGTTTTCTAGAATTGGGGTACTCAGAAATGGAGGCCTCATTTCCTATTTAGTAGCATGTTCTTTGTATACAAGTGGGTTGAGGAGTGAATTACTCAGGTTCAATTCACTCCCAACCCCACACAAATTTCAAAACAAAAGTATAAATTCTAGGGATAAGGTACGGTGCACAAATATCCCTTATTTTTGCTTGAATGTCCCATTTTGCATATAAACTTTTTTCGGTCTCATGATACCTTAACGTTTACTTTAGTAGCTTAGCCATGCCATTGTCCCTAGAAAAGGACACATGTGGACAAATACCCTGCATCAAGCTGCGTTAAAACCCAGCGTGTTAGGTTTACGTCGATTGTGACTTTTAAGCCCGGATTGGCGTGAAGCGGCCCAGAAAGTAAACATCATAAGTATTTGGGGACAAAAAAAAGTTCAAAGGTAAAATGGCACGTGTGCAAAACACGGAGGCATTAATGCACCTTATCCCTGCTATTATGTATACCCCAAGAGCATAATCCTTAAAAAGCAGGAATAACACATGATCATCCTATTTTTACAAGGAAAAAAGAGCTGGAACTCAGGAGTCTTACCAATGATCGGAGTGTAAATTGAATAAAAGATGACCCCAAGGATGATGACCAAACCCCTAACCACTGCAAAAAAACCAAGAAATATCAGTATTTCTTCAACAAACTTACAATGTTTCATGATGGATTAATTTCATACTCAAGAAACCGAAAATTCTCACTTACAGATTGGCACGCAATCAATCCAGTCCTTGCATGCATCCGGGTCATCACATTTCACTGAATTGACATTATAATCCATGTAGCAGTTTTCTCCTTGCACCTTACATTCTCTGATACACCGGATTTGCATAAACGAAAGCTTAATACCCAGAAGAATCTGATCTTGCAGGCCCGACATTGACCGGATTTCTGGTTCCGAATCTGCCCCCATCTCGGAAAATATTGACTTTCCGATAGTGCATGATCCCGGAAGATCGCCCACCTGGAGGGAATCTCCATCTCCACTCAGCGCATAATGATAAGACTGTGAGGAGGAAGAAGAGTTTCCGCCATTGCTGCTGTTGCAACTTGCAAGGAATGATGGGAATTAACTTATTATTTTCATTGATCTGTTTTGAGCAGCTCATCAATACAGTCGTTCTGAATTTCCAGTAGTAAGGCCATTCGTACGGATCGCCATAGCTGAAGTTCTCAGAAGTCAAGCGGTAAAGAGGAGTGGACAAACAGTCTCCCTTTTTCAGCCCAGGATCAACCACCCGGATGCTGTAGTTCTGGTAGTTGATCTCTTCAACAGAGTTGTTAGATTATTATATTGTTATATTTATTTAATATTTTCCTAGGATTATAATTTGTATTATCTTAGGATTGTAATTTGTATTTTCCTAGGGTTGTATAGCACTGCAGCCTATATAAAACTACTCACTTGTCTTTTGTAATTTACGATTTTTAATATAAAAACTTCAGTCTTTCTTACGTAGTATCAGACGGGTTCTGAAATTTTTTTCTCATTTGCTCTTACGGTCTGACATTACGGCTTATAGTATAACTTTTTAAGCCGAACACACCGTTTGCCATCAGCTTGTTTTTTTTTTTCGGCGAAAACCACAGTTGAATCGGATTGCGGGTAGTTGCCGTGATCGGCGCCCAGATTGACTTTGCCATCATCACATTGACTTTGCCGCGTCGGTAGTTGTGGATTGGCCAGAAAATTTGACGGTCGTTTCGATTCGAATTCGATATGCGGTGATGAGATTTCTGCGTCCGTTCATGTTATTTTTAATAGAGATAATTTTCTTGCGATGGTGCCAATGAAGTGTGTAGTTATACCGAAAGTATGGTTGGCGAACTTTTATGTCCTCACAGTGGCGTTCTATTCGAACAAGTGGACAAAGAAAGCGATTCTGCGCATGCCGTCGGATTGAGTTGGGGAAATTGCTAATCATCGGATCATCACTTGGTTTCGTGGCCTGTCCATTCCATCGATTGTTGATGAGTTTGACAACATTGATATTATAGCAGTTTGGGACTTACTAAGTTACTCATTTATCTTTGGATCAGTGTGCTCGCAACTGACTCACCGCGCAGCTTTGTCCGGATTAAGTCGGGAACCGGTGAGCGGATCCTTTGTATATCGCAGTTAATTTGAAATCTATTTAGGGATCAATTAATTGCATCCCAGTTAGTTCTCTCTCAGTCTGGCGACCTGAAATTGGTTTATGTTCACAGTGAACAGAACTGACACATTCGATTTTGTGGGAGCCATTGATGATTTTGAATTAGCCCGAAGTCATATTTACCTATCGAGGATCACTACAGCAGTCTCACATTGTCGTAAGTTAGTTGATAATAGGGCAGTCTTGGTGAACCCATTTCTATCAGACCATGGTTCTTTGCTACTCGGCCCGTTATGACTGTTACTCTGATACCCCCTTTCTGGTAGTTCACTATACGTTTCCCGAAAGCGAAGAGAATAATGAAGACGACATATGATAAAGTCTCTTTCTTATCTACCAGTTTTAATAGAACAAAGGTCGTTACATTGAAGCGCGTACACTCGTCGGCGTATTCTTAATTTCTTCTTTGCTGACCCGATCTAAATTATCGGCTAACAAGGACTCTCATTCCAAATGGTCTACCTCATCTCTCTCTAAAGCAGATCTATAGGATATGGTTAATCGGGTTCATCTTCCGTCTTCGATTACATCCAACCCTTTATTATTTCTCTGATGTCGGGTACTTCTCTATTCTTGGCTTCTTGATTCTTCTTGTGATCATATGACTTCTTCTCGATGTTGTACCTTCACACTTCTTCTCTCCTACCATATACCTTGCAAATAGTTCTCTATGCATGTCTCTCATCTTAGTAATGTCTTTAAACCTGACCCTTGTTTGTTTCTAATGTTTGCAGTTCCCAGTCTTCTCATAATCAATCCCGGCCTCACGAGTAAAGCCCTGTGACGAGGCGGAGTCTTGTAGCGTCAGCAAATGCAAATCCCTATCGGAGTCATGATCTTATAAACTCATTTACAACCAATAGCGGATTTTCGGAGGAGATCAACGAATCCCATGTTCAGTTTTATGCGGGTCCATTAAACTCTTAACTTTTTCATAACTTGTTGGGTGGGACTCGCGAAAGACCGGGACGTTCTGGGGTGATGAAGCCAGATGGTGGGGGATGATTGCTGATGTGATGCGGGATCCGACGTGGGGCGATGAGCCTCTGCGTCGAGACGAGATCGCCGCGTGCGGGAACGCCGATGTGAAAGTCGAGATGAGTTCCCTGGGGGTCGAGGTCGATGGGGAATAAGGAAAGCGAGGAACATGGTAGTTGGTAAAACATTTTTTGTGTTCCCAGATACATGCGTTTACACCATCAATCGGTGTGTCCTTCTCCCATTGTTCAAAATCAAACTCCTTATGATACGTTGTTTGGTTCTTCTCTCCTATGACTTACTTAGAGTCTTTGGATGTGTCTGTTTTGTTCTTCTTCATGATCATGAGGCAACGAACTTGATCGTTCTCGTTTGTGTTGTTTTTCTTGGGTATGGAATTGGTCAAAAAGGTTGCCGTGTTGTTATGATTCCATTAGCAATCTTCGTGTTTCGGTATGTGGTCTTTTTGGGAACCTGAAAATGTTTACCAACTACCTCATGTTCCTGTTTCCCCTATTCCCTCATCGATCATCTCACGACCCTTTCGGAGGAGTCTCCCACCTGCATCCGAGTCTCCCACTTTGTAAGTGTTCCTTCTCATGCATCGATAAGCTTCTGCTGCCAGATGTCAGCGTGCCAAATATTACCCAACTATGGATCACACTGGTCCTTCGACTCATTACTTATGGATTTCCCATGGGTCAACTCTCTTCCTTCTCACCTTAAATGTTTCATTAACTCTGTGCCCTCTGAGAACCTGAACTTTCATGAGGGCTTTCTAACCATCTTTGACAAATATGTTTAGATGGACAGGCTACGCAAAAGCTGAACATGAGACGAGGTGATCTCTCCTACAGAAAATCTATATCGACTGTAAATGGTTCTCAAGTCAAGACTAGGCTCGAATGTCCTTTGTTGATCTCTGCAAAAGCTTCCATGCTGGTATGCGGTACTCGGGTGATATGATCTTCTTATCTTCGATTTCTTGTCAAAATTCTTAATGTTCCATGTTATATAATAGCCATATTTGATGGATATCAATGCTTTTCTTAATGGTGAACTCTTAGGAAGTCTATATGAAGCTTCCTCACAGTTACTCTCACCCTCAGGGGTTCACACTCGCTGAAGTATTTTTGACTACGGCCCGGGCACTATGGGCTTAAGCAGAGCTCCCTCGAGCATGGTTTGCAAGGATTCGGTTCTTATCTCACCGGCGTAGTTTTGAGCGATTAACGTCGCTCTTTTAAGGCAGTCTGAGGTCATACAGGTATTACTATTCTCCTCTTGTATGTCGATGATATGATTATTACGGTGAGTGATATCACGAGGGTGTCGGGATCTAAAACACTTTCTTGATCGTCGATTTGAAATGAAGATCTCGACCTCTTATTACTTTCTTGGTCTAGAAGTTTCTTCTTACGCGGATAGTTATTATCTTACTCGAGGCCAAGTATCAGCGATAGCCAGATGGTCGATACACCTATTGAGCCTGTGCCGTATGATTCTCATGATGGCCGAATCACTATCGTGCTGCTCTACCCAGACTGACTTGTTGGGAATTGTCCCATCTCTTATTTACTCGCCATGATATTTCCTATGCAGTTCATGTAGTCAGTCAGTTTGTAAGGCACCTAAATCTCCTCATCATCTTTGTTCTTAGGATTCTTCGATATACGAAGGCACCATATTTGATGGTCATTTTCTTCCCATTCTTCATTAACTCTTTAGGCATGTTGGATCTGATTAGGCGGATGATCCTGCGATCGATGCTACGGGATATTGTTTTCTTACGGGTGATTCTCTTACTCTCTTGGAGAAGCAACAAATAGTCGTTGCTCATTCGGTATTTGAATCGAATATAGAGAGCAGCGCTCTCGGTGAACTTATTTGGTCGTTGGTTAGTACGGGATCTTGGTGTTGACTATTCCTTTGTATTAAAGCTTCACTATGATGTCCAGTGCTATTCAAATTGCTCATAATGATGTCTTGTGAGCGTCTTGCGCAATATTGAGATTGATTGTGTTTCAGATTCGTCGTGTCGCCGAGAATTTTCATACTTAGTTTGTTTAACTCTCGGGATCCAGTTAGGCGATATCTTCACCAAACCACTTCCTCGGGAACTTTTGAGCTTCTTCCAAACTCATAATGGTTTCTTTCCACCATGAGTTTGAAGGGGGATGTTAGATTATATTGTTATATTTATTTAGTATTTTCCTAGAGAGTTATAATTTGTATTGTCCACAGGATTATAATTTAATATTTTCTTAGGGTTGTATAGCCTAGCACATATAAAAGTAAATGCTGACACTTGTAATTTACAATTTTTTTAATATAAAGACTGAGTCTTTGGCACAATAGTATTTCCCACTATAGATTGAGAACGATCACGATTGTTTTCACGAGACGGTTAAATGCCGTGATCTCGCAGCGGAGGAATTCGGTTTCTGGCCGAAAAGTGGGTTGATAATGAACCTGTCGCCCTTGAGAAGATGGCCGGGATGTTGGGTTTTGGCCGGAGACGGAGACGGAAAAGAAGCAGATATGGAGGAGGGCTATTAGGCATACTAGCTCCCAGAAGGGTTTCTTTCTTCAACATTGTGATTTCACAAGAGAGGGAGGAGTTGTATTGTAAGTGTGCTTTTGTTTGGATAGCTTTCAGAGATGAAGTGCTTATACTTATTGGAGAGGCAATTTGTGGTCAACCAGCTTTGAAAATTCCAAACTTTTTCATGTCATAATCGGAAATAGTTGAAAGAGTCTGTGCAGACGGACAGAATAAGGCAGGAACTGGAAGAGAAAAGAAATTGAAGTCTTTACGAATTACGCGGTGGCATGAATGCCTATCCATCAGATGAAGACGGCTTAGAAAAGCAACTTTGTTGACCAGCGCCCACCAAGTTTCAATGATGCTGAATTTGAGTAAGGATCAGTAGCTAATTACCTATCACTATTGTCAAGGGTCAACTCTCACTCATCTCAAATCAACTATTAATTTTTGTCGATTATCTTCATTTGCTATCATCAAAACCTTAATTAAAGTATAAAGGAAAGAAACAGACATACTCATGAAACTAGATCAAGGATAAGATACATAAATGTCCTTGATGTTTAGCCATATACCCCACTTCACCCTTAAACTTTTTTTGAGATTAATGTTATTCCTAATGTTTGTTTCGTATTTCAAATATACTCATACCGTCAACGGAATAAACAAATAAGTCGACGGATGTCTAATGATACTGATGTGTCACCCACATATGGAATAATCTGTTGGCGTGTCATGCTGCTGACAGGTGACATGTCAACGACGTTAGACGTCCGTTTGCTCGTTTATCAATTTGTTTATTTTATTGACGATAAATATATATATTTGAGTTACGGAACAAACGTTAGAGACATCATTGAACAAAAAAAAAATATATGGGTCAAATTGGACATATAATCAAACATTAAGATGATTTGTGTACCTTATCCAAACTACATCACCAAACGGAGACACCTAGGCCTAATGTCTCCATACTTTGCTGAGAAGGGTTTTGGGGCGATATGAATGAAACATGATAAGCTTAGATATTTGATCTCCTCCCCATCCAATCCCTTGAAAATTTCTCTAAGATTACTTTCCAATGCTTTTTTTAAAGAAAGAATGGAAGACTATAAATAACACATATATATTCACCTTTGATGAACTTTTTTTTTTGTCGGTTTATGAGTTGTCCTAAGTGAGCCCATATATACGAAAGACGCTTTTAAGACATATCTCATCCAGACCTTTGATGAACTTTGAGATGTAGAAACAAATTGAAAGGATAGTAATCAACAAAATATATTGATAAAAGAAAAAAAAACAAATTACAATCTAAGATATATAGTCAAATTAATTTCCTTACTATATCAAACTAGAAAAAATTTCTATAGTTGGAATATGTTAATTTCAATGTTTTAAAAATAGGATTGGTGATTGAATAACAAAAGTTATCGATTCACGATTTATTGATCAGACAAGTGGTCAAACTGCAGTTAAAACGGTGATATTATAAATATATAATTCATATTTTTAAAATTTTAAAATATATAATTTAATATTCATAGTAGTATTTATTCATTTTTATATAATTATATTAATATTTTAATTTTTATGAAACATAATATATATAACATTTAAATATAAAAATTTATTTAAAATGGAAAATATATATTATAATTATAATTATAATTATATTTGTATTTATATCTATATTTTTCAAAATAAGATAGCTAAATATTTTTTGTTATGAAGTTACACTAGTGGTCCTCAGCGTTTGATCGTGTGACTCTAGGATTGCAGGTCCAAAATAAGAAACCAATGCACTTTGTTACTATCCAATTTACTGGTCTGGGATATTACTGGTATATTGAGTTGTCGTTCTTGGCCGTAATCCTATTCCCGAGTTGGTGTTGGCCGGTGTTAGACACAAATTGGCATCTCTAACCACAAATGGGCTGATCGGGTCGAACTTAAATTTACTACTTTAGCGCCATGTCGCTCGTCGAGTTAGACGCGTCGTCTGTGGACGAATGGGTCGAATTTGATTTACATCGAACTGTCATTTCTTTGGCTCAGCCGGTCGTAGTCGGTTAATTAGGCTCAATTGTTAAGCTCTAGGAAGGAAGGAGGATCATAAAAGGGATGTTAATCGTGATGCTCTGATACCATGAACACTGGCGGGGCTAGTAATCGCCTAAATTTTTTTTGAAAAAGATTTTCCAATGTAGAATTGCTAAGCCATTGAATTAAGACTTTTGATTGTTGATTTTTGTAAAACTTTTTTACTTAGGCTCCGTTTGGGCGAAAGGTACATTAATTTGTAATGCAGAGAAGTGTCGAGAAAAAAGAAGAAAAACAAGGAAAATGAATTTTGCATGTTTGGTTTATTTATTGAAAATATCAAAAAAGCTAATGCTCAAAATTTTATATATTTTTAAATTTCTTAGCCCTTATTTAATAGAGAAAAATAAATAAAATGAGTTTGAATAAACATATAAAATTAATTTATTAAGTTTAAACCTAATTTTTTATTTTCTTTCAAATTTTATTTTCTTCAATTTTCCTCTTTATTTCCTTTTCTTATAACTTTTCAGCAAATGGAACCAAAAACTAATGAAAGAAAAAAAAATAAACGTAATCGAAAAGTACTAAGGAAAGAAAAATAATAATAAGAACAATAATTTTTTTTCATGTGCTAGTTTCACAATGGAAAATATAAAAAAAAAAAATCAAAATTCCTAAATTTTTTATATATTTTTAAATTTCTTAGTTCTTAGATAAAAACGAAAAACAAATAAAATGAGTTTGAATAAACATATAGAATTAATTTTTTAAATTTAAACATATTTTTTATTTTCCTCCATTTTTTTTTTCTTAGCAAGACTTCATTTGAAAACCAAAAAATACTAAGGAAAATGATTTTCTTATATTTGATTTTATCATGAAAATTGTAAAAGAAAATCAAATTCCTCAAAATTTCACATACTTTTAAATTTTTATATAAGAGAGAAACAAATGAAATTATTTGAATAAACATATTGAATTAATTTATTAAATTTAAGCCTATTTTTTATTTTCATCTAATTTTTTTCTTCAACTTTTCCTTTATATTTTATTTCCTCGATACTTTTCATGTAAAAGAAACCAAGCCTTAAAATTCTTCTCTCACTTTTAATCCTAACTCCGCCACAAACCATAAAACTATTTAAAAAATCACCACAATTTATTGGTTACTCTATTTCATATTTATATTTACAACTATAGGTTGGAGAATATTATTCAAATAAATTAGAAGATACAATAATGAGTCAAATATATTGTAATTACATGTATGGAGAATATTAATTTTATTCAAATAAATTAAAAGAAGATACAATAATGGAAGATGAGAGTTAATCAAGGCTGAGAATTATGGTTGACAAGAGGGATGTCTTTATTAGTATCATTCTTCGATATGTGTCTTTGTCGAAGCTTGTAGATTATATAGCAAAGCACTGCCCCAATTAATCCTCTTACTATAAGGCCTCCAGCTGAAAATGATCAATCAAATGTTAATTATTAGATAAATGACACATTTTGAAAGTTATGATGATATGCATTTGGTTAAATTTGTAACTAAATTTAATTATTATAAAAAAAAATTTAGGAAGTAGCTCAAAAATTATTATATGCAACAATTTTAGAGAAAAAGAGTAATTTTTGTCATAAAAATAGAAATATTTGGTTAAATAATGTAACATTTTATAGATCTAAAATGTCTTTTATTGTCTTATATATTTACTAAGTCTTTGATAAGAAAGAGTTATTTTTACGAAAGAATAATACAATATTTTTGTTAAAATGATGGTAAAAGTTTGTGAATGGTTAGATTTTCAAATGGTTTTTCAATCAAATTACCCAACGATATATTGGCAACACAACAAAATATTGGCAACAAGAAATCATTGCATTTAGTTATTCATGAAAGTTTTTCGGAAACAATTGGCATTTAATGATGAGTATTAAAGTCAATTGGCAATTTTGTTATAAAAGTCAACATAAAATAAAATAAAATTAGAATTGGGGTTTCCTAGGGGAGAAAATCAGTTTCTGTTTGGTTTCCTGGGGTACAAAGAATTGGAAGCCTCATTTTCCATTTCCTACCATGTTCTTTATTTTTCTTTATTATTATTTTTTTGTCTACTTGGTTGACCAGATGCTGAGAAACAGCTGACCAGAATTAAAATCCTAGTATCCCATATCATAATCCTTGAAACGCAAGAACAATATTACATGATTATCTTTCTTTCATTTTTTTTTTTTAAATGTTTGATTAAAAGACATCAAATATGTTCCTGTTCCTGTTCCTGTTCTTTTCTTGTAAAAATAATAATTTCCTTTAAGTAACAATATAAATACATGAAATATAAAAATATATTTTTGTTCCAAATGAGTTATTTACAAGAAAATACGTTCAAATTTCAAATTTTGGGTTTTCAAAAGACCATTTAATCAAATCACCCCCTTGTTTTTAACTAGGGATTAAAAAAGAGCTGGAACTTAGGAATCTTACCGATGATCGCTGTGTAAATTGAAGCAAAAATGAGCAAAAGGATGATGACCAAACTCCTCAGCCCTGCATGATAAATAAAACCAAAAAAAAAAAACCAGTATTACTTAAACAGATTTTGATCATAGATTTCCATTTCCATACTAAAAGCTCTAATTTCCATCAAGTACTCCACTTACATTCTGGCTGTCCGCAATCATACCAATCCTTGCACGCATTCGGATCTTCACATTCAACTGAATTAACATTGTAATCCATGTTGCAGTTCTCTCCTTTCACCTTACATTCTCTGAAACACCGGATTTGCAGAAACGAAAGCTTAATCCCCAGAAGAATCTGATCTTGCAGGTCCGACATTGACCGGATTTCGGGTTCCGAATCTGCTCCCATCTCGGAAAATATGGTCTTTCCGATACTGCATGATCCCGGAAGATCGCCCACCTGGAGGGAATCTCCATCTCCAGTCAGCGCATAATGATAAGACTGTGAGGAGGAAGAAGAGTTTCCGCCATTGCTGCTGTTGCAAGGAATGATGGGAACGAACTTATTATTTTCACTGATCTGTTTTGAGCAGCTCATCAATATAGTCGTTCTGAATTTCCAGTCGTAAGGCCATCCGTAGGGATCGTCATAGCTGAACTTCTCAAAATTCAGGTCGTAGAGAGGAGGAGACAAACAGTCTCCCTTTTTCAGGCCTTGATCAACCACCCGGATGGTGTAGTTTTTGTAGTTGATCTCTTCAACATAGTATTTCCCACTGTACAGATTAAGAACAGTACGATTGTTTTCACAGGCCAATTCGTACCGGCGATCGCCGCAGCCGGAGGGGTCGGTTTTTAGCCGGAAAGGGTCGCTGATATTGAGCGCATCGCCGCAGGAAGACGGCCGGCATGTCTGGTTTTGGCCGGAGACGGCGGCGGAAAAGAAGCAGACATGGAGGAGGGTTATTAGGCATACTACTCCGGGAAGGGTTTCTGTCTTCAACATTGTGTTAAGTGCTTTTGATTGTATGGTTTCAGAGATGAAGTGCTTATACTTATTGGAGAGGCAATTTGTGGTCCTTATAGCAAGTTGTAGTCAACCAGCTTTGAAAGTTGAAAGGTTTTTTCATTGTCTTAATAGGAAAGAGTTGAAAGAGTCAGTCCAGAAGGGCTAGATAAGGCCAGGAAAGAGACAAGCAATTAAAGTCTTTACGCGTTACGCGGTGGCATGAATGCTTAAACCTCGTTTGTTTTTTTTGGCTTTTTTCTTGAAGTTATTTAGCATTAAGGAGGAGAAAGTTAAATTATTTGGCTTTTTCAATTCAAGAAAAAGTCATATTCTAAGACTGAAAACATAATTTTTATCTAAGGAGGAGAGGTAACAATACTTATTATCCAATATTAAATATATTTTTTAAAATATTTAATATTATTAAGTACAATTTAATATTAAACTAAAAAAATAGTTATATTCATGTCAAGTAAAAGAAAACAAAAGAAACCTAAGACAACTCGGAAAAGCAAACTTTTGTTGACCAGCCCACTGAATTTCAATAATGCTGAATTTCACTAAGGATTTGATCCGTCAAAACACGTCTAAAAATCAAAGTCAATCTTTCATGATTAAGGAGATGTGACTGGAAACATTCATATATTTGACCAATCCACAAGAGAAGAATCTGAAAAGCATAAAATCTGAGAGGGGAGGAGGGAATTGAGGATTATTACTTTTACATCACTAAAAGATTAGTTCCATTGAGGATGAACTTCATTTTGTTCTTGTTTTTATTAGTTTCCTTCAATGTTGCAGTCAGCCAAGATGACTGCTTGGCCTCAACCACCTGCAGCCTCACCGGTCCGGTGATCCGGTTCCCGTTCCGGCTGAAAAACCAGCCGGAGAACTGCGGGTACCCGGGATTCGAGCTCTCCTGCACAGAGAAGAATGAAACCATGCTTGAGCTACCAAATTCAGTGTCTGTCATGGTGAGGACTATCACATATGAATCCCATCAGATCAGTCTCCAAGACCCGGAAAATTGCTTTCCAAGACAACTTGAAAACCTGAGTTTATCATCTTCCCCCTTCAACTTCAGCCTCAGCTA
Source organism: Tetrastigma voinierianum (assembly GCA_016808115.1). Classification (NCBI taxonomy): domain Eukaryota; kingdom Viridiplantae; phylum Streptophyta; class Magnoliopsida; order Vitales; family Vitaceae; genus Tetrastigma; species Tetrastigma voinierianum. The sequence goes on along the minus strand of JAEQBH010004279.1, from coordinate 417,560 downwards.
TTCATGGGAATCTCTATACAATTACACCTTCTTCAACTGTTCATCGCAGAAGAAAGAAATGTATTATGTGCATCACATTCCTTGCCTTTCTCTCCCTGGTTATCCAGTTTATGCTGTAATGCCTGAAGCTGGTTTCAGAGATGTGGATTTATCATCTTGCCAGAAGATGTACAACATCTCAGGAGTTCCATATCAGGTGTCTGAAATAAGTAAGGTTTTTTCTTTGAACTGGTCAAGTGAGATCTGCAGAAACTGTGAAGAAAGCATGAAGTGCAGAATGAAAAGCAACAGCAAGGAGCCTGAAACTGAATGCATTGGAGAGCCAGAAACAGGTACTTTCCCCCTTTTTTTATAATTTGATTTTTTTTAAAATTTTTTTAAAGTTGATGTTGAGTTTGGATAAATTAATGGGTTGATTAAAAGACCTTTCGAAAACCCAAATTTGAAAATTTGACCTTTTATTGATTTTTGGCTTGTTTTTGACATAAAAGATGCCCTTATTTTTTTTATTGCAAAAATAACCTCCTGTTTTTAAGAGATAATTTAGATACATGAAACGATGGAGGGTATTTTTTTCTAAAATGGTGTTTTCAGAAAAAAAACATGAGAAATATTAGATTACAATTTAACTTCAATGTTTCTAAATTAAATTATACTGATGTTGATAGGGTTATATACTTTATATTGATAAAAAGTATCTTTTGATTTTACTAATTTCCTAATTGGAATAAAGAAGGCTAAGATTGTGTTTTTTTGTCCTCTTTCAAGTTTCAGGTGCAGCTAGGAAATTAGGAATTGCAGGTCCAATTTTCAGTTTCTTTCTTCTTCTGGTGGCTCTCTGTATTCTGAGCTGCAGATCTGGACTAAAGGATATGGAGATTTGATGAATTCAGCTGACATTGGATGTTGGATTAGATGATTCGATCATATCTTTTATTTCAACAAGATTTGGAAGTGATTTCAGAATTAGAATGAAAAACAGTTGGGATTAATTGATTTATCATTGTGAATGTATAAATTAGGAAGCACCCACATTGTAATTGGTCATCAATGTAATTATTGTTGAGAGGAAAATGAAGAAAATGTGGGAAATCAGTAATGGAGGGTCTTAAGATTCTAACACTTTGAATTTTAGTTTATTTTGTTACTCATTTTCTTTTTCTAAGCAACCAAACATGCTCTGTATGGCTCTGATCCAATCCTATGATAACTTTCCCATCTGCTTTTCCTTTTCTTATGAATCATTGACGGCTAGAAACACCATCTTTGTACCATTTTCTCATATCCCAATCATTGCCTAATTCTATTACTTAAACTCAAAATAATTTTGTAAGTCAGAAAACATGTTTTGCAAACTATTGATTGGAAAACAGTTTCTTAAGAATTACTCTCAAAATAGACCCAATACTTTAAAATCTTTCCCTACAAGTACATGGCAAGGATTAGTTGAAATTTTTTTCTTCATGTACGTGTTTCTAAACAGAATTTTGTTTTCAAAAACAGTTAAAACCAAAAATGATTTTAAAGAACAATTTTCAAAAGCATTCCCAAACAAACCCAAATGCTGATTTCTTTTCTACTATCTCAAGAGAAATCAAACTGCTAAAAATGTCGTCGTTGGTTCCAACATATGCATAACAGAGCACAATACTAAAACCTGTACAAAGAATGAAAAATTCAAAATTTTAGAGCCTTTTAATCTAGTACCTTGTGTATGGTTATAAAATCATAAATGGCTAGTAGTTGAATACATATATAAATCGTTGTGATTTGAGCAATAATGGTGATAAAGATTAGAGCGAGAAAATAATAAGAAGACACACAAATTTTACGTGGTTGACGGTATCTACGTCAGTAGGAACGTTATTCAAACTTAGCTATCTTTGAAATAGGTTATATAAAGAATAACATGTAACATTGAATATGACCAATTTACAAAAAATACCCCTTTACATGACCATACCGTAAGGTTAGAGCAAAAAAATAATAAGACATAGATTTTACGTAGTTCGGAAATATGCCTATATCAACGAGAACGATGACTCAAACTTTTCACTATCATTGAAATAGAGTTACATAGAAGAGTATTTATAATAACCCTAGATATGACCAATTTACAAAAATACCCCTATACTTGACCATACTGTGCCTGCCAATTGGGACACTCTGCTCCACTTTGGTATTTGCCCAGCCCTTTTAACTTTATGAGCCACATGCCACAACATAAATCTTGTAGAGGAAGTCGAAAAATGATTAAATCCAAGCTAAGAAAATTTTGGGACTAGAATGGAGTATCTGAAAGTGGGACTATTTCTGCATACTTCAACTTCTAAAGCTAGTTATAATTTTAATACCATATTTAGCTGAAAGAAAATGGTGTCCCTATTGGATTGTCCATGCGATCCTCCATTGATGAATCTCGAGAAATTTAGTGTATGCAGGCTTGGAGCATCGTAGTTTCCACCATACCTTTGCAACATCCTCCACGTAACATGTCAGAAGGTGGGTTTTGTAGGTTTCATTTGTACACACGTAGTTCAACTATAATGATTTTTCCGCGCCGTGCTGCTGTCGCCGCCATCGCCGCTCGCGTCGCTCTCGATCGTCCGGTCACGCCCAAATCGCGAAAGAAATATATTTGGCTTTGGTCTGTGCGGGCACTCATGTACTTTCTTTTCGGTCGTTTCACTCTTAACGTTCCGACTATAAACCATGGCCCGCCGCCAGGAGGCCGTCTCGTATTTTTATAGAAACGATTCGGGGCTTAATGTAGCCAGTATTATCTGCTGTGATTGAAGAGTGACGACATTTGACGATGAGTATAGTTTTGCGGGCTAAAATCTAAAAATTTTGGGATAGAGGTTTCATCAAAAAGAATATTGGCTGTGGCGTGCATCGAAATGTAAATTTTATATCTAACCACGATGTAAATATTCAAGCCCGTGAGCCCTCAGGAACACAATGTTACCGTCTCCCAACAAAGATGGAATTTTCTGGTTAGAAAAACATACTTATCAAAGGTCATTTAGCTGAGTCGCTAAACTTAGGCTGTTTTGATTTTCGGTGCTGTAAACCAATAAGTACTTTGCATTAACATGATGGATCCTTCCGATTTGTGCTCGCTTCATTGATGAAATATCTGTCCATTAGATTTTGACACGACCAATTTTCTTGCTTTACCATTTGGCGGCGAAGCTTTCCTTTGTAGACCGGGCGAAGCTCGTAAACCTAACTATTTTGAAAATGATCGGGTCGTCATCTTTATTTCGAATAATTTTCAGTTGTTTAAGAAATTGTTTGACTTGAAAGAATTATCAAGTATCATCCATTGATAAATTATCTCTTCAAAAGCTTGTAATCGAAAGAACAAATGAGCGTAACAATTCGATCTGCTCTGGGTTGCGTCATATGAACAAAAACCGCTATGTTAAAAGTAGCAAATATTTTAAGAAAAAGATTCAATAACTTAGGCAACATTGTGAGTCGCCTCGAATCTTTTTAAAATTATTGAAGGCAAGTTTAGAGTTAGCCTGTTTGGAAAGAATTCAGTTCTCATAATGAGATTGGGGCCTTTCGAAATGAGTCCCCTTTGTTTCTCGTCTAGTTTTCCTTCATATACTGATGAATTTGAGATTAATTAATAATTTTGTGTGTATACCGTCTTCGAATCTTTGAGAATCCATGAAAACTGAATAAAAGACCATATCCACATTCAGCGTAAGAAGAATTAATGAGTGGGGAAAAGGAAGCCTTGCGGATCACTTCGAATAATCAAGCCATAAATAGAGAACTTTCAGAATAAAATTAAAAGATAGACAAGATTAACTGTTTACGGCGAAGTTCATTCAGTGATGACACGAACAGGACAATGACGTAGCGAAGGAAATTATCGGCTGGAACAGTCAAGTTATAAAGGAAAGAATGATACATATTAAAATCTGGGCCTTACTCGGTAGTTAAGTGGCCGGACTTTGTATCTTTTATTTGGTAATGAAGCCAATAATCATTAACAGGTTCATCAAATATCATGTTCTTGAAAGATTCATGAATAACGTATTACATAGTAAATATAATCCAGTGTATTTCATGGGGTTTTTTTTTTGTGTGTCATGAGCATGTCCCAAAATATTAGTCTTGCATGGCACCAATTATCATATTCTTAAAGTCCTTGAACATGGCTTGCCATGAAGTGAGCGTAGTATGGATCAGCTCTTTGTTTGTCTGCGTTGCGCAGGTTTGGCGGGGAAAGGGCGTGGATGAGTTCTGCTGTTGGGTTTAAAGAACACTATGGACCAAGCTAAGTGATCTAATGCTTATCGTGCAACCTGAGTCGAGGAGCACCTGAACCAAAAACTAAGGGGACTAAATTAGGCATGCGGTTATACGTCATGGGCATTTATGCCCCTTATCCCTCCTAGTTAGTTAACCAAACTTCATGGAAATAGGGCTGTGGTGGCCTTAGCTCCATTTCCATTGTTTGGTTTCTCCATATACAATTGGGATTTGATCAATCCATGAAAAAGCAAGCAGTCATAAAATTGGGGTTGGAAACATTAAAACTTCAACTGTATTTTCTACCAAGAATTACTGGTTGGAGTTAGAAGCCTTACTGAAGATATCCAGGGGCTGAACCGAAAACATGGCATCTGTAGTTGGATAAGATAGGAAAATCCAAAGTCAGGTATCATTGCACAAGTGAATTAGATGAAAATCCCATTGTAGGAAATGGAGAAAATGAAAATGAAGGAAGAATTCCCAAAGCCTTACTGATTAAAGGAAATAGGAAATCAAAGAGGAATTTCCTTAGCCCTGCATGATTCAAATAAGTAGAGGTTAGAATATAAACAGATTCAATCACTAAAACAGTTTCAAATGGATTTCATACCAAAAATGATGAATCCTAACTACTAAATTCTATTTGGATCACCCAAAACAAATTCACCGTATCATCTTCTAACTGTTGTTACTTACAAGTTGGCTTTAAGCATGTGACCCAGTTCTGACATCCTTCATGGGAGACGCAATTAATTGTACTTTTATCATAATTCTTATAGCAGGAATGATTTTCCTTGTTGCATTCACTGCTGCATCGATATTGCAAAAATGAAATCTCAACACCAGCAAGAAGCTCTTCTTGCAGCTCCGACATTGACAGATTCCTGAGCTCTGAAGACACTTCGTTCAATGGTTGAGTAAATATAGTGATACCTATGGTGCAAGAATACTTGATGTTCTCCCCCCACCTGAAGCTCTGCGAGTGCATAAACATACTGAAGTATTTGCTGGTGTTGCAGGGAGTAATTCGAAGATATGTGATTATGATCGCTGATTGAATCTATTTTAGTTCAAAACCTTAAACCGTGCTGCTCAATTTCCAATCCTTAAGGCCAACCATATGGATCTTCACTTAACTGAGTTTGATCTTGTCAAGCAAGTAGTGAGAGGGCTGGAAAAACGATCCCCCTTATCAGGCCAGGATCCACTATTCTAATGCTGTAGCTCTTGTAGTTGATCTCTGTAACATAAATTTCCCGCCATAAGATGTTCAAATTCTTTTGGTTATTTTCACATACCAGTTCATAGTCTGGATCGCGCCGCAGCCTAACGGGTCTCACGTCAAAGGGTTGCTTTGATATTTGGAACATCTCACAAAGAGATGAAGCTCTGCATGTCTGGTCTTCAATGGCAGCAGAGGTTGAGATGGAGCAGACATGGAGGAGAAGTGCTATTAGCCAAACTGCCATAAGTTTTTCTTCCCTTGACATCATAGACTTTGAAGCTGAAGAGATCTGAAACTGTTATGATAACTGGATTTCAGGAGAGGATATACAAAGCCATACCAAAACCAATAAAAGAATGGATTTTTCTATGCTGAAATAGTGAAGTGAAGAACTTGTCAATTAAACAAGCAGCCATATTTGACCAGTTCATATCCTTCTGTTCAGGTCCCATACATTTTAACATCAGAAAAAGCCAAAATGTTTGGCTTTTCAATATTTTTCTAATCAAAAAAAAAATTCAAAATATAAGAAAATCATATATTTATAATGTATTGAAACTCTTATAATCAATTTCATGTTAATTAAATAAAATTATATTTATTTTTAATTTTTTATTTATAAATGTATTATATCTAAATTTAGATAAAAAAATAAAAAAATTGAATTTTTTTTGAAAAATAAAAATTAATAACCATCCTATACCACTATTAAAAATAAAAGTCTATTTACACAAACTAGTGAAAAAACACAAAGGACACCTCTCCCTTTTGCCAGTCTTAATGAAAAATTTTTAAAAAGAAAAACCAAACCAGCTGTATACACATCAGGAATCCAGAGAACTGTAAACCCTTGAAGCCAGCTGTATGAACATTTAAATATTAATACAAAAACACAAAAGTCAAGCTGAGTTTGTTGAAAAAAAAAAAAAAAGAAAGAAAAGCATTAAATGAATTTGTAATGATCCAGGTATATGATCAAAGTATCATTTGTTTTTTAACTGAACTAAAATTTTTATCTTAATAATGCAATAATTACTAATATAAGCTTTATTTTTAACGTTGGGTAATAAGTACGAATGACAAGTAGGAAAAGGATTATTTGATTCACCGCTCAGCTCTCTACCGTTTAATGGAGACAGTTTGGTTTCGCTGCAATGAGTTTTAAGCGGGGTTTTGATTGTGCTGTAAAATCCAAACAGTTTGGGGCGGGGTTGATGTTATTCTCGAGTATATCTCGATTATATTTAAAAATATTTTATTATTATTTTTATTGTATCTTTTAATATAAATAATAATAATAATAAATTTAAAACTCAAATGTTTTTTAAATTAATATTTAAAAAATTCGTAATATTTTTATTTTTAAGAAATATATTAATTTTAATATAATAAAAATAAAAGGTAAATATAAAAAATTAAAAATAAAAAGTAAAAACAAAATCGATGTAAGCAGGGACAGTTTGGGAATTTCCAATCCTCAGCCCCGTTTAATTTTTAAATGAGATAAGCTTGAAGGTGAAAAAAATAATGGCCCAGAAGTCGGGATGGGGTGCGTCAGCCGCCGTTAATAAATGCAATAATGAGTGTTGTTGGCATGCCAATTTGTTAGTGATAATAAAACTTTTCTTCATTTGGTAAAAATGAGCTTGAATTGAAAAAGCGAATAATTTCTTTTATAATTCAGACTTTTAAAAAATTTGAAGCGACCAAATCGTGAAAATTTTAAAAAGCAAACGGTTTATCTTTAAAATTTATTCAGTTTTAACATTCATAAATCGAAAAGCAAAACAACCTCCGCCAATAATTGTTCTAGATTTTACATTGCATGCTTTTGGAGGGATCCCCAGTGTTGCTAATTCTAGTATTTAAACACAAAATATCGTTTTACATGAATTTTAAGAAAACATGTTTTGAAACTTTTGATTGAGAAAACAGTTTCTTAAGTACTTCAAAACCTTTTAAACAATATTTTAAAATCTTTCTGCCAAATTGCAGTGTTTGCCATGAGTAAAGGATTAGTTGAAATTTTCTTCTTATGTTTCTAAACAATTTTGTTTTCAAAAACGATTGAAAAAGCAAAAATGATTTTAGACAGTTTTCCAAAGCAGCACATCCCCCACAAACCCAACTGCTGATTTGTATACTATCTCGAAGAATCAGGCATAAATGTTGTAACTGTTTCCTACCTGCATAACAGAGCTTTGGCCACTAAAGCCTGTGCAAAATGACAAATTCAGTTTTGACTATAACCTCTAAATCTATTGCTCATGTATGGCTGCGAATGTAAAATGGTTAGCATTTGAATACATATATACAATTGTTGTGGAATTAAGTACAATAAATGTGAAGATAAGATTGTAGAAAATAATAAAAAACTGGATTTTCGTGGGCCAATGATGTCTTTATATCGGCAGGAACGATAGATCAAAACTTTCCTATTTTTGAAATAGAGTTATATAAGAGAATATTTATAATAACACTTGAATATGATCTAATTTACAAAAATACCCCTATACATGACCATCTTTGTAAGATTAGAGCAAGAAAATAATAAGACACGTATTTCATGGATTAGGAAATAATGTTTTTTGTTCTTACAGGAATAGTGACTCCAGCTTTTAAACTATCACTGAAATAAGATTACATAGAAGGGTATTTATAATTACTATGGATATGACCAATTTACAAAAATACAACTTTACCTGACCATGCCATGCCTACCAATTGGGACGGTATGCTCCACTTTGCCCAACCCTTTTAACCTTAGTATGAGCCACATGCCACAACATAAATCTTGTAGAGAGGAAGCTGAAAATGATTACATCTGACTAAGAAAGAATGCTGTAGGACAAATGATTATGCAAGTAGGAACTCTGTTTCTACCTTCCTTCAAGCTAATTGTCATTTGTGCCATTGGCAGAAAAAATGGTGTCCCAATTGGATTGTCCATATGATCCTCCATTGATGAATCCTCGAAATTTAGTGTAGGCTTGGAGGGAACTCTGCAAGACCTACCACCTTCAAATCTCCAATGCTTTTGCTCATCTGAAGGAGCTGGTTTGTAGGTTTCATTTGTACACCATGAATTGCAACTATAATGATTTTCCTTATATAGTCTTTCTTATCACCTCAGCATCTCAATTTCCATGTCTTTCTGATCAATCAGGTCATAAATCGCTGATGGAATATGTTGACTTTGGTCTCTGCGAGCATTCATGTACTTCCTTTTTCCGATCCATTTCCCGTAATGTGCATTAGCTATAAACATCGGCGCTTATGTGAGACATCTCAATGTTTTTTATAGAACGAGTTAAAGGGAACAATGTATCCAAAAGTGTTCCTCTTATGTGATGAGTAACTGACATTTGACTTTGATAATTATAGTTTCATTCAGAAACAAATCTGAAATTTTTGGGGTAAAGTTTTCATCCAAAAGAATATTGTGTGGCTTGATATCAAAATGTAGAATTTGCATATCACAACCGCGATGTAAATATTCAAGACCATGAGCCACTCCAAGTGCAATGTTATGCAATCTCTCCCAGCTCAAAGGAATGGAAATTTTTCTGTTAGGAAAAACAAAAGCTTATCAAGAGAGATCCATTTGGCATGAAGTCATGGCGAGAGCGTTTGATTTTCAGTACCAAAATTAACAGTGCTTTGCATTAACATGATGGATCCTTCCGATTGTAGCAACTTCATTGATGAAATCTTGTCCATTAGATTTTGACACGACCAACATTTTTACTGCTACCATTTGGCCACTTCGAAGCTTTCCTTTGTAGACCGAGCCAAAGCCTCCTTGACCTAACTTATTTTGAAAATGATCGGTCATCCTCTTTATTTCCGAATATGAGTACCTGATTGTTTGGGGTGTTGTGACTTTGTAGGAATTCCTCGAAACATCATCAGACGATGACCCGTGTCTCCTTCGAAACTTGTAAATCAGAAAGACAAATAGGCATAACATTCCCAAATGCATAGCTCATTCAGTTACAAAATATAAACTGAGACAAAACCATATGTTAAAAGTATGAAATATTTTAGAAAAAGGATTAAACAACTTAGGCAACATTTATGATCATATGAATCAACTTTTCAAAATTATTGAAGGCAGTTTACTGGAAATTCTTCTGTATTTTGGAAAAAGTCAATTCCTCATGTGAGGTGGGGGCCTTTGAAATGGAGATCCCATTTCCATTTCTACCATCGATTTTTATAACCATGCATGATGAATTTTAGACCAGAATTTATGTGCAAAACCAATATATACAAATCTTGAATGTGAGAATCCCATGAAAACTAGATAAAGAAATATATTACGATATTAACAGCAGAAAGAAGAATTAATAAGTGGAGAAAAGTTTTGGGATCACTCGAATAATCCCAGCCTGTCAATAAGGAAGAACATAAATCAGAATATAAAAACAGACAAAAATTAACAAACACAATGAAATTGTTAGTAATGTTTCATTGAGACAATAAATAGTAGAAGGAAGGCATATAATGACAGTGAAATTCCCAGGATTATAGAAGAGAGTGAGGTGATATAATAAATTCCACCAAAATACTTACCAAGTAAACTTAGTGGCAAGTCTTTGAGCACATCTCTAACACCTACACGATGTAGAAGCAATTATAAATAGCAGTTATAATATCTGATTATTGGAAAAGGTGCATAAATACCTGACTTCTGCGTATATCAAATTTGTACTCCGAGTTTTTATTGTGTCCATAGAGTGCCAGCATTTGATAGCGCTCATTCCTTAACTCCTTCCATCACGAAACATAAGATGGACAACGGCGTTTAACGCCCGGCCCGAAATGAAAGCATCATGTGGATTACTCTTATTTGTTCATCTGTGTAAGCTTTGTGACGGAAAGGCGTGGATGATTCTGACAATAAGGATTGGGGGCACCTATCAGACCAAACTAAATGGGAGTGAAGTGGACATACGACTTATACGTCGAGGAGCACTGGACCTTGAAAAACTAAGGGGACTAAATTGGGCATTCGGTTATACATCAGGGGCATTTATGCCCCTTATCCCTCCTAGTTAATTAACCAAACTTCATGGAAATAGGGCTGTGGTAGCCTTAGCTCCATTTCCATTGTTTGGTTTCTCCATATACAAAGGGGATTTGAGCAATCCATGAAAAAGCAAGCAGTCATAAAATTGCAGTTGGAAACATCTCTATATTAAACACTACACTGTGTTTTCTACCAGAATTACTGGTTGGAGTTAGAAGCCTTACTGAAGGTATCAGAGGGCTGAACCGAAAATATGGAAACTGTAGTTGGATAAGATGGGAAAATCCAAAAGTCAATTATCATTGCAGAAGTGAATTAGATGAAAATCCCATTGTGGAAGCCTAGGAAAAGAAATAGAAGAATAAAGAAGAATTCCCAAAGCCTTACTGATTAAAGGAAATAGGAAATCATGGAGGAATTTCCTTAGCCCTGCATGATTCAAACAAGGAAAGGTTAGAATATAAACAGATTCAATCACTAAAACAGTTTCAAATGGATTTCATATCAAATATGATAGGTCTTTGCTAAATTCTATTTGGATCACCCAAAACAAATTGACTGTATCATCTTCTAACTGTTATTTACTTACAAGTTGGCTTTAAGCATCCGACGAATACAGCATCTTTCGCAGAACGCAATTCATTACTTACTTTATCACATTCTTATGGCAGAATGATTTTCCTTGTATTGCATTCACTGCTGCATCGATATTGCAAAAATGAAATCTCAACACCAGCAAGAAGCTCTTCTTGCAGCTCCATTATGAAGATACTTCCTTCAATAGTTGATAAATCGTCATTTCTATGTTGCAAGAATACTTGATGTCTCCCACCTCGGAAACTCCTGCGAGTGCATAAACATATGAAGTGTTGCTGGTGTTGCAGGGAGTAATTCGAATGTAGTTATGATCGCTGATTGAATCTGTACAATTCATTAAAACCGTACAACTCGGTTTCCAATCATTAGGCCAAAAATATGGATCTTCATAACTGAAGTTTGATCTTGTCAAAGGCGTAGAGGCTGAAAAACAATTACCTTGTCCAGGCCAGGATCCACTATTCTAATTCTGTAGCTCTTGTAGTTGATCTCTGTAACATAGAATTTCCCGCCATAGATGTTCAAAATGGTTTGGTTATTTTCACATACCAGTTCATAGTTTGGATCGCCGCAGCCTGACGGGTCTCCTTTTAATCGAAAAGGGTTGCTGATATTTGGAACAACTCCACAAGATGATGATCTGCATGTCTGGTCTTCAGCTGGCAGCGAGGTTGAGATGGAGCAGACATGGAGGGAAGTGCTATTAGCCAAACTGCCATAGTTTCTTCCCTTGACATCATAGACTTTGAAGCCTGAAGAGATCTGAAACTATTTAAGATAATTGGATTTCAGGGAAGGATATACAAAAGCCATACCGAAACCAATAAATGAATGGATTTTCCTAGCTGAAATAGTGAAGAACTTGTCAGATAAACAAGACATATTTGACCTTTCATATCCTTCTGTTTGAGTCCCCAGCACAAAATTACAATTATTTAGCTTTTCTGTTTTTAACTCTAGAAAAAGCCAAAATGTTAACACTTTTTTTGTTTTTACTTAATGTTTTTTGAATGTTTGTTTTATTAACTCTAGAAAATCATATATTTTATGACCTAATTCGAGCTTTCATGATCCTATTTCATGTTTATTAAATAAAATTATATATATTTCCAAATTTTATTTAAAAATTTATTGAATCCAAATTTAAATAAAAAAATAAAACAATTGATTTTTAGAAAAAGAACAATTAAATCCTTAATCCCTGTTTAATACTATTAAGAACAAAGAAGTTATATTTAACATGGTGAAAAAAACAAAACCACCTCTCACTTTTTGCCGGCCTTACTGAAAAATTTAAAAGAAAATAGTTCTGATTCGGTCTAAAACTCAGGATCCTGTAAGCTTTGACTCTTCACACTCATCGAGATGTTCTTATCCTTTCTGAATTGACTGGGTCAGCTCCATATACTGAATAATTCTTTCATTATCATGGTGATTGAAGAAAACGTTTTCCTATGAATAAATTAGTAAGGGGAGAGATGTAAGGAACTGTAGAGATGGGCAAGTTCACTCAGAAATGGTATTATTCCACTTTGTTTTCTTCTTGTCACTGGCAATCTTTGCAGGGTTGGAATCAGCCAAGATGATGGGTGCATGGCACTCAAAGTGAAATGACGAGGTCAGCCATCCAGAAGTTCCCTTTCCGGCTAAAGACCAGCCAAGCCACTGCGGATACCCGGGGTTTGAATTTATACTGCTCAAGAGAAGAAGCAGACCATTCTAGTGCTGCCTTGCTCAGTCAAGCTTTGGTAAAGAGAATATCAGTTATGACTCCCATGAAATTATGCTCCAATATCCCTATAATTGCCTTGTAGGACATCTTCAGAACCTCAATTTAGCGGTTTCCCCTTTCGAGTTCAAACGGGAATACTGGGAAAGAACTCTACCTGACTTCTGCTATTCAATTGTTACAATCAAACAAAAGTGGCTCATATTATTTTCACCCCATCCTACCTCTCTCTCTTCTGGTTCCCTATTTTGTCACTATTTTAACATCTGCTGATCTTGATCAAGTTAACCTCTCCTCGTGCCGTAGGATGTATAATCTCACACTCATGAGTAGTATGATCGATGGAAATGTCAGTTTCTCTATGAAGTGGTCAGAATTCATATGCAGGAACTGTGAAGCACAGGGCAAGAAATGCAGGCTGAAGAGAACCATTAAGGAACTTGAAACTGAATGCATCAGTAATCCATCAAAAGGTAATATATTCATTCTGTTATGAGTCCACTTTGTAGAGGGTATGGATTCGTATGAGTCCACTTTTCATTTCCTGATTGGAATACTTGTTTGAGGGTTTCCAAGGCTATGTTTGGAACCCGGAAAATGACAGGAAATTTTTCCCTTGTTTGGTTATCCATGGAAAATTCTAGGGAAAAAGATAGCATTTTCCTCCAATTTTTTTTTTTAGTATTTTCCATGACGCCCAAACTTAGGAAAATAATTTTCCATTATATTATTTTTCCTTCCTTTAGCATTTTCCGGGTTCCAATCTCGCATGAACATGATAGTTATAAAAGAACAAGAAATTTCTTTTCACAGAATCACATTATCAGCCACTTTACCACAAATCTATGTTCCTTTACAAGAAAAGGATAAAAGGGACAAAAGGAATTTGAGATGAAGTTTTTCATTTCTTACTCTATTTTATTTTATTTTCTAGAATCAGAAACAACAATTTCATCACAAATACAGAGAAGGGTGAGAAATCTATCTGCACAGATCAGAACAATGAGGGCAACATTAGCTATATAATAATTAACAAATCCTCCACAAAATAAAAATAATTGTTCTTTCTTACATTCTTTAATCATTGTTTTTGATTCCCTTATTCTTTTTGAGAACCATGGGCTTCATTTTTCCTTTTGATTTCTGTTATTCAAGACAATACATTTTTCTCTTTTTCTTTTTGTTTAGCCATTTTTAATCACAAAATAGATACATAATCAATGTTCCAAACCATTTTATACTTCTTAAGGCTCCATTTGGAATCCAGAAAGTACTAAGGAAAGAAAATAGAGAGGAAATTAGTGAGAACAAATGGAAGGAAAGAAAATTTGGAAAAAAAATAAAAAAATAGGTTTAAACTTAATAAAATTAATTCTATATGTTTATTCAAACTTATTTTATTTGTTTCTCTTTGTTATATATTGACTACGAAATTTAAAAATATGTAAAATTTTGAAGAATTTTGATTATATTTGATTTTTTTATATTTTATTTGGTGAAACCAAACATGAAAAAATAATTTTCCTTATTACTTTTTCTTTCCCTACAACTTTCAGGTTGAGTATCGGTACTCCGATACGCTTGTTGATGGTCTAGAATTAAACATGAAATCGGAGTTTGTATGAAAGAGAAAAGAATGTGTCTTTTTAGCTGTGCTTTGATTCTATAATGTCATGGGCAGATCAAGCTAATGTCTTGATTATCCTTAATTTACAGATAATGTGGTGGCAAAGCTGGTGATTGCAGGTGAATTTTTATTATACTTTCATTTTATTATAAAATCTAAACACAAGAGTTCTTATTCTTGAATCTTGATTGCTGGGGTCAATCAGCGGTTTACTTTCTTCTTATGTCGTTTTGTTGAGTAAATCTACTATGTTGTTAAATCATTCCTTGAAAACAAGATGAAAAGCATAAAATAAAGATCGAAAAGTTTTTGGAAGATTATAGAGCTCTAAAGCCTTCAAGGTATTCATATCTTGATATTAGGAAGATTACAAATAAGTTTAAGTATGTACTAGACCAAGGAGGTTATGGAATTGTTTATAAAGGGAAATTTTCTAATGAAGTACTTGTTGCGGTGAAGATCATAGCAATTTCCGGAAATGGGAAGAGTTTGTAATGAGATGGCAACAATGGGTGAGTTCACCATGTTAATGTAGTTCGTTTAGTTTGGATTTTGTGCGATGGAGCGCAACAAGCTCTCATTTATGAGTTCTTACAAGCCGTTCGTGACAAGTTCCTTATTTTATTAAATATTAAGCAGTTGGGAGAAACTTCATAGTATTGCTATAGGCATAGCCAAAGGAATCGAGTATCTTCACCAAGGGTGTGAACAAAGAATCCTTCATTTTGACATCAAACCACATAATATTTTGCTAGATCAGAACTTTAATCCGAAGATATCTGATTTCGGTCTAGCCAAATTATGCTCCAAGGACCAAAGTGTTGTTTCCATGACTATTGCTAAGGGGACTATGGGCTATATTGCTCCGGAAGTTTTATCTAGGAATTTTGGGAATGTGTCATATAAGTCGATTATTTATAAGATTTGGGATCTATTGCATTGCTTGAAATGGTTTCGGGAGGAAAATATCGATACCACAGTTGAGAACCTAGCGAGGTTACTTTCGAGAATGGTTATAACCATTTGAATCAAGAGCGAAGAGCTGCACATGGGAATTAAGAACAAAGATGCTACAATAACGAAGAAGCTACTTAATTGTAGGACTTTGGTGCATTCAAAATGTTCTCCGATTGTTAGCCATCCATGAAGAATTATGGTTCAGATGTTAGAAGGAAGCGACAATTTAACGATGCACCTCAAATATTTGCATCTACAGGTACAACAAGTACTAATACAAGCCAGTCAAGAACACCTCTTGGAAAGAGAGCTAGCTGTCATCTTAGAATGAGTGAGTAAATTTTAATACTCTCAATACTTCATCAATGTATTGATGTAACCTCACTTTGTCAAAGTAATCACTTCATCAATTTAGCTGGCACAACCATAACTCGGTGTTGTCTAGTCTTGTTTTTTGTGATTTTTGTTTGGCATTTTAAATGTGTAGAAGTGTGGAACCAGCTTAACTATAACAACCCACTTCCTCTCCAATAAATATTATAAGATTTGAGTCTTAGGATTCTCACGATTTTAATAAAAAACTTTAAGAAAAGTTCATCATATATAACAATATGAACTTTTTTCTCGGAGTGTCATGAGGATATAGTATTAGATAGAATGATCATGATTCCTGGTACCATAAAGGAGGTGATTGATTTCGAGTTTACCCATTCAAGGACAAAAGAACAAAAAGAATATATATATATATATATATCATAAAAAATTAAATGTTGATGGTAAAAATGAAGCAATTTACTGCTAGTTGTGTTTCCCCAACACAAATGAATTAGCAAAAATATATTGAGATTTTGTAAGAAATGGTTATCTAAAGTAAGGGGAAGAAAATTAAAGAAATGGTTTCTAGCTAAAACATTTTCCTTCAAAGAAAATGACAATGGTTCAATAAGGATATGAAAAGAGATGCCTACTATATAATATATTTTTTAACTTTTTAATTTTTATAATATGTAAGTAATGAAGGGATATTAATATTACAATTTAATCACACTTAAGTTATAAGTCATACTACTATCTCATGATTTGATAGTTGTCAAAAAAAAAAAAAAAAAATCATGATTTGATAATTTCTGTGAGTTCTAATGACAAGTTTGGTTGTAGAAACATTGGTTGTTATCTTCTTGATGTTTGTTAGTTATTCATGGGCCTCACTCTAAGATAAAATGGGTTGGGCCAGGTCAAGTTTAGGCTTTCTTAGTTTGAGTTTGATCCAAGTTTGGGCTATCCTTAGCTATGTCCAATAGGCTATTGGGAAAATTTTTGTCGATCCACAAATTTTAATCTTGCCCCAAATTTGAATTTAAGTACCAACTAAATTTAACAAATATAATAATATTTATTAATAAAGAAGAACATAATGATCACTTGGCTTTCAGGGGTTTTACATTATCCTTCTACCTTAGTGGATTTCAAATTTCTACAAAGCATATCTTTCTATTGATGTTTTTGGCTTAGGTTTTCCAATCCAATTAAGTTGGTAGTGTCTACTAATTTAGTATACTTCACTCTAGTTTCGAACTAGAGAGTTAGTGATCAAGGAGGTATGCCGCAATCGAAGGCATGACTATCTTGCTAGTAAATGTCAACTTCTAGAATAGGTAGGATTATTAAGCCTAGAAACACGTCTCGAAGAGTTGGACGAACCTATGTGTATTCTTTTATGAGCCCCATTTGGAATTTGGTAAACCTGATAAGCACATTAGGTAGTTAGCTAACATCCTTTCATCTGGTGTAGACAATGAGATGTCTCTTTCCGGCTTTCCGAAAAAGTGGAGTTAGGAACCTAGGGTTGGAGGTGCATGACAATATTATCCAATAGACATAAGAGATTGAATTAAAATTTGGGCAAATGTCATGCCTACTTGAGGCTTATGCCAATATTATATCCCTAGGTAACTTAGCTATTAAAACACCCCACCGATATTTAACAATAATAATACTTTACAAACAACCATTAAAACTCCTAAAATATAATACAATTGCCTAACGATCCAATACAAGCAATAACATTTGCTTATTTCCTTAACGACTGTTGATAAGATCATTGAAAAGTAATGAATTCAATTGGCTTAAGCTTAATGGATGAAATCTGAACACTATAACTGAAAGAATTGGTTTTCCTTTATTCTATTGATTCACCCGTAGGTAATATATATACAATATTACAAACTAAAAGTCTCGCTACAGTTATGGTACATGCCATAAATACGGCTATAATGTGGCAATTATACCATTGACCAAATCAGAATATACATATTCTAAAAATAGAAGATTAGATATTCTAGTATAATCTTAATACCCCCCTCAAGTTGGAGCATGAAGATCACAAATGCCCAATCCTACAAGTAGATACGTAAACTTGCGCTTGCCAAGAGCCTCGTGAAGATGTCACCAAGTCGATCTCGCAGGACACATGAGACGTAGAAATAATACCTTTTCATCACTTAATGGCATCACGCATACTTCAATATGCTTGGTACGCTCATGGAAGACAGGATTTTGAGCAATGTAGATTGCCGACTGACTATCACAGTATAAGCGCATGGCTGGCGAAGCGGGGAGACTTAACTCACAAGCAAAGCTGTGAGCCATTTCAACTCTGAAGTGACGGCAGCCATGGAATGATAATCGGCTTCAACAGAAGACCGGGACACCGTATGTTGTTTCTTGGTCTTCCAAGAAATCGGAGAAGATCCAAGAAATACTATCCAACCAAAGAGACCGCTCAGTCAGCGACACGTGAGCCTAATCCGAATCGCACTAACCCGTCGAGATAACTCACAATCGTATGGCAGAAGAATGCCTGGATCTCTACATCCTTTTAAGTAGCGAATCGTATAAGCAGATCCCAATGATCCCGACGAGGGTGTTGCTAAACCGAGCCAAGATATGAACTGATAAACCAAGTCGACCGTGGAGTGTTATAAATGAGACGAATTCCACAAGTCATTTATACTCTTTTCAGATCGGCGAGCAGCTGCCTGGCGAGCCAACGATTCTCGCTTCCACTGGGAGCCAACGGACGAGACCCCACACGCCAAAGAATAATATCAAGAGTGTATTTTCGCGGACACAAGAAGATGCCCTCGACCACAGAAAGCAACCTCAATACTAAGAAAAATACTCAAGGCACCCAAATCTTTCATATGGAAACACTGCAGTAAATAGTCTTGAAATGGTCAATAAATGAAGCATCATTACCGAATAATGAGATCATTAACATACACAAGAACATTGTTGTACCCCGATCCCCGACATGTAGAGTAAACAGAGAATAATCCTCAATAAGACCGGCTGAAACCATAAGTCTTCAAAGAAGCAACTAACTTAGCATACCAAAGACTACTGAGTCTGGCCGTAGACCATACAAAGACTTCTTGAGACGACACACTAAACCAGGAGTGCGAACGTTGAAGCCAGGAGGAAGTTTCATGTAAACTTCTTCATCAAGATCACCATGAAGAAACGCATTATGAACATCCATCTGATGCAAAACCTAATTTTTGACCGCTGCAACAGCCAAGAAGGCACGAACAGTGACCATTTTCGCAAATGGAGCAAAAGTTTCATTATAATCAACCCCCTCAACTTGATGATTGCCAAAAATAACCAGACGAGCCTTAAGACGCTCCACTTGCCCATCCGCATGATATTTGATTTTGTATACCCATTTAGAAACAAGAGCCTTTTTATGAGGAGGTAAAACTGCCATGTCCCAAGTTCCATTAGCTTCTAAAGCAGCAATTTCTTTCTGCATAGCCTCACGCCAACCTTCATCTTGCATAGCTTCTTTAAAAGAACGAGGTTCAATGCCTTCAAAGTGATCGCAAGAAAAACACAGTGTCGTGGAGAAAACTTATTACAATTCACATAATGTGCTATAGGATAAGGAGTACCTGAGGAGGTAGGAGAAGACGATGAACACTCAGATGGACTCGAAGATTGTACAGTGTGGGTAACGAAGTCACGAAGAAGAACGGAGGGACGCTTAACCCGCAACCCGCGCCCTAAGTCATCGGTGGAGGCAGGAGGAGACAGAAGTGTAGGGGGCACAGGAGGCGATGTGGGATTCAGCACAATGTCAGTCCCAATTGCAGGGGCTGCATGATCATTAACCAAAGCAGACTCCAAGTCTTCCAAAAAATCAACATCAATCCTCGCATTAGAATCAGGTGGCGACGAGGAATAAGCTGGCACTTGAGAAGTAGAAACAGTCTTGTAAGGAAATTCATTTTCATGGAACTTTACATCTCTGGAAACAAAGATGTCACCTGTCTGAAGGTCATATAATTTCCACCCTTTTTTCCCATGGATAACTAATAAAAGCACACACTTCCTACTTCGGCAAAGAATTTTATTACCTTTGGCCTTTTGATTGTGGCAAAGCTAAACAACCAAAAACCTTAAGTTCATCAAACTCAGGTGCCTGGCCAAAGAGAATTTCAAAGGGAGTTTTATTGTGGAGCAAACCAGTATGAGTTCGTTAATGAGACACACCGCACTAAGCACACATTCTCCCCAAAGTAATAGGAAGATTGCCTGAAACATCAAAGCAATTTCCAACCACAATAAGAATATGTTGATACTATGCTCCACACCGACCATTTTGTTGAGGAGTCCCAACACAAGAGGTTTGAAAATAATGCCATGTGTATCAAAATAATCCAACATGCATTTAAACTCACCATTATCACTCGCATTATTTTGACATGCTTTCAAATCAAGTGGCAATCATAGCAAAAATGAACAAAACTTTGATAAACTTGTGTTTTAGAACGAATAAATAAAACCCACAGCTCTTGAAAATCATCCACCAAAGTCAAAAATAATGTGCTCCACAATTTTAAGAGGGTATCTTATTTAGGCCCCATAAATCACAAATGAATAAGTTCAAAGATTCGACTAGCTTATCACTAATGTGAAAACTATCCCGCTTTTGCCGGTTTCGAGGACAACCGCATGCTTTATTCAATTTCTTTCTAGAAGTACTGGAAGAAATAGCCGGAACTAACTTGACGACTTATCCGACGGATGTCCTGCACGATCGATGCCACAACTCAAAATCTGAAATCTGAACCAAGTATCGCACACACCGTGGGAACTCGAAAATAATAGAGTCCATCCACGCTCACTGCCCAATCGACTCCCGAGCGTAGGTCCTGTATAACACATAATGAATCAGTGAATTGTAAAAGACATTTAGAATCATCAATTAATTGTGACACCGAGATTAAGTTGCAATGTAACTGTGGTACAAGTAAAACATGTTCAAGTATCAACCCATCAGTCAACAAAACGCGGCCAGCCTAAAGAGCAATGGCATGCACCAAGTTAGGTAACCCAACCGAACATTGCGAAATATGATGAGGTTCCACAGCATGATCTGCCGCAACATGGTGAGAAGCACTAGTATCAATAATCCAAGAAAAAGGAGAGAACGCACCCATCATCTGATCATGCTGGTGATTATTTATCATATTCAATAAAATTAACCTCGCCACATGGTCGTGCAAAGAAATGCCGTAGGACCCATGAGAGAGGCCACCGAATCGGACTTCACCGCCACAAAGATTATAAACCACGACCGTGGCAATGCACGGGCTGGGTCGACCACTTCCAGAGCAATGAGGAGCCGCAGGAGGTGGTTGTGCATCATCGCACCGCTCGACCCACTCGCTCGATCTTCTCCCAATTCAACCGACATATCCATGCGCTTTTGAAACAAGTATTGTTATCATGACCCGATCGCTACAAACGCATCAATACAATTTTGATTTATCAAGACGTAACACGAGCCTCGGTCGTGCGCCAGGTGAGCAAACACATGGATTTCCTCCGTCTCTCTATCTCGAGCAATACCCCGAGACTTTCTTCCTGAAGACATGCTTGATACACACGATCGAGATCAGGTAAAGGAGAAGTGGACAACAAATTAGAACGTACCGTTGCATATAACTCATTGTTAATGCCAATGAGAAATTGATGGAGTTTCTCCTCCTCCCGATCCGTAGCAAGTCGACCAGCAACATCACAAGTACAATTACCACAGGCACACGCATGGAGAGGCTTGAGACGATCCAATTCATCATACAATCCCATCAAACGGGTATAATAATCATCAATAGACATATTAGAAGTTTGCTTACAGTTGGTAATATCAGCCTTAAATTGTTGAAGGCGAGGACCATTGGCCACGCAAAACCGCTTCTCAAGATAATCCCAAAGTCGCTTTGGCTTCATCATGAAAAAGGAAACGGAGGCCGCCAATTTTGATCAAGAGTCCAGGGTGATCCATGAGACAAGCATAGAATTGATGTTGTCCCAATCGAGTTGTCTTTTTTTCTCCGTTGGTTTGGTGGAATGTCCCATCAACAAACACAAACTTTCGGCGAAGCTTTCAAAGAGCCAACCCTAATCAGACGTGCCCATGAAATATAATTGTCATTAGAAAGGATCACGGGTGATCATATTCCTGCTGATCTCCTGCACTCCAAGATAATAAGGAGAATGGGATCTATTTTCCCATCGTCGGTCATAATGAGAAGAATTGAGAGGCCGGCGATGATGGTCAAGAAATCGTAGAAAGAAAATAAATGGGTAAAAGCTTGCTAGGCTGCTAGGGCTCTGATACCATGAAAGAATTGGTTTTCCTTTATTCTATTGATTCACCCGTAGGTAATATATATACAATATTACAAACTAAAAGTCTCGCTACAGTTATGGTACATGCCATAAATACGGCTATAATGTGGCAATTATACCATTGACCACAGTTATGGTACATGCTATAAATATGGCTATAATATGGCAATTATACCATTGACCACAGTTATGGTACATGCCATAAATACGGCTATAATGTGGCAATTATACCATTGACCAAATCAGAATATACATATTCTAAAAATAGAAGATTAGATATTCTAGTATAATCTTAATAATATGCCAATAATGCCCATAAGCAATACCTAACAAAGTAATAGAGATAATTTTCGATTATCGCTAATATATCCCCTCGATATTTATTGAATTTTTTTTAAAAAAAAATCAATATTTGAGATAGATGTCTCGTGAAGGAGCAAAGAAATGGAGGTAGATGAAAAGATGTGAGAGAGAAAATGAAAAGTCTTTCCTTAATAATCAATATCATTAATGATATGTCTTCCTTAATAATTATTATTATTAATTATTTGTTATGTCTTCCTTACTAATTAGTAATTACTATCATTAATTATTTATAGAAAATATGAGAAGTTCAAGAGACAATTGGAATTATTATGCATTTCTTAATAATTATCATTAATTGTAAAAATTGATAAGATTCAAGACTCAGAGGAGGAGTGAAAATTAAGGTCTTTCTTATCAAGTAATATTATGAATTTTTAATAATTAATATTAAATTTTAAATTAAAAAAAACGATTGCAAACTAATTTTGATATATAAATTGAATATATCTTTAAATTTTGAATAATTTATAAATATCGATATATCTTTGATATCCGTAAAATCCAATTACCAAATACCGATATATCCGTCAAAACCGATATTTTCATCCTTGCCTCATAGGCAGGTAAGGTATCTGATCGCTTGGCCTTCTCGGGGGGTATTTACTAAGAACCCGCGTTAAAAAAAAGGGGTCCGGCGACAGTGGGCCGACCACCTCTCCAATGGTAAGTCAGTAAAAATATGGAGAGGAAGAAGAATGGTTTGTACAATTAGAATTGCACACCTTTTCCTCGTGGGGAGTCTTTCTGTTTTATAATCGAGTCTCTCCTTGGATTTTAGGAAAGATAATCTCATGATTTTGGTGATAAAATATTTATTTCCTTATCAAGGATTTATGTTTTTGAGACGTATGAGATTTGGATATTGGAAGATCTGTGGATAAATATCCTGCGCGTAATTTTCTCCCTAATATATTTGTCCATAACGAACTTCCCATATGTGGTAGAATTGTAAGACTTTAGAATTCCAATTTTAAAACTACAAAATCGTAATTTCGACACAAACATAATTTCAAGTTAAAAATACGACTTATTCTAGATCTTGATGACGAAATGGATTTCACTGCTGACCGCCCTCGCGAAATCTAGCAAGACGTAAATTTCACGAATTCGAGACAATTTCTGAGTTGACACGTTGATAAGATCGCGCTTTCAAAGGTCAGAAACGATTTTCACTGTGCTACGAAATACATATTTACGCGCGACTACGCTATGTTTCAGACAGTAGAATAACGAAAAACGATCGCCAAGATAGTCGAATGTCAAACTGGTAAAATAGGGACATAAAGGTCATTTTGGAAAAGTTAAGTCACAAATGACAAATTAGTGAACATGACTCATCTTCCAACAATAAAAGAGCAAAAAATGCTTAAAATTCGGCGAGGAGACAGAGCGAATACCCAGTTTGGAGAGATTTAAGAGAGAGCACTTCTCTAAAAATACGCGCGATCCGACCGTTAGCTACAAATTTTCCTGATGTAGCGAGAATTGCTCTACGGGAGAGGGCTACGTGACACCGGATTTGTGAATTTTTTGACAACCTGGCGTATGCTCCCTACTCAGCTTTTATTCTCATTTTAAGCGTTTTTTGTGAACGTTTTGAAATAACGAGGCCGTTAGAGGTCGCGGATCGGTCCCAAACTCCGACCGAATCGATACAAATTTGAAAATCACTAATGTCGACGCCACATTTTGTTGTAAAATTATGCATTTGTGTGTTGATGCGTTGCATTGATTGGATTGAGGCCTGAAATGGCCGTGAAACCCGGTTCACTAAGTTTGAATCCGGATGATTATATTTGTAATATAAACTTAGGGTTTCACTATTCCCTAATTAAGTATTTCAAAATATATTTTTGAAAATATATGCTGGTCGAATAATTCAAGTAGAATTGCTCTCGCTTTTTTATCACATTGCTCTGCCAGTTTAATTAATGTATTTAATTAATTAATTTATATGACATGATTGTAGAATTAATTTCTTTAAATATATGCATGTTTATATATTTACTCGTGAATTGTGACTGTATTGGAATCGCATACATGCATTCCATATGCACTGAATCTGTACTATGCGAGTAAAGTCGCATGAGATGAGTTTCAGTATAAAAACTGCCTGCAGGCCATTTAAAATATTAATTATCTGAGTTAAGAAATTCAAATAAAAATATCAATCGCCTACACGCCCAATTGATATTCAATTTGAGTCACTAAAGGCGAAAAAGTGAGAATTAGGCACGATAAATTTTTTATCGCAAAGATTAATATTGTTGCAAAATATATTTTGCAACAAAAATTATTTTGTTTTACCAGCGTCGCCTTATCCTCATTGCGAAAAGTTTTTACAACAAATAAAATTTTTTATCTCTAATAGTTTTTAACGACATAATTATTTTTTTTTGTCTCTAATAATGTTTTTCAACAAAAAAATTTGTTATTAAATGTTCAAAACTTTGTTGCTGAAAAATGATCATTTATGAATTAAATTGTTGCTAAAAAAGAGACATATAACAATAAAAATTATATTTATTGCCAAATAACTTTTGAAACAAAATCGTATTTGATGTTAAATGTTATGATTATATTTAAATAAAAAAAAAATAAATAAATATAAATGTCTTTACATGTATTACTTTATTATTAAATGTCCATGTGTATAATAATTTATCATCGTTTATTAATATATTTAATTCATATATTTCAATTTAATTTAATATTAAACTTTAATTAATATTTAATATTGAATAATAAAACCTAGTTAAATAATTAAGTTTCAGGATACCTTGATTTATTTGTATAATTAACAATAAATATTAAATGAAAAAACAATTTATTACATTCAAATATAAAAACAATAGTAAACATTGCTGAAATATTGATCTAAACAAATTGAAATTAATTAGCATCATAGCTACGCCAAAAGAGTAATATCTCCTAAAATCCAAAAACCAAGTGTTTATCAAGAAAATTTAACTCCATCCATATAAATGTGACGGCGAATTGTGATTGTTGGTAATGAATTGAGTCTTTGAGCCTTGGATTAGCCTCTATTGATCTAACTTTATTCTCCACTTTCTATATCTTAATGACATAGTACATATAGGATTTCAATGCCATAAGCATATAGATCTCAATGATGAGGGGTGGTCAAGGTCACTTACCTAGCCCTTAGATACATTCAAATTTCACTTGAACACGTGTCAACTCTCATCCAAGATTGACTACCTTTAGTATTGATAGCTTTTATAACTCCAACATTCTTTTCCTACAAATACAAAGAAAAGTTAAAGGAATATAAAACATAACCAAAATTAAAAATAAATAAATAAAACTTTTAAAAAATTTAGTACATTAGAATAGAACTTTTCTAGCATGTTCAACAATGGTTACTTACCTATAATGGGGCATTATATATTACAAATTACTTATGTTTTCATAACATGTTTTTCTTGACTATGACAAATTACTCAACAATGTTGAGAAGTCCAATACATTAACTTCCAAACTTTTATAAATCTTGGTACTTGTCCACATCATGCCTAAATAATAGCATGAATAAAAAATGCAAATAAAATGTTAAGAAATAATGAACAATCTTTAATAAATTTGCATCCATGAGGATTAAAATTCATAAGTAACCTAATAAAATTCTTTTAAGTAAATCATTTGTTGGGATAAAACATATATATATATATATATATATATATATATATATATATATATATATATATATATATAGATAAATGCTAAATTTAGTACTAAATAAACTAAATAGAAGAATATTTAATATTGCAATTCATACCAAGTCTTTAGTATAAAATTGTAATGGTAGGCACCATAGTTTTTATGTTCATAGCACTAATTCTAATTATAAAAATATATAATTATAATGGAACCTCTAATATTTATAATCTAGTAAAATGTATAAGATATATATTTCCTGTATAAGGCCAAGTAAATGAGAATATATACACGCACAAGAATATCAACATGCTATCACCATGTTGTTTAAAATATATTTAAGTTTAATTATGTATCTCTAGTACTATGGACCAATGAACTGATTCAATGCACAATACAAAAGATGAAAATGTAATTTATGAATCAAATTATAAAATACATGGCTAAAAAAGAGTGTTCAAACTTTTATTAACCCCATATTGGAAAAATATAAGTTGTTTAACAAACATTTAACAAATATGAAAAACAAATTGACGAGTTAACAAGGAGGGACATTGAGTTAAAAGATCTAGTAATTAACTTCAATTTTGTATCTAAAATTAATATTAAAGATAAAGAAGACTTTGAATCAAGAAAGGACAATTTATAAGAAGATATTTAAAATTGTATAATAATCACAACAAAGAAACCTTATCTAATATTTAGAAACATTTCTAATAGAAGAAAATGGTTGGAAGATTCTCTCATATTGTACTATTTCTTCCTTATACTAAATTCATTTTCCATATAAACTATGTTGTAGAAAACAAAAGTTCTATTAGCACAATCTTTTATAGGAAAATTAATTTTATTCTAAATGAGGAAGAAAAAATTCCTAGGAAATTAGTTCTCACACACATAAGAACATGAGAAACATAAATATAAAAAAATATTATATCAACTTCTGAAACTAAATTCAAACTTATGGTTGATTTTCTATGCATATATTAAAAATAGGTCTTTACATTTTTATTATCTTATGGAGGACGTAATTACTTTGCATTTGATTAGAACTTAACAATACTTATAGTTCTTGATATGAGAAATATTAATTGCAAAAATATCAATTTTTTTTTTGTATGCTTTCTATTCATTATAGAAAACCTATGTATTATAAAATTTGGCCAGAAATAAAGCTTTCATAAGGGCTAGTAAAAAATTTATTAAAAATTTTCTTTCAATTTCATTTTTTATCAATTTCAAAAAATTTATTTTCATTTAATATTAAAAATCTATATTTTATTAATTCTTAATTTTCTTTCAAATCTTTAAAAATTTTAAAAGGGATAATTTATTATTCTTATTTAGTTACATATTCAAATATATCATTGTTCATATTTTTATAATACCTTTGTTAATGAATTCAATATTTTCACATGTGTAGCTTGAAAATAAAAATTAATTTCACAATTAATGGAATAGTTTAAATCCTAGCCAAGTTTTAAGTAAGGACGGTTTAGTTATCATCAAGGAACAAAATATCGGTAATTACGGATATATCGGTACTTGGATTTTACGATATATCGAAATATCGGTAATACTTCCAGGATATTTTCGACAAAATATTCAGAAAACTAAAATTAATAAAATATTTTTAAATTCATGGAAATACTTGTTGAATTTTATAAAGACATAATAAGTTAAATATATCAGATAATTTATTGAAAATAATATTCATTATAATTTACCGAGAAATTACATTACAATAGTAATTTAAAATCAAATCAAGACTCCACGCTGACTCCATTACATTATTTGGATGAAAGGACTTATCTTGATAAAAATAATATTCATAATAAGATCTTCAAAATATTGAGATAAATTACAAAAAAATAATAATTTGAGAGTTAAATGGAGCTTTGATGTATATGGATGAGTTAGTAAAGAGATTGTATAATTTTATGGGTATTTATAAAAATTTTGGAGTCAAAATAGTGATTAATGACACATTTACCGATATTTTACTGATATTTACCGATATTTTACTGAGATTTCGCCGATATTTCACCGATATTTTACTGATATTTTTTCAGAAATTCCCGCACAAGCAAGTGTCTACGGGGCCAAGGATATTTCCGTGAAAATCGGTTTTTTTTCGATGCTGACTTAAAATCGACGATTTTACCGATTTTTCCTCTGCTTTTTCTTCTCGGTGCCGGTCGAAAACCGATTTTTCGGCAATATATCGACCGAAAAAACCGATTTTTTGTTCCCTGGTTACCATGTCCTAAATGATTAGGTTTATTTGAAGTCCATAATAAATAGTCAACCAATAAAATAGGGACTCATCATAATAAAGATCTAAAATTTAAAGGCATGCTTGTAACATAGCCTATTCAAAAATTGGTCTCTACTTTTTCTTCTCACTCGCCCCCCATTTTGGGTTGCCTACTCCAATTTGAAGGTGATTAATCTTTTTTATTCATTATATCTTTTTCTTTATTTCAAATGTTTTAATTCAAATCAAGCAAAAAGATTAACCATAAATGTACATGCCAAAAAAATTTTTGTCAATTTTTTTAAGTCTAATTTCTCACCATCAAAACATAACAAAAATAAATAATATATACAAAAATGATGAAAAATAATTAAAAAAAATCCCCTTTGCACTTGAAGTCATTGATGGAAATGTCTAAACTAGTTAAAGATTAAAATAAACAAAATACAACCTCTAATAGATTCGTGGAATGGAAAAATAAAGAAAATAATATATATATATAAATTATTTCTTTCATATATCAACAAAAAGAAAAATAAACCTGCAATCACCTAAAAAATTCTAAACATTATTTTATTCATTAGATTTATTGGAAACAAAAGAAGAATGAGATAAGAAGATTTGATAGCCAAACAGAGAGAGATGGGAGAAAAGATACCTTATCTAGTTTGTATAACCTTGCAATTACAACGTATACCAATATCTCATGGAAGAACAAAAAAGTGATAAGGAAAAGCTAACAAGGAAATCTAAGAGTTTTGGTGGTATAAGCACAAACTAATAAGGAAATCCAAGGGTTTTGGTGGGAAATGTAACACCCCAAATTATACCCTAACAGTTTTATAACATATTTTCGTGATAATAACGTGAAATAAGATATTTTATTCGAATAAAACAAAGATAAAAACAAAAGTAGGAATATGTATAAGTTAAATTCACAAATAATAAAGAAGATTTAAGGTTATTGTAAAATATAAATTGATTTGCAAATATTATAAGAGTTGAGGACCAAAAGAATAATAATACAAAGTATATTAGACAAATAATAAAAAAATATGGAAGATATAAAGGGTTTGAGAAATATGATGGCTTCTCCTTGCAAAGTGAAATAAAGGGATAAAGACCAAAATAAATATCTCATTTTACTCGGGAGAGAGAGAAGAGAAGAGAAAAATAAGAAGAGAAAAGAAAAGAAGAAAGAAGGAGAAGAAAAGAGAAGGTCATGTGTATGGAACTGGCTTCAAATTTGAATATGGATACATGTCTTGGAGTTTGGAACCCCAATCTCATTTCTTGTTAGATTGTTGAGAAGAGCTCTAAGGATCCTAGATATGTGTGTTTTAGAAGGTTTAGCTGCGTGCCAAACCAAGAAAATTCCTATGTTTGATCATATACAAGAAATTTGACCTTAGAACGAGTTTTTAGGTTAGAAATAGAGGGAATCTGAAAGTAAGTCCTTTTGATAAATTGTAGCCAAATCAATGAGCTTGATGTTAGGCTTTTGAAATTATCAATTTAGACCTCTGTAGACTAAGTTATAGTCCTTTTACTGAGGTTAGCCCAGCTAAAATCTGGTCATTGCTCCCGCTAATTCGGTCAACTAGCCATACCTTAGAATGTGGGTTTTGCAAAAATAAAGAGAATTTGTCAGAAAGTCCTTCTTGGAAATGTAGATACGTCCGGTGGACTTGATGTTAGGCTTTTGAATTTCACCTGACTCCTGTAGACCAAGTTAAGGTCTTTACTTGGAATCGCCAACGTGGTGAAGGGTCGCCCCATGAGGTCGTCAAATAGAGGTCGCAGACTCGTCTCAAGAGCTCAACTCTCGCGCGCAGATCAACTCGTCATGCGTAGCTCAACATGCCGGGCGAGCTTAGCTCGTCCCATGAGCCTAGCTCGTCCCGTGAGGATCGAGCTCGTCACTTTAGTGCAAATGCCAAATTCAGCCGCCTCGTCAAGATCGATCACAAGATGACCTCCAACTGAAGGTCATATCTCCTTCGTTGAACTCCGATGGTGTTCTGGACCTATGAAAGCCCATTGAGTCAAGAATCCATCCATATTTCTAAGGAAGATATTAGATGTCAGACTGAGGTGTTAGGACTGGAGCCGCTACTTCAAGGCAGCCTGTCACCCAGCCAGCCTGCCAAGACTCGATCGCGCATGACTCCAACTTTCGAAGGTCATATCTCCTTCTGTTTGAACTCCGACGGTGTTCTTGACTCTATGGAAAGCCCATTGAGTCAAGAATCCATCAATATGCCTGAGGAAGATATTAGATGTCAGACTGAGGTGTTAGACTGAGCCTAATAATTCAGTGCAGCTTGTCGGGCCCAGTCACCATCAAGATCGACCGCTAAGATGACCTCCAACTTCGGAAGGTCATATCTCCTTTGTTTGAACTCCGATTCGAGTGTCTTGGACTCTATGGAAAGCCCATCGAGTCAAGAATACATTCATATGCCTGAGGAGAATATTAGATGCCTGACCGAGGTGATAGACCAAGTTTACTGAGGTAAGCTTTTAGTCACGCTCAGCCGCCCGTCTGAAGCACCACGCCGTGACCTCCAACTTTGGAAGGTCATATCTCATTCGTTCGAACTTTGATTCGAGTGTTCTTGGACTCTATGGAAATCCCATTGAGTTAAGAATCCATTAATAGACAGCTTGATAAGATGGGAACTCATATTAGCTCCAGAAAACATGAAAAACAGTAGACACTACAAGTACCATAATTATTCATTTTATAAATGCCTATTATGAATTCATAAATAGCTCGTAAGCATACATGGTAAGCATATTTATTTATGCATGTAATGAGATATGAAAAGTTCAAAGATATGAATAAATGATTGTATATATATATCATATATGATTTTCGGAATCTACAATAATTATTCTAGAATATGAGAGTATGTTAAACATAAAATACAGATGATCACTCATTAGAACTCCGTAGAGATAGATGGGATGTCTGACAGGAAAATTAAGTCTGGCAAAGATACAAGTTCGATATTCCGTCCCCATGGTCGATGAGATATATCCCGCTGGATCATTGGCATTCCGCGAAAGGGTCACCACGTCCCACTGATGGTCAATGGCCTTGCAGTGATGATACCTTCGGCAGGCAACAACACAGCCAGCCTCCGGGTTCCTCATATGGATAGTCACGTCTCATGTTGATGATACTTTCTCGGTGCATATTATATTATAATACTTCTTCGGGCTTCACATATATGACCACCTGCTTTCATAATAAAGTGAAACAAATTTCCTTCTCGCCCTCATGGTTTCCTGATTCACTTCAAGTGAGGCATACAACATAAAAAGAAATGACTGGTATATGCAAAGGAAATAGAGGAATATATTACATGATATTTGTACATAGACCAAGTATGCACATAGATACAAGCATAAGAACACAAGAAAGTGTTAAGATGATATGAAAAGTATATAGGTTGATAAGAATTTGGTAATGCAAAGTTATATGCATTTGTAGAATTGTAGTGACTTCTAATAGTTTCAGACCCTCTACTAAGCGAAAGCTAGCATACTCGTGTTCAATCCGTGTAGGTACACAAGAGGAAATCAGAGACCCTGTAACTTACATCAGTAAACAAGGCTACACATCAATAGTGCCTGCTCACTGGAAGAATCTGTAGAGGTCGTTAGTTTGTATAGCAGAAGTAATCCATATTGTAAATATTGTAAAACAAGTGAACATTTACATATATGGAGCTTGTATATATATATTTTGTAATCCGCTGCTACAAAATGTAATACAAGTTAATTGTTTAGCATTATATGAATATGCAAGCGTAAAATTTATAAGTTAAAAAAAAAAAAAAAAAAAAGAGAGTGACCCTCACTTGACACCCTATGCCGAGTTGGGGCGCACAGCTTTAGTGGTATCGTGAGCCTAGGCTTCTTAGGCGTTTCGAAAAGCCTAGGTTTAGACGACTGGAATAGAGCATATAAGATAAAAAGCCCTCGTGGTTTAGTAATGTGTCAGCCTCGATGGATGTCCTCAGGTTTTGTATAGATGGGATTGTCACACCCGATCCCGCCCGAATCTCGATCAGCGGATCCGAACCAAAGTCCGGTGTGATACTCATCTATACTATATCTATATCCTATACTCGTACCGACTCCCATTGACCTGCTTCAGAAATGCATCAGACTCTACTGGTGCACAAACAATTTCAGTATTAACAAAATCATTTGTACATGTATTAAAAGAACTACCACCTTCCGAGGGTCCATATCACAATTTATACGCATATATCGAGTCCCATTACTTATACAATTACTTATATATGTACATATTTACTGATTCAACATTTACATTATTTGCAAAGAAACAAAAAGACTCAGACATTATACGTAACTTCCAATGGACCCCTATTGATGTGTTGACTGTAAATACGATGCGAATGCTCCGTCCTCTGTACTCCCTCCTCTTCTAGCACTCACACGATTGAACACCATGCCAAGCTCTTTACGCTGTTGGGAATATAAAGACTGACAACCACCAACTGACCGTCACAAGCTTTATATTATTATGCATTATATATATATATATATATATATATATATATATATATATATATATATATATATATATATATATATATATCTAAACATATTTCTATAACGTGAATTCCTTATCATCCGATATTCCTATCGCACGCCAATCTTTTCTATTATAATGCTTTATGCCTTTAGCATCTCCTTTATTTATACTTTTTTTTGTATTCCTATTCGAAAGTACTTTACGCATATTCCTATACTTGTCCCGTGTTCATCTTTCACGCTTGTTATATGTCTTTTTCAACGCTCCTATTCTTGTCAAGTTACATAGCATGTCTCTCTAGTCTATATCTTTTTCATCTTTCTGGCCCTAGCGATTTATTTCATTCTTCACTTTCATACTTGTACTATTGTATACTTTCTTCCTATTATAGTGTTCATCTCAGACTGCTCATATCCCTGCTATCCTATAGCATTCCTACTTTTCTTTGTGTTTTTATACACATTTTCATCAGGTTATAATGTAATTTTTATTCTTGTAATGGTCCTGAGACTTCATCGCATAGCAAGGCTATGCTTCTACATCATATCCTATTATATACTCCTTTCATATTCATTTTTGTGTATACTCTTTTCTTTTTCTTTTTTATTTTCATGCCTCAGAATACTCTGTAAGGATTCAGAAATAACTGAGTGTACCGAAGGTACTATCACCGTGACGAGACGCTGATCTTCGCACACCGAAGGTATCATCACTGTGACGAGACAAAGGACCTATGTCATACGCCATCTGCATTCACGTACTATCACCGCACAGAAATGATTTATCTATCGCGCGACCTTTGCGGCCAATTGATCCAAACGGATTCATATTATCACCCAAACGGGCCTCAATATCTGCTTCATGAATATGCCAAAAAGAATCGTAGATCTTCCTATAGGCATGCCTATCTATCCTCTACTAAAAAGTTCTAAGCGCATAAATCAAATTTTATTACATTTTGTATTATCTCATAAGCATGAATAACTATTGTTATCATAATTGCTTATGCATATATACTATCATTACTTTACTCTGTATTAGTTCTCATAACTGTAGTTTCACATTTCGGTTCTCATATATATAATATATATTCATATCTTTTTCTATCATTTAGTTTTATCTATCATATATTCCACTGTTCCATCTTATTCTTTCTTTGCATATCTATCTTATACTCATATCTTTTACATATTCCTATCATTTGTTCTTAGCATGTTCCCTATCTATTCATTTAAGTATATCTATCATATAACTTAATATACACGCTTATATTCATATCATTTACTCTTATATGCATATAAAAATTTATCATTCAGGTACTTTTAGACTATCATATCTTATGACATGTTCTTATCATATCTTATTATATTTTATTTACTTATACCTATCATATCTTATGACATATTCCTATACCTTCTATACTTGTACATTATGCAACCTATGGTATTCTTATTCCTCTAAGGATTCTACTTATTTAGAAATTGAATCAATCCAATCTAATTATCTCAATCTAAGTTATTATGATTTCCACGCCAACTACCATTTTACCTATTTTTTCAAAGTGACTGCTTGTATTACTAATTTTTCCGGGTCTTAACTCATATTTTGACACTATGTCCTTATAATCATTTAAAGCTGGGTGCTGGGGATTCTATTCAACTGGAATCACGATTGAACCAGGAACTCAGGATACGTCAGAAACAACTCGGACTACTCTATCTTCAATGGATGCGAATTTGACTTGAACATGGCCCTTTGAGTGAATTTTTGGGCCATGGGGTCAATTTGGAATGTATTAAATATGTTTTTCTCCTTGAGTCTATTTTTAAGTGGCCACTTGAATCACTCGAATCGGACAAGAAATGAGCAAAGTTATGGCCAAAATACAAAAACTGGTCAGAGCAGGGAAAACCAGCAGGAACAAGTTGGCTACCTGCGAAAATTTACAAGCTCAAGTTGTACCCGATACAGCATAGCCAAAGCCGGCAAAAATACAGGATTTCTTACCAGTACAGTTCAAGGGTGTATGCAGTACATGTCTTGAGATACTAATATGTGTTTTTCTCTCCCTTTTTTCCATATTTTTGATCTCGATTCAACTCTGCTTCATCTACTTCAAGACCCTCCGTATGTCTCTTGTAAGCTCTTTTCTACTCAATTCCTCTTTCCAATACTTATTTTTCTTTCAAAATTTATCTAAATTACTCTCAAACCCCACTCTAATATGGGTTATTACATCCATACAACAATCATGATAGGGTTTGTTCTAAAACCTAACTCATTTTACTATTATATAGATCAAACTGAGGAGGTTAAGCTTATCTTGTTCCATATGGGGTTTTTACCAACCTAAATTCAAAAGTACAGTTTGAGAATACAATTCTATCAAAACCCTAAATTTGGAGATAAATCTTGATATACATTCCATGAATCCCATTCGATTCCATGATTTTGAGTTAGTTTCCATAAAAAAACTAAGAAGTTTATTACCTTTTTGGTCATAAAATGGCTGCTTCTCTTCTGTTCCTTCTCTCTTCCTCTTCCTCTTCTTCTCTCTCTTTTGCTCTTCCCCTCTCTCTCTGGTTTTCCTGCTCTCCAATTTAGGAAGCTGATTTGGTGTTAAATCAATTACTGATTAAAGCCATGTTTGTATTTTATAAACTCAAGCTTTTTGAGTTATTTTCTTCTTTTCCTTTAACTTCCACACTCTCTATTTACATTTCATTTTCAAAACTGTTTTTTAAACATTAACCCCTAATCTTTCAGCACCTTGACCAATAAGTCCTTTTTTAAAGAGAAATTCTAGTGCCTTATCTTATGAAACTTCCGAGTCCTCGTTTATTTGAAGATTCATTTAGTTTTTAATATACTAAACAAGTGTGACCATTGCTACACAGGGTATATTTCGAGATATTATGGATCGTCGAAGAGGATTCTGGAAGTGTTAACCCACAGAGGCAGAGGGTTATCAGCACCTGAACCTTGAAGAAATGACCTAATGAGCCACGAGGCTTCTTTGAGTATCGCAGACATGGCTGGAGTTTTGGATAGGTCGGCCTCTCACAAGAAAGCTCCGATAGACACGGTAAAGAAGACATGGAAGGAGGAATTCATGGGTGAAACATGGAAGGGAGTCAGAGCTAGAATTTTGGTTAGAAAGTTAGAAAGAGTGTTAGAAGGTTAGATGTCTCCAGAACTTGAAAGTATCATGTGCAGTCTCATGGCCATAGAGTGAGGCATGATTAGTGGAAACAGCTTTGAGAAGTCTAGGATTCCAAATCCATGACAGGAATTCTTCGTCTAAGAGTTCGGGACAAAGTATATTCTGAGATGTATAGGGTTCCCAGTGAAGCTTGGGTTCCCATAAATTTTGAGCAAAGGAGCTTATCGGTGGCTGGAGCGAATGCATAAGAAAAATTGCATCACCAAGTAAATATCACCAAAATTTAATAGGTCTACCAGCGAGTACTAGGTGTAAGCGATTGAGGATGGAATTTATGGTTATGAGAAATTATTTGGCACGACCTCTCAAACAGTGGATTTATCGGTTGGTGTGCAATGAAAGTGGAGAGACTAGACGCTCAGATTTCAAAGAAGAAAGTTTTCTAGAGCTTAAGTCCTCTCGGGAAAAGAGCTAGAATCTCCCATTTCAATCTGGTCTTGAGTTCATCTTAGGAGTAGAAGGCAAAAGTCGATGTAGCACGGCGTAATCTGAGGTAGAGTGCTTCGGTTGGGCCAGAGAATTCTTGAATGCCTCCATTGCCGCAAAAAAAAAAGTGTTTGGGAGTTTGCAGGATAAGTGGGGGTGTTTAGGTGTGGAAGCCTTGAGCATTTAAAGCAGTGTCATCCCAGAAATTAGAAAGGGGGATAATGAGTCAACCAGCGAAAGGAAGTGGCGAGAGGAAGAAGATCTGCGACACCTTCGACTGCTGCGGGTAAATCAGTAGAATTTCGTAATTGGCTATCGATACTCTCTGGGATGAGGCGTGGTTGAAGCAGTGGGATCTTGTGCTGGCCACGAGCCTGGCGTATGCTATGAAGGCTGCGTGAGGATCAAAATGCTCACGAGGTTGTGGTGGTATATTGTATTTGCTGATATAGAGATGCATGCATTGATTGAGTCCTGGATCTACTCTGTTCATATATTATTGCATGGAGCAGCTATATTTGGCGAAGTACCCAGCCGATGGAGAAGTGGCATATGGCGTGCGCGGCACGACTGGATTAGTTGGGGCGGCGTTAATTATTGAATAACATATGTAGAAATTGCCCCATTGTTATCTAGTAGGGTTTCCATTGGATTTGATAACCTTACCATTAAAGTGAATTTGACGATTCTAGGCATGGATTGGTTGTCATGTAAAAATTATCTCGTTGATTGTGGAATGAAAAGGCGTGGTGTTGGAGTAATAAATCTGAGAGCATTGGATTGATCATCAATGTCTAAATATCATTACCTCCCTTTATCACGAGAGCTAGAGGTGTGAGAGAGGATGTGGTTCTTGGCTTTGATGTGACTCTAAGAGGTCGAGTTAATGTGAAAGATCCAGGTAGTAAGGGAATTTCCGGATGTATTCACTGAAGAGTTGCAATTGAGTATTCCACATGAGGAGAGAGAGGTGGACTTAGCCATAGAAATCGTACCGGAGGCAGTCCACTATGTCAAGGGAGCCGTCTGAAGGATAACTCAGCCAGACTGAAAGGGTCAGAGTCGATTCGCAAAGAACTTTTAGATAAAGTTTATCAGATCCGATTAATGTCCCCTTAGCGAGGTGCACGCATTTTATTGTGAAAAAGAAAGATGGCTCTACGGATGTGTGCATCGATTATCGGCGGATTAATAGGTGGCCAGTGAAAAACAATTGCCATTCTGTAGAATTGAAGATCTTTGATCGATTAGAGAAAGGGCAGGAATGTCTTTAGAGACAGCGTTCAGTTCTAGAATATTATGGTTGTGAGGGGCAGAAGGGAGGAATTATTGCGGAAATTTGGGCAGGTATGGTCAGTTATATGGGTTTTTTGATAGTATATTTGGGTTGACAATGCGCGGGTTAAGCGAGGTTTGAGTGAACTGGGTTTTGAGACTATGTGGATCGATTGTTGTGGTTTTTATTGATGACATCACAGTGTATTCAGGATCACATAAGGCATGGCTGTGCTGAGGCTAGTCTTGGAGACGTTAAGAAAAAGAAGTTGCCATCTTCAAGCTCGGCCAAATGTGATTTTGGCTAATGGAAGTCCTCTGACCGTATTGTGGTATAAGAGTTGATCATAAGATTAGACGGTTGTGAATTGGAAATCCACCTCGAAATGTAGGGTGAGAAGTTTCTTGGGCATGTGGGTTATTATAGAAGATTTATGAGAGGCTTTTCGGTCATAGCTTCTCTGCTCACCGGGGGTTACTGGAAGGAATAAAGTTTGAGTGGAATGGGCAGAAATGTCAAAATAGTTTTGAAACGATTAAGAAAGGGATCTTGGATTTGAAGCGCCCCACCGATGTATGACCTATTTGGGGAAAAGTACCTTATAGTAGTGCCAGGCATTGGTTTAGGATCGTGTTGTCACGAAGATGGAAGAAGTAGTAACTTATACGTCCAGGGCAGGTTGACCGCATGGAACAAGGCTTATCACTCTGACACAAGTTAACATTGCATTAGTGTTTGCTTTAAAAATATGGCTTTTCTTATCAGGAAGAGTCTTAAATTTAAGACCATAAGAGTCTCAGTATTCTTTGCATGAAAGATTAAATTTGAGACAGCTGGAGGTGGTTGGGTATTTAAGGATTATAGTGCTCAGATTACCCGGAAAGGCTAATATAGTGGCCAGATGCTTTAAGTCGAAAAAACGATGGTAACAATGTCTCGATCACGGTGATTGGAACTAGGAGATGATGGAGCTGTGTTAGCTCAAACTAAGTCACAACCGTTTAAAAGCAAATATTATAGATCTTGTGAAAAATGATGAAAGAATGGAAAAATTCTGGATAGTTGAGATGGTACAAAATGGGGATTTTTAGAGAGAAAGAAAATTTGGAGTTTGTATTTCAACATAGATTATGTATGCCAAATGATAAATGGTAAGCAAAAGTTGCTATTTGAAATAATAAATTGTGCAGCATCAGGAGGAATAAGATATGCCGGAAGGGACTTAAGCAGGTTTTATTGGTGGAAAGGAATGAAAAGAGATGTGGTAGGAATATGTCTAAATTGTTTTGGTGTCTGATGATCAAAGCTGAACGCAAATGCCACAGGTTTGTTAAATGCGCTTCCAATTCCTCGATGGAAGTGGGATAACGATACCATGAATTTTGTGTCGGGTTTTCCCCTCCTGCAATAAGCATGACTCTATGCGGGTGATTGTGGGATGAGCTCCTGAGAAGTCGAGGCCATTTTATACGGTCGAGGATTGACTATTCTATGGATCGCATTAGTTGGGTTTATATGTAGATGAGATTATTGTTTGCATGGTGTGCGGATTGTCTATTGTGTGGGAGTGAGAGATCAGCGATTTACATCAAGGTTCTAGAAGAATTACAGTCGGCTTTGGGGCACTAAAGCTTTACAATTTTGTCTGACGCGTTCCATCATGAAGCGGATAGACCGGTGGAGATTCAGTTCAAGTGCTCGAAGATATCGTGAATTTTGTCCATCGATTACGGAGTTGGGGTTGAACATGTTGACGGTGGATTTTACGATGTTTTGATCTGACGCCGGGTAACATGGACTTTATGTGGCGAAAGTGTAGAACTCTGTATTTGGGCGAGTGAATGAGCATAAGCCCGATGATCCAGGACATAGTAAAGATACGAGAAGAAGTCCTGATTAGTGGCGGCGAGTTAAAGGCTGGTGATCGACAAAAAGTCGTATACCCGACTGCAGAAGGAGAGATATTGAATATAACGTGGGAGACAAGGTTTTTAAGGTGCCGGGAAGTTTGGGTTTGGTCGGAGCGAGAGAGTTGAGTCGAAGGTTCACTTAGGACCATATGAAGTTTTGAGCGTATTGGCCACGTGAAGCGTGAATTAGCCTCCTCGGGGTTGGCCCAGTGCGATGTGTTTCGTGTCGATGCTTCGAATGCCGCTCGATGGTCGCACATACTACCAGTCTGAAATACAAATCTGAGAAGATCCCGTCATATGATGAGGCAGGGACCAGCCAAATAGAGAGGTGAAAACAGATTCTGCGGAACAAACAAGTACCATTAATGAGTGAGGAGTGCCAAGCTGATATTCCACGGTAGAAGAGCTGCGGGACCGGAGTGGCTGGCAGGGGCTTGACCATCCTCAACTCTTCGAATGGGGTGTGTGGTTGAGAATGAAATTCTTTTAAGGGAGGTTGTAACACCCCAGGTGCTCTAACAGTTTATATTGCATATTTTGGGTATGTTAAAAATTGAAGACATATTATACATTGGAATAGATAAAAATTAAAAACAAAAGTAGGAATAACCATAGCAGTTAAATTACAAATAATAAAGAAGATTTGAGGCTATTAACAAAAATATTATGATTTTCTGAAATGTATTTATAAAAAGATTAGAAGTTAAGAATAATATTAATAATAAGAAAGATATTAAATAAGATAAGGAGAGAAAAAATAATACTGGAAGGAAAAATGTAGTGGCTTTGGAAAGAGGGAGGAAGTTTATCCTTGCAAGTAAAATAAAAGGGGACTGGGACCAGAAATAATCTCTCATTTTGGTCTTGGAAGAAAAGAAAGAGAAAGAAGGAAGAAGAAGAAGAGAGAAAGAAAAGAAAGAAGAGAGGAAGAAAAGGAAATTACAGGTATGGTTTCTCTAGGAATTTTGAATATGGACACATGTCTTGGAAGGGTTAGGAAACAAATACCATTTCTTGTTAGGATTAAGTTGAGGGGAAAGAGCTCAGGATCCTAGATGTGTTTTAAGGAGGGTTTACAATTCTTGAGTTAAACCAAGAAAATTCTACTGTTTGATCGTCATATCATTAGCCGGACCTTAGGGCAGTTTTAGATTCAAAAATAAAGAATATGGAAGTAGTCCTTTTGATAAGTGTAGCCACATCAATGAGCTTGGTGTTTGGCGCGTTTATACAATTGAACCTCTGTGAATAAAGTTATGATCTTTTCTTTGAAATTATTATTCTAAGTAGATTGGGATACATGAACCAGGTGACTGTGCCTGGAGCAGTTTTTGGGTCAAGGCAAGAAAGGAGTGTAAATTCTGGGAGAAAATGTAGCCACGTGAACAAATTGATGTTAAGTTTTGAATTTCTCAATTCGGATTTTGATGAACAGTTATGATGTTTTATACGAATAGTCAAATACGGTGAGAATTACATTATAGAGGTCGTCAAGCCAAATTCGGCGGACCTGCGTCCTGAAAGCTCAACCATGGCGAGATCAGCGATCTATGCGAGCTCAACTCAAGTCGTGGGCCGACCGATCCTAAAGCTGAAATAATCACGTAAACCCCGAGCTCGTCACTTTAGTCGCCGACTTCGTCGATCCAGTCAACATTCGGCGGCTGCCTCCGGCGGAAGTGCCTATAGCCGTTTGAACTCTACGATTTGGGTGTTCTTGCGCTCTATCGTGAAAGCCCATTGATTCAAAGTCCATCCATATTCTGGAGATATTAGATGTCAGACCGAGGTGTTAGGCTGAAGCTCGTCAGCTGGTGCGGCGCTGGTGGATCAGGTCAGCTCAGTAGGAAGCTAATGCTTTATTCTCAGTGGAGGAATTCATATCGACCGTTTGACCTCCAGTTTAGGTGTTCTTGGACTCTATTGAAGGCTTGTGCGTCAGAATCCATCCATATGCCTGAAGGGAAGGTGTGAATGTCAGGCCAGGAGTGTTGGAAGCCAAACGCATCAATTCAGGTGCAGCTTCGTCGG
Organism: Tetrastigma voinierianum; assembly: GCA_016808115.1. NCBI lineage: Eukaryota > Viridiplantae > Streptophyta > Magnoliopsida > Vitales > Vitaceae > Tetrastigma > Tetrastigma voinierianum. Next base: position 375,676 of record JAEQBH010004279.1, on the reverse strand, counting down.
TCCAGATTAGCTCAGTCGGTAGGCTGCGTGACCTCCACGCTTGGTCGCATCTCATCGTTGAACCGATTGGTGGTGCCGGATATGGAAAGCCGCCAGTCAGAATAATTAATATGCCTGAGGAGAATATTAGATGCTGACCGAGGCGATAGAACAAGTTGCTGGGTCAGCTTATTTCGTCCGGTTAGTCGGCTCAAATGCGAGTTATTCTGGCGTGACCTGCAGAGGCAGGTATTATCTCGCTGTTCGAACTTTGATTAAGTGACTGCTTGGATATAAATCCCATTGAGTCAAAAAGATCCGATAATAGATAACGATAGATGGGAACTCATATTAGCTCAGAAACCGCAAACGGTGGAACCTTTATATTTCATAGTTGTTCTGTTTATAAATACCTATTAACAGATTCATAAATGGCTAAGTAAGCATACATGAGTAGCATATTTATTTATGCATGTAATGAGATGTAAAAGTATAAGGCCATGAATAAATGATTGTATATATATAGTAAGTATATGATTTAAACAATAATTGTGGAATATGAGATATATCTACAACATAAAATACGTATTGGTTATATGCCGAACACGGTAAAGGGATAGATGCGGAGCGTACTGTTGAGGAAATCGTGCGCAACATACAAGTTCATCCGTTTGGGTGAGGTCGTCGGGGTGTTGTTGATGTTGTTCCGTTGATTGTTGTTGAGCTGCTGCATCCATCCGTCTGCGCCTCAGGCCCTCACGGTGTCTCGTGGTGTGTCCTCGTCTCATCTACCAGCCTCAGGCCCTCTTGGATGATCGCTTTACATCCCCACAATCGCGGTGTTGGTAATCACGCTTCAGTATATTATAACCACAGCGCCTTCAGCCTCATGGACCACTAACATACGATTTGGCAATGCCAGATTTTCATGGTTTCATACTCTCTTCGGGTTTATCTGGACGCGACATAAAAAAATAGGCACATGACATATCTGAAATAGCGAATAGCCGCCTGCCAGATTCCGGTCCGACCCAGGTGCCGGATAAAGGCAGGATTAAGTCTGGGGGCCTATCACAGGACTCTTCACGATTTTTTTTTAAGCGGCCCGGTTCTGCTGCAGTGGTTGGCGTCTTGCTCAGCGGCGAGATCAAAATGTAACATAACCAGAAAGACTGCACGAGTGGTGTTCATCAAATCTATACATTCACAAGTCCATTCCTAGTACAGTATGCTTTACATTTACGTCGAACCGCAGGACTGGCATAGTGAACCTTTACAAGTGTGTTAGTACGTTGTGTGGGATGTTTTGGACGTCTTCTCCCTACGCTCTCTGCGGATTAAAACCCCATCTTTGCAGCTTTCTGGCGTGGAAACATCTTTATCTGAAACACGCTTTGTGCATTTATCGCGATTCTGATATCTTTGCGATCCATGGATACAAATCTTAGGGAATTCATATAACGGACTCAACATGCATCTTGTTATCATGTAACGATTTTTAGCCATGTATCTTGTATGGCACGGAGAAACTGTGTTTCGCATCTATAGTATGCGGTTTGAACTTCTTTTTGTGCATAACTCAAAGACTTGTAATATACCGGATCTCCATTGAATTATAATATCCTTTTACAAGTGTAGCCAAGATTTTCTGAAGTTATCTTTTCTTAGCGGGCCTTCCAGTATTTCACGGAGATTATAATTTGGAGGGTACCGTGAGTTATCTGGGAGAATATTGGGAGCGTATCAGTAGTGGAACTTATCTTTATCAGGAAGTAAAGTGTTGTAACTGTTGATTATTCTGAAGACTTATGCGTTATATTATCATCGTATAATATTGATTTAGAAATAGCGTGTGAAATTACTAACGTATAATATATAGAGGTGCGGTGATTTTCTGGATTTATCTTATCACAGACTTATCTGGTGATGGGTGATCAGGACCTATATCTGTCTTGGAAGTGCGTGGTGCCTGTAATTAAATCAAATCTGGGAGATGTTTGTTGAAAAGGTATATGAACTTCATCAACATAGTGTAATCTGGGAGTGCAGTGATGGGCGTGGATGTTATATATTCATTTTCTTCTCTTATTCTTTTTATTAAAGATTTTTATCATTATAGTATTGGTTTTCTGGACGTTGACTAGGATAAGGTGGTTGTGATAGTGGAGTGAATTGATCTTGAGGTGTGTATTCAATGAGTGTGAGGCTGTGCGAGATCAAAGTGGCACTCAATTGAAGTCATAGAATCGTGAGACGGAGTCAGTGTTTAAGTGAATTCAAGAATCAGCTGATCAGAGTAAGAGTGCTGTGTTTGGAGTATGATTGGAAGTCAGTGGCATTAAATCGGAGAATCTTAAATCTTATCACGATCTTGCATCAGCAGGTCACCAATAATATTCATGTGGTCTTAGGCGATCTGCAAATTATAAAATTCTCTGAGTTATGTTTATTCTTTCTTCTATACTCTATATAATAAATATAGTGTTTTATATTCCAGTTATGTCCACATCTAACTTATCATTCAGTGACAACTAAATAATTATTGCACTTGGTACAATAATTCAATTTTCAACAGGGCGCGAATCTTTCATGGGCACCAAATGCCATTAAAGTAGAATATGGTTAGATTAAGGCTCGTGAACTGTGGGTAGAGAACACTGGCAGTCTAGCGAAGGAGGTTATGCACATTCAGGCGGAAAATCGTTGAGTGCGGCGGCGGTGCAGCGCGCCTATGTGCGTCATTTTCGGACTTATTATAGCTTCGGTGTATGTTATGCTGGATTGGATTCTGGCTGGGCTTAAGTACGAGATCAGAGGGCACGAAACGGAGTTGGACAGAAGAAGTTATGTGCATCAGGAGTTGGAGTTAACATGGTGCGGGGGCTACGCCATGACGTGATCCCCGTCTGAAGCGTGCGGAGATTCACCGGCGAAATCGGTGATTCCGACACGGCGTGCCAGGAGAGTAGCGGCCGCTGGCGTGACTATCTCCCGTGATGGATGCCTTGAGCGACCGGTACACTTGGATTTAGGCCAAAAACCATCAGAAAACAACCTTTAATCACGTGACATATCTTCACAATTTAGATAGTGATGTATACCACGAAACACGACACAAAACCATCCTGCAATCGTTAAGTTAAATCTCCCAAGAAGTAGGAATAAATAACTTCCATAAGCCACTTTATAATTCTGATGCAAATTAAGGAAGTACATACTCTTTATTAGTAACCTCTCAACACCTCAATTAAACATTAAGGTGATTTCATATAAAGTCCACAAATTCATAACATAAGCAAAAAATCTGTAAACCATAGGTTTCTTGCTTTCCATGACAGTCATACCAAAACTTTAGAATTTCCATACAAGTTAAGCAATAATTAGCTCTTATTCCATTGTTCCTTGTTTTTAAATACTTTATTCCATAGACACCATGCATGTTTGATATGATATCTATGTATTCCACATCATTCTGGCCTATTCTTATTCATTTATGGAATCTTTATAGGGTGGATCATTCAGTTGACACCAACTAAAGTATGAGCACATTTTTCATATCAGCTAATCGATTTCTCTGGGTTTTACGAAGACACAAGTTTGTATATTCATTTCCAGTACCTAGTCTCCACTGTTTTTGTGTAAATGGTTCTTTTTATATTTAAAGCTAAGGTGCTAAGGGTTCTCCTCCAGCTGGAATCCTCACCCAAATCGAACCTTTTAGAGGCTCAAGATCTCTTTGTCAAAACAGCTCAGGACTTCCACTCATGATCAAAACTAAGCTGAAATTTGCTGCACATATGGCCCTATGAGGGATTTCTGAGCCATAGGGCAGATGCAAGGTACCTATTTGAGGATGCAGTTTCATGAGTGTTTTATTAGCAGCTGAATGCTCAAATCGGATGAAATAGGCAAGATTATGACTAAAATACAAAACTGGTGAAATAGAAAAACAGGGCACTACATATACCGGTACACCTCTTACCTATACGGTACATATGTTTCAAATTTGCCAGAATGCTAGGCTTTCTGCACTTTTTCCCTTGTTTCTTGATTAACTCTATACTTATCTTACCTCAAAACCACACCAAGATTCATCTTATAAGTATCTCAATTTTACTCAATTCATCTTTCATTTTTATCATTCTTCAAACTTCTTTTCATGAATTTATAAAATCATTCTAATATGGGTTATGACCCATACACAAACCAAGCACCAAGATTGGTTAGGGTTTGTTCTAAACCCTAACTCAATTTCCTTCCATTTAACCATGAATCCAACAACAAAGGGAGGTTTCCATACTTTTCTTGTTCCTTGTGGGTTTTACCAACCTTAATTTCAAGAAATCTAAGTTTGGGGACACAATTCTATCAAAGGCACTAAATTTAGGGCAAGATATTAACCATATAAGCCTTAAATTCCATGTGATCCATACCGATCCATACTCGAGTAGTTTCCGCACAGGAATTTAAAGTTCATACCATGACTTGGCGTCTCTCTTAACACTCAGCTGCTATTCTTCTTTATTCTTCTTCCTCTTCAAGAACTTACTTCACTTCCCAAATGAGACCAATTTGTTCAAATCCCCATCATTCTTTAAGGCCATGTTATTCCAAAAACCATTTTTGGGTTAAGTTTCTGATATTTGCAAGGTCCCTCCATGTTTGACTATTTATTCAAGTTTAAATTGTATTTTTAGCCATATCTCTTCAATTTATGACTTAAGCCCTTTTTTGACCAATTACAAAATTGTCATGATCTTGTAATTTAAGGTCTCTTGTTTCATGTTTCGCATTTAACCACGAAACATTCAAATTAAGCTTACAAATACCTAAACATGTCAAAAAGCGCGCAAGAATTATATTTGGGATATTACAGGAATATATGACATGATATGAGAAGCATAACCTTTGCTATGTGATGATGACCTCAAATTTTAAAGAACATGATAAAAATTACAAAATGACATTAGAAAAGTATATAGAAGTTGATAGGAATGGTAAATATTATATGTGTTATATACGTGTAGCAGAATTGTGGTGACTCTTAATAGAAAGTCATATTCCACGCTCAAGCGTAAAGCATGCAGTTGTTCAGAGCTCAGTGTAAAATTTTCTGAGAGGAAATGGGAGGGCAGGGACGATCCAGCATCGAAGTAGTGAAGCCGCATGATAGGTGCCATTGGAAGACCTAGGTCTAGTTTGTATATGAAATTTTGTAATCCATTGTAAAATAATATTGTAAATGTTGAACATTTCCATATATGGAGCTTACATATATATATTTGTAATACATATCTGGAATGTAATGCAGTTGAGCAACAGCATTATATGAATAAATGAATTTATAAAGTTGAAAAAAACAAGAGAGTGACCCTCACTTCCATTTCCTATCAGAGTTGCAGAATCTGAGGAAATATATATGAGTTTTGGAGGAATCATGTTTGAAGAAATTTACAAGCAGATGACATGTGATATGAGAACCATTTATTCCAAGCCAATAAATAATATTTTAATTTTGAAATGACCCAAAACTGACAAGTGATAATTAGTTTATGATGACTTTGATCTTTTTAAATTTTATTTTTTATCTTTTATAATTTGTGTAATAAAGTGTTTTCCTACCAGTTTAGGACATAGTTCATTATAAGCTGAATCAAGTCACTTAGAGGCATGTATCGTTTTGGACATTTTCCTAAAAATAAATAAACCTATTAAAAAGAGTGTTGAATATATTTGTGTGAATAATTAAGACTTTATTTTTTTAATTGATGGTTTGAAGAGGTTTAGTTATTTAAACCACCTTTTCACGTTTCCAAAAACATCTTTGACTAAAAATATAACAAATAAAAATTAAATTATTAAAACATAATTATTTAGATTTGATTAACTAAAGAATATATATATATATATATATATATATATATATATATATATATACATATATATATATATATATATATATATATATATATATATATATATTTCTATTATTTTCATAATATATTAAGTAGTTTAATTAATAACATTTCACTAATGGATACCAAATTTGAATTTGGGGGCTAGTATCTGGAATTTTGGAAAATTTTATTTTGGCTCATAGATTTTAGGGAAAAAAAATGTTTATAAACATTTGAGCAGAAGTACCTTAAATTTAAGTAGAAATTAATTGTCATTTTAACCATATAAAGTTTTGCTTTACTTTTTAGACTCTGGCAATAATTTAGGCTATGTTTGGTTTCTAAAAAAAGATTGGGAAAGTAGAAAGGAAAAAATAGAGGAGGCAAAAAAAAAAAAAAAAGAAAAAAAAGGAAAATGATGAAGTGCAAATCTAATGTATTATTTTTATTTAATACTTCAAACTTTATTTAATACTTTAAGCGATATTTATTTATTTTCATTTGTCATTACAAAGATTAAATAATTTTACTAAAATACTTAGTTTTTTAATGAATTTTATATATAATTGATTTTCTTTGGCGTTTCATTAGGCATGCAAACATGAGAGAAAATTAATTTTTTTAGTACTTTTCTCACCTTAATACTTCCAGTGAACCAAGACAATCACCCAGGCTCTTGGGATCACAAAGTACTAAAGAAAGAAAAAATTCAAGGAAATGAATTTTCTCGATTTTCTATGGAAAAATAAGAAAATCAAATAAATAAAAATTTCTTCAAAGTTTATATTTTCTTAAGCTTCTTTCTGCAGTGAAAGTGCAAGAATAAACTAAATTTAGTCTTTTACATTAGCATAAAACAAATGGGTAATAGGTGCCCGAGTGCATGCAAGTGGTGGTGTCACACGAGCTTTGATACCCGTGTTAAATGTGTGGCACCGAAAGTTGGAATTTTTTGAAGGTCAAAGCGATGATTTCGGTTAATGCGAGGTACGGTCACGAGGATGGCGAAATGGTTTCAGTTTAGGTCGATACCGCGGGAAATCGGCTAAAAGTGAATTTGGGCGATTCGATTTCGTTTAAGGCGTGAGGTGTGATATAAGTAAAACGGTTTGGAATCGTGTGATGTAATGAGTCGCTTTCGATATCTTCGTGTGACCGTGTTGCCGTGATTAAGAGGATGATGAGAATGAATGGTGAGGATTGTGCAAAGTGTCAAAAATCAGAAAAAGGGACACGTTGAGATTATAGAAATGTTTAATAAATAAGACAAAAACATGAATAATTCTTGCACCATTTTGGAGACACAAACTAGGTAGAAACGGCAGTAGGTGTTGGTTGTGAGTTTGAGAGAGAAGGGCTGTTCTCTGGAGTTTGTGGTTTGTTCGGGCCGTCGGTTCTTAGGCCAGACAGAAGTAAGGCGTTATGCGGCGAGAGCTGCAGCACGTGGGCCCAGCTGGCCGTTGTAGTGGAGTTTCAACAACTCCAAGAGGTAGGGATCTTTTCACTCTTGGTTTATTCTTTGTAATTTAAAAACCGTATTTATGGTCAAGGAATATCATGCTAGGCAGATTTAGGCTATTGGTCGAGTTTTAAAACCTTTGAGCCAGGTGGAGAAAATCCCGAATTTTGTGGCGAGTATTTGTTAGCTCTGGGTTTTCCTTTGTTCACGTGAATAGTGATAATGATTTCTTGGTGTGAAAATGTGTTTTGTAAGTGATTCGAAATAAAAATTGCTTGTGTTTGCTTATTAGCCCATATGAGCTAATTTTGGTGTTTATTAATGTAGAAAATTGAATAACATGATTGTGTGAAGTATTATATTGTATTGTGGGTATATTAGCATAAATTATTTGGAATTGGCATAATGCATTCCATATGCATAGGGCATGTAGATATTCGAGTAGGTTCATGAAATTGCTTGAATGTGATTGTTTGCCATAACATGTGCACTTAGGTAGGGATTAAAACCTGAAATTATCTCTCTTGGGCACCTCCACTTTGTCGAGGATCCTTTATTTTTAGTCTGGGGAGTGTGAGACCGGCTTCGCTAGAGGCAGTTTTAGAAGAAAGCGGATTGTGGCTTTCTTCCTTGATGTGTTAATATAAAAGATGTATTAGAACTCTATAATTGTCACGACTTGAAGCACAGGGGTAGTGGCCAAACCTTGGGAATGGGAAGGCATAAGGCCACCCAAAGGCAAGTAGCAGCCTTAATGAAATATTCATGCAGGCTATCATGATCACACGACTATATATCCACATACATATATATAATATGCTCGGATGAACATGATAAGGGAGAAATAAAATTTCGATCCCACATACACGAATCATCCTTACACAAAATGAGCGAGAATTATACGAATTCTGAAACATACTAATATTCCAAAATCTACTGCGGTGACACATAGATTAAATAGACAAAAAGATTGATAGCATATGTAAAATGCGTATAGCAAGCCGTGAAGGAAAAGAATTTGAGCGGGTTTATGTCAGGATTGAAGAAAGAAGGAGGATTTTTGTGAGGGACACGAAAAGATAAATTGAGGCTGTCGGTCTACGAGAGTGAGGATTAATATCAATATAATTTTATGTACACGACTACAACTAAAATGTTATACATGCCATAATTCATAATATAAAACATGGTAATGAAAATCATATTGTAAAAATTTCCCATGGCTCATTTTTATCATGACATAGTCATGTCATACAAACATCACATCAATCGAGGACATTAGTAGGACCATATTCGATACCATAAACACTAGACTCTATTTTAAATCCAATGAGGCGGCCAGGAGATGCTCGGCTAGGGTCCTTAACTCGGTCGACAACCAATCCGATAACACATGTTTGGGCGCCTGAGAGAATGCTGACGGGGTCCTTTCCTCCGGCCCAACTAACATGTAATCCATAGCGAAGCACCAGAGAGTAGCGCTCGACCGGGGACCTTACCTCAGAGCATCACGAGGCGCTGTAGGGGAGACTCATGTGCCAGCGGCTTTGTAACCTAATGTCGATGATACGGTGCGCCACCTTGATCTGATGTAACCCGTTGAGTGGTATGTCACTGCTATAGTTCCCATTTTCGACATTTCAAATACAATGCGACCAATATCACACCAACCCGATACACTCACATCATCATCATACTTGGTCATATGCGGATATATTTCATAACAACTAAATAATTTAATTCTGTATTAAATACAATTTCAATAAGTAATAATCATGTCGTGATGATTAGGGTGTAAGCTGCAATGCCATAAATCTTTATCACGATAAATGCGGATGATGTGTCGTAAGCTATATGATATCAACTCACTTTGAATATGTGGGATCTCGAGAATCGCTCTGCACCTCGGTACATCTGTGGATTATGGGATAATGGGAATGGAAAGACGTTATCGATAAATAAGATTAAGATTTAAATATACCTACAGACTCGTGCAAGAAAACTCATAGACTAAAGTAGAGCATAGAAACAATTTTATGTTTGCCAAAATGTGGAACCTCCCTAAAGCGGACTTAACTCCTTGTAAAAGCGGGTCGGAGCACATTAAAATACACTCCTAATATCACAATTTATCAATGTCGGCTAGGGCCACAACTCTGAGATAAATCCACGGCTCGACCCGATCCGGCACAAGGCCCGACAAATCACGATAAACCACAATTAATCTGATTTAGTAGCCGGATAAATAATTATATTTACACATTAATAACTCAGGATATAAGTAAAAATGTCGTTTAATCAAATCACTTGATTCTAATTGGGGACGAACTTAAACGCTTATCAGGCGGCGTATATATTTTAAGTTACATCTTTTGAAAACCACGAACCACGAGTAATTAAGCGATAAATAAAAGACGTTTCGTATTAAAACTGGCATTCTGAACAATTAAAATACGAATATCAGATATAAATTATACAATTAGAGTTCACATGTATAGATTTCATCAAGCTCGAATGCGAAACCGATTGTTCGCCTTTCTAACCACGAATCTGAGACGAACGTCTGCCTCTCGGCACACTTCCCAGGTCCGCCGCCGCCGCCGACGGTGGCCGGAAAATCCCAAGGTCATCGGAAATTGGGTTCAAAGGCACACACGTCGGGCTCCTTGGCTCCGTGAGCCCAACCTCCACACGTAAGACCACTCAGAGCTCACGGAACACATGGATCTAGTGGGCCCGAAGTTCCAACTCGGGCGAAGCTCGCTCACCGTACCGACGCAGCAGGTCAATGGCTGAGGTGGCCGTCCCCGGGTTTTCGAGGGTGGGGAGCTCGACCACCGCCATTCACCGAGGAGGTCGAAACGCGAGAAATGGGAGCCAAGTATATAGAGAGAGAAAGGGGGCTTGACTGTTCGGTGGTTTTCGCGAATGGGGCGGCTCGATGAATCCAGGTGGTCGGTTGCCTGAATGGGGGCTATCTTTTCCCCTGTCGATGGCATAATCGGTGGCCTAATCGACGATGCCTAGGTGGCGCCATCGTGAGGTGCCTGGGAGAGAGAGAAGGTGGAGGTCGAGATGGTAATTTGCAAAGTTGCCAAATTTGTTTTAAATCCCTCCTTTAAGCTTAAACCATACAATTAAGTCCCTAATTACACTTAATTTGGGCATTTTATCTAATTAAAATCCCAACAATAATATAAAATGTATATATTAAAATTAATAATGCATAATGATAATTATTTAGATAATTTGTAGGGTCAAAATAACATATTATGTCCCAAATAACTCTTTAGGATTAATAAAATATATAATCTAGGAAAAATTAAATTTAATAATTCAATTTTAAAACACATCAATTAAAATTACTGCATTACATTCTCCTCTTAAGAAAATTGCCCCGAATTTAGGAATAAGAAATATACCTATCATCGAACAAGTATGTGGGTATGACCGTCGCATCTCTTGCTCGGCTTCCCAAGTGCACTCTTCAATCGAATGATTCCCGCCATAGACTCGACCATCTGGAATGACTTTCGACGGAGTTTCGACTTAACCCTCGAGGTCCACCACAGTTACGTGCTGCCCCATACGATAAATCCTCACCGACTCTACTGGGCTCAGAGCACATGTGAAGATCGACACATATTTCTCAAGATAGATATATGAAAGACCTATGAACATCGCGAACTAGATGGCAACCCAAATGATAAGCCACATCCCCAACTCTATCCACGATCTCAAATGGTCCCATCGAAGTAGGTGCTAACTTCCTTTCTTACCAAATCTCATCACGCCTCGCATTGGGGAAACCTTCAGGAATACATACTCACCTACACCAAACTCCACATGTTTCCTCTTGGGGTCTCGCAGATAGCTCTTTCCGCTTCATCGAAAGCGAACCTCAACCGATCTCGAATGATAGGAATCTTTTCGTAAGTGATTTGAACCAACTGCATCTCAATTTCCTTCACCAACTTCTTCCCGCTGAACTGGCGATCTACACTTCCCGCCATACAATGCCCTCGTAAGGGGCGCCATATCGATACTAGCTGATAACCATTGTTATACGCGAACTCCACCAAAGGTAAAATGCCAATCCCATCGGGCTCCAAAATCCACACGCACATCCCAACATGTCTTCCAATGTCTGACTAGTCCTCTCGTGACCGCTCCATCCTGGCCTCGAGGGGTGAAAAGCCGCTTAAAGTCCAATCGAGCACCAAGCCCTCATGAAGCTTCCACCAAACTCCGTGGCTTGAACCGTCCTCTATCGCACACAATCGAAACCGGGATCCCGCGGAAGACCAACAATCCTATCAATATACACCCCAGCATACCCGCCACGGAAAAGTTGTCTTCACAGTAAGAAGTGTGCCGATTCTAGTCATTCGATCGACTATCACCCAAATGAATCATACCCGTCGGTTCGAGGTAACCTAGCCACAAAGTCCATGGTAATATTCTCCCATTTCCACTTCGAACGGGAGTGGTCAGCAACAACCTGTGACTCGCCGATGCTCAAGTTTGACCTGGCCGCAAGTCAAACACTTGACACAAACTCCGCTACATCCTTCTTCATACCACTCCACCAATAGTTACCCTTATGATCATGATACATCTTAGTGGAACCGGATGAATACTCGAAGTCGTATGATGAGCTCCTTCTATAATCTCTTTCTAAGTCCATCAACATCGGGACACACAATCTAAGTGACTCCAATCTCAATGCGCTATCTTCCCCAATCACAAAATCACCGTCAATTCGCCAACCTCATCCATAATTTTCTTATCAATCGTGGGTCTTCAGATTGAAGCCGTTTTAATTTCGCCCATCAGAACCGATTTGACCTTAAATGTGCCAAAGTGCTCCGCATCTAACACCTCAACCAAAACCCCGACATACAATTCATACAAATCTTAGTCAATTGTCGCTTTTGCACCTACAATGTGGGCGAGACCGCTTTGATGATTTCCTACTAAAGCATCCAAGCACCACATTAGCCTTGCCTGGGTGATATCGAATCGTACAATCGTAGTCCTTAAGCAACTCCAGCCATCTTCTCTGTCTCAAATTTAGCTCCCTCTGCTGAAAAATATATTTTAAACTCTTGTGATCCGTGAAAATCTCACACGTCTCACCATACAGGTAATGTCTCCAGATCTTCAATGCAAAGATCACAGCCGCCATCTCCAAGTCATGAGTTGGGTAATTCGCTCGCAGGTTCTTCAAATGCCTAGAAGCATAAGCAATCACCCATCGCGGCCGATCAATACACACCCCAATCCGACTGAAGCCGCCACATCACACCGTATAACCTCCCGTACTCAAAAGGTAATGCCAACACCGAGCAGAGGTCAAACAATCCTTCGCTTCCAAACTCGCCGCAGCTTCCTCTCGTCCAATCGAAACTTCACATTCTTCTGGGTTAACCGTGTCAAGGGTGCAAATGATCCTCGAAAAATCCCGCACGAAACCAAGGAGCAATAACCTGGCTAAACCCAGAAACTTCGAACCTCGCCACCGCGGGTTGGTCTCGCCAATCCATCACCGCTCTATCTTCTGGGATCCACTTGAATACCTTCCCTCGATACTACACGCCCCAAGAAGCGCCATTAATTATCCAACCAAATTCACACTCTGGAGAATTTGGCATATAATTGTCAAGCCCTCAAAGTCCGCAATTATCCTAAATGCTCTACATGCCCTCCTCACCCGAGAATAACATACTAAGATATCATCACGAACACAATTACAAAGCGATCCAGAAGGGCTTCAGCACTCGCTCATCAACCATAAGGTCGCCGGTGCATTAGTGAGTCCAAAAGACATCACTAGAACTCATATAATGGCCGTGACTGGTCCCGACGTCGTCTTTCTAACATCCTCATGTCTTATTCTCACCGATGATATCCCGACCAGATCAATCTTAGAAAACATGATGCACCCTCAACATCAAAAGTCATCTATTCGGGAGCTTGATATTTATTACGTGATTGTCGCTTTGTTCACTGTCCTGTAGGTCTATACATAGCCGCAAAGGAACCATCTTTCTTCTTTACAAATAAAGACAGAGCACCCTGTGTGGAGAAGTACTAGGCCCCGACAAAACCTTTGTCTAACAACCTGTGAATCGCTTCTTTCAAATTCTTCAACTCGGTTGTGTGCCATCCTATACAAGGGCAAGTGAGATGTGTTTCGTGGCCCTGCATTAAACATCAATGCAAAAATTCTATCTCCCTGGCCGTGGCAACCCGCAACTCCTCCGGGAAAACATCAGAAATCTACAAGCGATAGGACATCATCCAAACTCTCCGTTTACCGCTGTCCCTTACAAGACGCCGATAATCCCCGCACCCCTGGCTAACATCCGCCTAGCCGTAATACGGAATTAAATTAGAAGCGGGCCGGTATCTCGCCACCACGAAACCCAACTCGAACTGAACGGAAATCATTTGTTTCTCTCTAAGTAATCCAGGTGGCGAGGCCCTGCCAACCAATCCATACCCGTATCAACCGAAATCCATCACATCCAACAAGATCCGCCTATAAGGTCTCAGCCACTACGTAAATCGGACACGATGGAAAGTAACATCTCGCTCTAAGGCATCACTAAGGGGTAGTGGACTAACCGAGTCTCAAGTCCTGGCCGGTCGAACACCAAGCCTAAATGCAAAACCAGGAGACACAAAGGAGTGTGTGGCACCCTGATCTAATAACACCCTAGCCTTAGTATAACGTAATCGGAATAGTACCCGACATTTACAAGATTTGACGCCCGGCGTCCCTCGAAGAGTGGGAGGTAAAAACTCGTTCGACCACGTCCGTGACCGGTAGGAGCTCGATCCCGACCGCCCCTACCACCAAATCCGCTCCCTGAGCTCTACCTCCATATCCACTACCGTCGTCGCCATATATCAGACCCGCCGAGAAGAACCAGGCGTTGTCCAACGAACCTCCGGGCGCAACACTAGCCGTTGTAACCCTATGAAAGGCCGCTATCGGGAAATCTAGATACGATTTGGCCATATGGCCCAACTTCCACACCTAAACAAGCTCCACTAGCCGCCATACAAGGGCCCCGATGCATCCGCCCACACCGTGCACACAGTGCCGTAACTGGGCCGCAGCCCCGAGCCCGAACTCTCGGCCCCCTAGAACTATAGCCCCATCGGGCCTAAACCCTCGGTCCAACTCAAGCCTCTATAACCCTTCTCTCGGTTAAGCCTACCCTTCTGTGACCCCTGGTCTAAACCGCCTGTCACGGTCATACTCACCGGCACCCGTACTCACCATAATATCGGGCACGCAGCAAAGGTACTAGCTCGCCCTCCGCGCGGGCCTCTTCTAGCACCATCCACTAAGATACTCATGAAGGCGAAGGTCGGGCCTTTCATCTCGCCTCGCTAACCGTTGACCTCCAAGAAGCTACACCTCCTCGACTGTACTAAGGATATGAAATGTGTCCGAGCCCGGTGATGTACTCTACTGCCTTCGTGATCCTCCACAGAACTAACTCCGAGCAAATTACTAAGATACATGAACCTCGCGGGTGCGTACTCCACTACGTATTATCATCTCGGCCGCCAACGCAGCGACTTTGCCTCATGGCAAAGAAATGTAGTTATCTTCAAATCTCTCACCGAATCGAGCCCATGTCATACCTCAAGAAACGGCTTGATGTAATCCTGTACCATCAAAGAATGCTAAGCCCTCGGGAGGGAGAAACCCGCCATCTCAATAGTCCTTCTATCGATGCTCATCAAATGCCTCTTCTCCACTTCGTCTGTAAAACCATCAGTCACTGATACCATCAAATACAACCTCATTAAGCCCTCGTACGAAACAAAGGAATGCGTGATCCGGTCAACTCGTCCAATCTCGCAATGAGAACTAGCAAATACTACGATGCTCTATAAGTTGGGTCGAGAGCCGCTCGCACCCTACCATACCTCAAAATACCGAAGCCGCCACGTGCATCCAATGAACCGTGCTCTGGGGCATATTAACCTCGTGGGCTCGTTCGTGGCTCATCACCGTACCTGTCTAGCCGCCGCACAGGCATCGCCGTGCCTCGAATTATCTCTACCGGGGCTTTGCTCACTCGTCGAGGATCACTATTTTTGGCACAGTGAGTGCACGAGGACGACGCCGCTGGGAGGTCATGCTTTAGAAGAAAGCCAGATTGTGGCTTTCTTCTTGATATTGTTGTATAAAATGTATTAGAACTCTATAATTGTCACGACCCAACCTGGGGGTCGTGACCAGCACTAGGGAATGGGAAGGCATAAGGCCACCGAAACCCGTAGCAAGCCTTATTGAAATATTCATGCCGACTATCATACGATCACCTGACTATATATCCACATACATATATATAATATGCCTGGGATGCCAAACATCAATAGGAGAAATAAAGTCTCGATCCCACATACACCGCCATCATACACAAATGAACAGTAATCTATCCGAATTACAAACATACTAATATTCCAAAAATTATAGCGACAAGGATTAAATGTATTAAAGATTGATAATTGTTTCTACACAAGATATGTAACCGCCGTGAAGGAAAGAATTCGCGTTTATCAGATCTCAAGAAGGAGGACCGACAGACCTGAAAATAAATTGAGATCACAATGAGAGCGAGTTAATATCATATAATTTTATACCACAATTACAATTCAAAATGTTATACATACTTATAGTAATTCATAATATAAACATGGTAATGAAAATCATATTAATAAAGAAATTCCCATAATCATGTATACGCACCCAGCATAGTCATGTCATACACAAACATCACATCAATCGAGACATTAGTAGGACCCTATATTCCAATACTATAAGCCCTACGGCTCTCTTCCAAATCCAATGAGACTGGCGCCCCGAGAGAATGCTTGACCAGGGTCCTTAACTCCAGTCGACACTTAATCCAATAACCTATAGCCGGGCGCCCGAGAGAATGCTCAACCAGTGGTCCTTACTCCAGCAACTAACATATCATAACCATAGCCGGGCGCCCGAGAGTAACGCTCAACCAGTGGACTCCACCCGGCATCCCCGAGTGAAACGCTCAACCAGGGAACTCATGTCCATAACCATAAACCTGTAACCTAATCTGATCAATACCGGTGCGCACGCGGTCCTGATGTAACCCATTAGGTGGTATGTCCTGCTATAGTTCCCATTACAAACATTTCAAATACAATGCACGCGAATATCACACCTAACAATACACCACATCCATCATCATACAAGCCATACTTAGATATATTTCATAACAACTAAATAATTTAATTACCATAGTAAATACAATTCCAATAGTAATAATCAAGCGTCGTGATGATGGGGTGTAGCCTAATGCCATAAATGCTATGCAATGCATGCGTATGATGTCATAAACTATATGATATCAACTCATCAATACGCCTGATCTCGTAATCGCCTCGCACTCGTAGCCGCCCGCTGAGTCGCCGGACAATCTGTAATGGAAAAGACGTTATCGATAAATAAGATTAAGATTTAAATATACTCTAGACTCGACCAAAACTCACAGACCAACCGACATAGAACTAAGATTACGCGTTTCACTAAAAAAATTCGCAGAACCCTCCTAAAACCGGACTTAACTCCTCAGAAACGGTCCGAACCCGATAAAATACACTCCTAATATCCACACTTATCCAATGTCGAAACGGCCACAACTACGCATAACCACTGGGCCGACCTAATCCAACACAAAGGGGCCAACAAATCACGAGAACACAATTGATACAATTTGTACTTCGATAAATAATTATATTTACACATTAATAACTCCTCGATATAAGTAAAATACGCGAATCAAAAATCAACGCGGTTCTAATTACACAGGATAAAATAAAACACAACATCGAACCGGCGTATATATTTTAAGTTACATCTTTTCAAAACACGAACACGAGTAATTAAACGATAAATAAGGCATTTTCAATATTAAAATAACATTTTACGAACAACTAAAATATCAATATCGTCAATTATACAATTAGAGTTCACACGCTGCTTTAGGTATAGATTCTTACCAAGCTCACGCGAACCGATTGTCTGGCCTAACCACTCCGAATCCGAGACGAACGCTCGCTCGCACGCTCGAGGTCCTACGCCGATGGCCTAAATCCCAAGGTCGCCGGAAATTGGGTCTGGGCACACACGCGGGGCCCTTTGGCTCCGTGGAGCCTAACCGCACACGTGGCACCACTCGTGAGTCACGAACACTACGGACGAGGGTCTCGAAGTTCCAACTCCGGCTGGTCGTTTCACTACCGACAGCGGTGTCAATGGCGCAGGTGGTTGGTTCCCCGGGGTTTTCGAGGGTGGGGACTTTATCCACCGTCTATTTGGGCCGAGGGGAGGCCTAAAAACGCGAGAAATGGGAGCGCGTTAGGAGAGAGAGAAAGGGGGCGGACCGTTCTGTGTGGTTCCGCGACCCGGGGCGGTTCGGCGAATCCAGGTGGTCGGTTGCCTGCGAATGGGCTATCTTTTCCCGTGTCGACGTGGCATGATCGGGTGGCCGGAATCGGGTCGAATGGCGCCTGTAGGGGTGGCTACCGTGAGGTGTCTGGGAGAGAGAGAGAAGGTGGAGGCCGAGATGGTAATTTGCAAAGCTGCCAAATCCTGCTTTAAATCCCTCCTTTAAGCTTAAACCACACCAAATCCCTAATTACACTTAATTTGGGCATTTTATCTAATTAAAATCCCAACAATAATATATAAAATGTATATATTAAAAATTAATAATGCATAATGATACTATTTAGATAATTTGTAGGTCAAAATAACATATTATGTCCCAAATAACTCTTTAGGATTAATAAAATATATACCTAGGAAAATTAAATTTAATAATTCAATTTAAAACACATCAATTAAAATTACGGGTATTACAATAATTTTAATATGTGTTGAATTAAGAGTAATGTAAAATAACTCTTGAACCATGTAATATATTTGGTTGGGATATGTATTTTATGAGTATTAATGCAAGGGCCTAAGGGGCTATTATTTTACTCGCATGTGGACCCTATATGGTCATTGTAAATTGTTTGGGATGATTCTATATTTGGGTAGAGCCTCTGCATAAACAGACGGCTCGATTTTCGTGAATGGTATCGACATCCACGGCATTCCCGCAGTTGATCTGCTCTCAACGGACCCCGGTTTTCAAGGCCACAAAATGACCAACTCTCCTAACAACTCAAACTTATAAGATTTGTATTTAATATGAATATCGTGTTTTTAACCATAATAGAGATAAACAAATAAAATGAGTTTAAATAAGCATATAGAATTAATTATTAGGTTTAAACCTTTTTTTTATTTCCCTTCAAATTTATTTCCTTCCATTTTTTCTATCTATTTTCTTTCCCTACTACTTTCAAGTTCCCAATGAAGTCTTTAATAAGCTTTCTTTAGAACCCAAAATGTTCTAAGAAAAGAAAAACATAGAGGAAAATAGGGATGAAAAGTGCAAGAAAATGAAAATTTGAGATAAATAAAAAATACTTTTAAACTTAATAAATTAATTTTATATGTTTAATTAAACTCATTTGTTTCTCTTTATTATCTTATATAAGGACTAAAAAACTTAAAAATATCTTAAATTTTGAGGAAGTTTAATTATATTTGATTTTTTTTATATATTTTTCATGGTGAAATCAAATATGATTATTTTCTTAATAGTATTTTTATTTCTCTAGTACTTTCTATGTTCCAAATAGAGCATTAGTGTTTTTTGCTCTCACTATCTTATTTGCTAAATATCTCTGGTATCTTATGAATTGATGTAAGACCCGAGAAATTCCAATTTCTAATATGGCAAAATCGTACTTCGACATAAAATTGTAATTTCTGCAAAATCCGAATTAATTTCTCTAGATCTTGGATGATCTAAACGGATTTCACTGCTTGAACCATCTTGCAAATCTAGCTAGCACGTGTACTCGTCGACTCCGAGATACGGAGTCGTGCGATGTTTTTCGAGGCATCGCGGTTCGGGTGCCGTAAAACGATTTTCAATGCGATGAAAGTCACATATAACACATACTCATGTACCATAAGTGGTATGAGTAGAGAAATGATGGAAATGGACGGTCGAGATAGTGCCGAATGTCAAAAATGGGAAAAGAGGGACAAAATTAGCATTATAGGAATTGATTTAAGTCACTAAATGACAAAAATTTGCTACAGTGTCGTCTCTCCAAATGTTAAAAGAAGCAAAAAACATGAAATGCAGGGGAGAGAACTAGTAGATCAAAATTTGAGTTTTTAGTGAGAGAAGATCGAACTTCTCTCTAGAATATCGGGCGATCCGACCGCCTAACTCGCCTCGAGCAAAGAAGGAAAGTCAGTTTCACGCTTGTTTTACTCACGCGTGACACTCAAAAAGTTGGAGTTTCGACAAACTCCAAGAGGTAGGGGTTTCTCCCTACTTGGGTTTTATTCTCTTAAGATTTCTTACGTAATGTTTGAGTCGACATAGCCGTTAGGGTCAGCTTCGACGTCCCAAACCTTTTGAATCGAATTAATATGAAATTTTGAAATTTGAATGTTGCGTACCTATGATCATCATGGCTGCTCGGGGCGTGAAATTGTATATTTATATGTTAAATCATGTAGTGATTGAAATTAGCCGAATGGCTGCGGAAATGCGGGTTCACAAGACGAACCGATGATGATTTGCTCAGAATAGTAACCGAGGGTTTTACTATTCCCGGTGAATAGTGTCTTACAAAAATATATTTTCGTGTGAAAAATGTGTATGGTCAAAGTGATCTTGAGTCTAATTCGTGTTTAATCATTAGCCCAAGCGAGCTAATTTTGATGTGTATGAATTCACTCAATTACATGACATGATTGTGTGATTGGATATTATGCGGATATGTGCATGTTTACATATTTGTATGTGATTAGATCAGATTGAATTGCATACATGCATTCCATATGCACTGAACACCCTAGACTATAGGAGCCGAAAAGTATGAGATGAGTCTAGAGAAAATGGTTCGAAGGGTTGTCTAAAAATATTAATTATCGGAGGATAGTCCAAATTAAAAATATCAATCGTGGGAGACGACCTAATTGATATTCATCGGAGGGTAGTCCACAAACAAATAATATATCAATCGTCGGAGATGACCCAATTGATATATATACATTGGAGGGTTGTCCAATAACAAAACAATAATTCTCATATGAGGCTTAGGGGAGTGTGAGAGAGTCGGTGATGACTCGGGATCTGAGTTGGTCATGTAGACATTCAAGTAGGATCATGCATTTGCTTGAATGTATGTTTATTTTGGAACATTGTACCATTTAGCGGAGAGTAGCCCACTTAGTGGCGATTCCATTACTCGAGCATTAGTTCACCTGCCGAGGGATATTATTTTACGTACGTGAGCTACGAGGATTCGGCTCCCGAAACGTGATGCCTCGAAAAACGTGCCAACTCCGACTGTCTCGGAATTCTACGAAATTTTACGTGGTAACTAGATTTTGCGAGACAATTTCAACGGTGAAATCCGTTTCATCATCCGAGATCTAGAGAATAAATTTCGGATTTTTTTTAACCGAAATTACAATTTTACCATTTTTCCGTAAATTGAATTTCGTGTCTTACAAAATTAGGGGTGGACCCAAAGAAAAAAACCGGTCAAATTTCTTGATGATATCCCTCAAACACAGGCCCAAAACGAGAGACCAATTCACCCCTTTAAAAGGTTGATAATATAACCAAATTCTAAAGAGTCCGTAGATATGAAATACATTCTCCTCACTAAATCTCCACCAATTAGGGAAGTGGGATAATTCCTAACAAATACTTTATAGTTATCCCTTATCAATCAGTTAACGATAAGGAAAGAAGATCCTTCACTACATGGGAGAGATTCCGTATCATTATCCAACTAGGAAAGTTACCATAATCACTTACTATAAATACCAGGCCACCCCATCGGTGATAGGTATGCACAAAACTTCATTCCCTAAGCAGTTGATCTTCTCTTCCACAGGAAAAAACTGACTTAGGCATCGGAGAGACAACGGACGACCCTCGCCGATCCTTTTTGTTTCTTATTTTTGCAATGGAGCCTGATATCCAGAGTTAGTGAACCGTCCCAGCGATTCTAGTAACCTCCAGCCTAATTTCGATTGAAAAAACTTCATCAAAAAATAGATTAATTTACAAATACTTGAGTTTCTAACTAATAATGATTATATTTGATTCCTTTAAAATTTGTAATAGAGAATCAAATATAAAAAAATTCAATTTTCTTAATAACTTTTTCACATTTTTTACTATAATTAAATATAACCCAAGTTTTTTTTTTTTAATCTTTTGGACTTATTTTTGGAAAATTATATAAGATAAAAATAATATTAACATATGTTTTCAAACCTATTATTTCAATTATGAAAGAAAATTAAAATAGAAGATAATGATGCTAAAAAGCTTAACAAAATGGAATGAATGGAGGGTGTGTTTTTATTTCCTAGAGTGGGAATATTTTACCAAAAACATGTTAATGAAAAATATGAAAAGAAAAGTTTCAAAAAAAAAAAAAAAGGAAAAGGAAAAAGAATGAACTAGAACATGTCATCATTGTTGCAATATCCAAGACAAGTTGAAAGGACAACACACCATCAATTTTAAATTTTTTAATTTTATCATGCCTACCGAATAGGCTCGACTCGAAATGTTAACGAGTCGAGTCGAGCAACTCGTAACTCGACTCAAAAAGCTCGTGAGAAACTCGAAAAATATTTTTTGTATATAAAATTTTAAAGTTCTTTTAAATTTGATATCTTTACTTTAGGGGATGTCATAAATACATATCTTTATTTTGTATTCTTAAAAATCATAAATTTTCATTATTTATTTAGTTATAAATATATTTATTTTAAAAATAATTAATTTTCTTAAAAAAAGATTTAAGAGAATATGATAAATTTATCTCTATTTTGTATTATTAAAAAATTATAAAATTTTGGTGGCTTATAAACGGATAAATATCACTAATGGCAGGTTAAAAGAGTTAAAATAATTTTATGTGGCTTATTTTTTCTCTTTTTTGTGATATGTTATTATCTAATTGATACTTAAAATTTTTAATTTTTAAAAAAAGTCAGTTTGATCCCCTTTCTCCCCCAACCCTCTTCCTCACCCATCCTCTTCTCTCTTCACATCCACCACCCATTTTTCGGCCATATAACTCTCTGGCTTCTTCTCCAGTCAAGAAAACCGACCCTATTCTTGGGATCACTGTTTGGTTATAGGTAAATTTAATATCGTAATTACGCCAGCCGACTAGAACTCACCAAAGGATCCAAGTGAATACAATTAAACGTTGGACAAGGATGTTACCTCTTGTAGCGCATAAAACTTTTGATTCCGAACGATTTGGTCGAATCCTAGCACAATCAAGTGTCCGTGCCTCTAGTGGTATCCACACAAACGTATCTTCGTTGTTACTCGTCTTACGTGCACAAACCGGATCTCGTTTTTTTTTTCTTTTTCTATCTCTCCCGTTTATGAAATTACCCCTTTTGCTTATTGGTGTTCAAAACCAAAGTGTTAGAAGTGCTAGTTTATGTAAAATGATAATTTGCTATTTAATCAGATCCCTCAAAAATCTCCCTTGGCTTATACACACCATCTAATAAGATGTGTCATTAATTGAAAAATCAACACGATCTTATCTGAGAAGATGTGTTTCTATGTAAACGATTAAGGTTAACATGATATTATCAAATAAGACGTGTTTAACCTAACTTAACCTCCAAGTATGCAGGATGACCTCTAGGGCCAACTTTACTATGGTCAGTCAAGCTTATAGGGGTTTTACATCGCAAGGTCTCACGCTCAAAAGGTTTCTTCGTATCATAAAAGGGATGCGTGGCACGGGGAGCATTTCGAGCCCGAATGTCGTAAAACTCAGATCGCCATGATAACGCCGCCGCAAGTATCGCCGATCTGCCGTTGCCTTCATCGGTGTTCGCTCTCGCCGGCTGAGGAAAAACAGATTCGAAAGGGATCCCGAGCTAACCTCTTTGTCGCCGGCTCTGCTGTTTCCGTGGAGCAAATTGCTGTGGGGTTTCGACCATGCTTCGTCGCCCAAACCGTAATCCGGTTAACTTTTCCCAAAAGGAAAGACCGATGATGGGGTGTTTCCTCCCATCCGATTTCGGCGAGTGGCCACGCGCACGTCTCCTAAAAGGAGGTGAATCGTGCATCCATCGCCGCAGCTTCCGCGTACCTGATGTCACTTATGTACCCGGTGGTCCTCGTGACCGCACTTCTCTTAATTTGTGATTGTCCTGTCGCTACCGAAAAATGCAGAAAATGGTCGGCGGTTTGCATCGCTCAGGGTTATATGGATTTTGTTAAAGCAAGTTTTCAACCCCCATTCCTTTGATTTCCCTAAGAATCAACCAGTTGTTGTCAGCATTTCTCTTCCCATGACTAGTTTTATATGATTGTTGATGTTAGGAGGTAGTAGGAATTTTATAGCAATCTAAACAACCCCATCTTGTTTGATATTTGTTTGTTTACTCTATTAAATCAAGCGGAACTCTTACCGTGGTTGCATAAGATTATACGTTATGATTCCCTATGTTTTAATGTTATACAATTTATTGTCTTTAAAATAATTTTATGGAAAACAATCAGAATGTGCATCCATATGTGTACACTGATGCTCCTTCTTGTTCTCATAGAAAAATATATACTTTGTTTTTATGAAGTTGATTAAATGTACTAACCTGTATTTTTAACCGATCTAAAGCGAACATTTGCAATTAATTTATTGTCATCGTAGTTAAATTTTATGCATGAATAATTTGTTTGTCGTTGATTTCTCCTTGGTAGCAGGTTAATTAGTCTCACTGGACCTTATTAATTCCACAGTTACCACCAACAACAAAGAGGTTTTTCTTCCAGAACTATCGGGCACGTCACATGTCCCTAATGAGTTGTATTCAAATGCCAATTCTGTTTCTGTATGTTACAGATGCCTGCACTAATTGATTGTGTCAAACATTCTTTCCAGGGGTTTATTTATACGGATTTTAGAGACCTGTGTCAACATTGAGTGTAAAACCCACGAGAGTCCTCTTAAGAATCTCTTAGAGCCTTTATGGAATTTAGATACTGTCGTATACTGTGACAGGTTTCTATGAACTGTGTTTGCTACCAGCATCTGTTCTATAGATTGTAATTGGAAATTGAGCTGTGCTTAGTGATTCTTTCTACTGTAAATCAGCTGCTTATGATTTCTCAGCATGAGCTAACATCCTTATTTGAACTACAGCAATGCAAGTGATGCCTTGGACAAGCTGCGCTTTCTTAGTGTTGCAGGCATAAAGCTCTTAAAGATGCCTCTTGATCTTGATATTTGTTTCACGTATCCATACCCCAGTAAAGATAATGGGATCACATTATATCACGGCGTAAGTTCTATATTACCGTGAATACTGTTTTCAACTATTAGCTACTGCCACATGCACCCAAGTGACTATCCATGCTCTATGCAGTGATTCTGGAATTGGTATGTCTCGGCAGAACTTGTTGACTGTCTAGGAACATTGCACAAGTGGAACATAAATTCTTGAGCAGTGAAGGTGCTGTGTTAAACCATTATTGTTGGTTTCCTTTTAAGTACATTGGTTTAGGTCTGTTAATAGAAGAAAATGGATTACTTCAGGAGAGCAAGGATTCTGGTGCTGACAGTAATTTGATCGGCCAATTTGGTGTTGGATTTTTATTCGCATTCCTAGTTTCTGATAAAGATTTGCCTGTTGGTTTCCACTTTCTGCTCCTCTTTGTGATGTCTTACTTCATTTGCAAATTACCCGACTTTTTTGTAGTCGGCTTTGTGGAGTATTGATTACCTTTTTTTACTTGCAGCTCACTGCCACTAATAGGCTCATCACTTCAAAGATACGCGCTGAGTCAGATTAACATTGGGCATTTAGATGAGAGTGGAACTTACGGGCAATTTAGTACCTTTGCCCTCTGTGAAAGCACTATTCGAGGTCATGATGTTTTATTAAAGTTCAAAATATTATTTAATAACAATTTGTTATGTTTTTGCTTGGTGTTTTTGTGGAAGATGTTTTGATGAGCTTTTTGGTTGGATGGTTATTTAGTTTGACAGAGGTTATATCACATTTTCATGATCAGTTGTAGCCCTTGAAACCTAGCACCTATCTTAGGCTGTAGGTTATTTGAAGTTATCTTGAATATGCTTTCAGCGTATTTGTATAATGATAGTCCGTAATGGCCAGATTACTTAAAACTAAAGTTTTATGTTGTAAGTGACAGGAATTATTCTGTTTTTTTTTGTTTTGAGGACTCAACGTGGTTTGTTTTCCATTATTCATATTCCTTGTTTTATGCGACAACAATTAACAACTAGGAGACCCAGTTTTGAAAATGACATGGTCGATGTCGGTCGTGTTGATTCAAATTCAAGCTTGGAGTCGAGTTGGTACAGGCTGAGGCTGGGTCGAGTTTGAGTTCGAGCTCGAGCTCGAGTTCAGGGGCCTATCTCGGGGAGTTCGAGCTGCGGCGAGTTCAGTTTTACGTTTTTCGAGTTTGATTGGGCTTCATTTTCAGGCTCGCGAGCTTTGAAGGCTCGGTCGAGGCAGATTCGAGTTTTACGAGTTAGTCGAGCTTATTTGAACTCAAGCTCGACTCGCATCATTAACTTTTCCTGCACGTAATGTAAGAAATTAAAAAAATGAAAGATCCTACATTATCTAACCGGACAATCCGAAAACTTTTGTAGAAAGACTCAAAGTAACACCCATGTCACTAACACCGAACAAATCTCATGTACTTATACGAATTCATCCTTCTCCACAAAAGATTAAACAACTTTGGAAAAATTGTCTCAACTTTCGTTATATTTTCTGATGACCCTCGTACGCATTGTACAAAACGTATTTATCACTTAACACCTTGAGGGGTCCATAACTAATGCATGGTCACTTACAAATATTAGTAGTAACTTTTGTGATTCAATATTACTTATTTATTTGAGTTAAAATTATTTTTAATACCTTATTAAATTTTAAGTACTCTACGGACAACTTAAACGAGTTGGCCCTACAATAATAGATTAACTATATGGCAATTGACATATATATCATTTTTAGTTAATATTATATTTTGTGTAAGAATTTTTCATTTTTAACACTCAAGTATTATTAAATTAAAGCCTTAAGATAACATTAAGATAGACAATAAATGAAAAATCAGCTATTAAAGCAAGTATATATATTATATATAATGAGCATTTAAATCTTACTCTTTGTTTTGTCATAAACAAATAAAATTAACTATAAATTACTCTGAAAATGGAAGTACACACTAGCATCTATGAGGTACGGGACTTTCAAGACCCTTGTTTGCTGGGACAGTGTTGTATCAATATAATAGCCCATATTTTAGAAATATAGAATTTATTATAAACAACTTTGTTTGAGAACTATGGAACATTTTTAGGTGGAAAAGAATAATAAGGAGATGGTTACATTGAAAAATGTTTGGTTATTTGGGTTAAATTTTTACCAAATATTTATTTATTTATTCATCTTAATGGTGCAAATGAGTGGGCATTTTTGCGGACTCTCTCTCTCGGTTTCCTGGCCTCCAAAACCTCACGCCTCCATCTAGTTAATAGCTTCATAACCTTTTAAAGTGATGCCTTGAATAGAGGATTACTCCATCAGTTTCAAAGTCTGTCAAAGCTTAAAACTACGGGTAGAAAAGTTGAAACCCTTCATCCCCATACATATCAATGACATTCAGAACAACTCCACCAACTATGATGATTGCATTTTTTGACCGTGACTAGGAAACTCACAACTCTACCATGGGTGTTGCTGTTACCTCTGTCCTCCCCATGAAATCCACCATCAGGAAACCCAACTTACCTCTTTCCTTGCTAAGAAATCTGCTACCAAGAAGCCAACCCCAACAAATGAACTCCACCATGGACAAAGCCAAGCATGTGTGATGTAAGTAAGCATAGAAAGCTTCAAGATCATTCAAGGCAACATTTTCTTTGTAATAACTTCTTATTCTACCTCTATTCCTCTGTATCTGAAGGCAACAAAGTAGATTTTTTTGTACATCTTTCAAAAATATCCTCGGACTATGAGCTCTAAGCCCTTGGATTCATCCATCGAGGACCATGATCAGTAACATCAGGCTAGTCTCTGCTTTATTAGGTATTTGTTTTTTGATGAAACTATTAGGATCATGATTCCAAATCTGTTCCAAAATCCATGTTAGGAATTGTTAAAATCTCTTTAAAGTTTAAAGAAAAATTTAAAATTCATCCTTGATGCTGGTTTGTTGCAAAGAAGGTTGATGTGGGTTGAGTGTGCACCATCTCAAATAAAGAAAACTTCAAATATATTTTCTAAAATATCTGTATTGGTCAGCAAAAATGAAATGGAAACAAAGTATAAAAAATATTTTAGAAAACTTCAGTATTTTTTCTAAAAGATTAGTATCCGTCATAAAAAAAAAAAAAGAGAACAAAGTATAAAAAAGGAAATGATATTGAGTGAGAAAGTATGAAGTTGAGGTGGAAAGATTCTTTTTATTAGCCTCTGTTTGTTCTCTCCAAGTATGTGGAAAAGAGAAGTTAATAGGAATGAAGTCTTCGTTAGCTTTTGTTTTCACTTTCTGCACTATTCATTTATTTTTTATTATTTAAAAAATGGTGTTAACAATTGTTTTATTAGAGAAATTGAAAGCTTTCAATCATGCTACAAAGAAACTGACATATATTTGAAAAAACAGAACATTGAGATTTATTATGCTTTCTTTAATGTGTTTTTTGAAGTAAACATCAAATGAAAATCAAGGCTTTATACCGATTCTAAGGTTAATTTTTTTATTAGCTTTTCTTTGGTTGATGATAAAATATGGGAAAAGGGATGGGCACTAGTTGATGTTGTCTAGAATATCAGGTGATCATTTACAATAGAAAGAATTGTAAGTTATATCTAACCCATACAAAGAGTAGGAGAAAGGGGTTTTAAACACAACCATCATGCTGAAATTAGTTTGAAGTACTAGTACAATTTTTCTATTTTTGACGAAATCAAGTTAGAATATAAAGGAACAAAAATATATTTGGGATAGATATTTTATTATCTTTCAAAGTGATTTTCATATGGTCTTATTTTGATTAGATATTTACGCATAATTTGATAATTGATATATGATTTTTAATTGTTATGGTTTTGTTATATGTAGTTTTTCTTATCATGATAAGACGGCTTCTTTAGCTATTTTTTGCTGAAGTATGTCATGTTTGGGAATCTCTTTGTAATTAAATATGATTTAATAGGAAACTAACTAATTAAATAGTTATTCTAATATATTTATTTCATTCTTTTAAAGAGTATAATTTAAAATATGGATTGCTTCCTTTGAGTTTCTTCAATTGCTTGGTTGTTCATTATACTATGATATATTATGAAAGCACAAGATAGATGAGAACAAATATATAGGACTTAATTATGAATCTTTATATAGGTTGATAATTGCGAACTCTTTAATTTAGTTTGATTTCATTTTATATATGATATTATATGAGATCCATACATGTTGACTTCTTTTGAATTGTTAATTTTGGAAACTACATAATAATAGGATTTCACATTCAAAAGAAACAATTGGAAAAAAAGTTGTTAAATTGATTGGTAATTTTAATTGATTTACTGTTATGGATGTAGTGAGAAAAAAGCATGTTCATGAGTACTCAATTTATTATTTGGATAGTAAATGATTTGATTTTTGTCCAATTACGTATATCTTAATATTAGTGGTTTTTCCTTTTGGATCTAACGTAGAAATCTCCAAGGCATAATGAGTGCTATGATTTTTTATTTGGAGAGTTTTCAATTACTGTTGTAGTCTTTTTTGAAGCAGTTAATTTATTTAATTATATATTTGCTTGGTATCTCCCTAGGTGGTCCATGGTTTGAAAGCATTTATAAAAATTTTCTATTAGTTAATTAGAACATGGATCTTTTATAGATTTTTAAAAATATGATTCTTTACTCAACTAGTTTGAAACTTATTTTTATAGAAAGGGAAGGCGAAAGGTAGTACTTACTTGGGCTAGCAAAGAGAGGCGGCTAATGGGAAGGAATAAATCGATCATCAAAGGATGACTTCTTTGTTGGCGGCTTGAAGGAGCTAAATAGCGCCAGTGATTCTTTGAGTTGGTTTGAATTTCCAACACCTCGAAAACTGGTCGAGATCGATGACAACACTTTTTTCCTCTCTTCCTTATCGGGAGGGCAATCTTCTCTTATGACCTTCACCTCCAGCCTGGGCCAGAAATAGAACTAGCCCCATGATCCATTCATTTTTGCGGGGAGGGATGCAGAAATTTAAGCCCATCTTTATTCAGTGGGATTATTGGCACCCATCCGGTCGGATTGTGCCAGTCGACACAATGGAAACTGTGTGTCTCATATCATGAGACCACATGAGTAAAATGACCCAAATGGGGCCCATCATCCATACTCGTCCATATGGTTACAAGACCATACATTTCTATGAATCAAAGAGTTATTACATCACTTCTATTACAAAACATATATTAAAACTAGTTAAGGTTTCATCATAAACGCAACCAGAATCAGGCCCGCAATTAGGCCGGCTTGTGTCCGACTACAGGAACGCCGTCTACTGTACCTGTGCATGCACGGGGGTCAGCGACGGGGTATTTAATGCCCGGTGAAAGATAAATCTACGGTATTCCCCACCCCCCCAGGTACATATGCAAATGATCATTTCACGGTCGAGCCAGCCATTGACAATCGGGTGCATACGTGTTGTCTGCATCATGGAAAAAATCTACATTGCATGTATGAGATGACACTGCATGCCCTAAGAGTAGGAGTCAAAGCCTCGGAGCCCACCGCAATCACGAGTGCGATGGGAAATCAATGCAGAATCGATCCAGACTCCCATTTCACAACCCGTAGTCTATGTGATATTTATTTATTTATTTCGTGTCTTTTTGGGCATGAGAACTTTTCGGGGTCTCTGCAGGTCCTCTTACCCTTCGACATTTTTCGGGCTTTCCATAGGTGGATCACATTTGTCTAACCGAGTTTTGGGGGCTTTTCACTTGAGGGGTATCTATCCCCCACGCTACGCCCCACGACACATTTCATTTCCATTTCGTTTAACATTGTGGAACTCAATTGGACTTCGTCCCATTCCCGAAGCCCACCGCGATTCAACGCAGCGCGATTAGCAAATCAATACCATGAACACACTTTCGTATATTCATGGTGTTCATAGCACACCAATGCAATACAGTTTATTCATACTTTCAAATATAGCCGTCTTATGAAGGAACTTTCTGTGGACATTCTACACCATACACTATGTATTGCTGAGGCATCATGTCTAATGCACACAGCATTTCATATATTTTAACATACATGCAGTCGTATTGTATTCCATATTCAAATCAATACATCACATAAGCATGCACTACATCTTTTACATCATTAAGTTCATTCGATTGGCTGACATCGAGCAAGCATGTGTTAAAATAATTCCAACCATTACTTAGGCAAGTAATGCCATAATTCATATTCTTGGTAGGGCATGGTGTATCGATCATACGACCAAATCTTATAATTATTTCCATCTTTATCACATGATTTTCACATATTCGACATGTCATTGAATTTTATGATAATAACACATTAGCCATTCCCGAATATAAATCAGGCCATGCTTGGCTTTTTCCAAGGAGAATAATCACGGACTTGGTCGAGAAAGTCGATTTTATCAAATACCACACAAAACATCCAGCCGCGAATTCCCTACTCGGGCGTATTGTACGGTCCCGAAGCATTTTGATTCTGGCCCGGTTCGAAAATATAAGTTAGGAAGCGAGCGGACTGATTCAACTGTCCGTGACCCAGCCCAATGTTCAGCCTACATTTTGGCTAAGAACTTTATTTTATTAAATTCTAGACTCAACGAGCTTTCCGTAGAGTCTAAGAACGCGCAAATCGGAGTTCGGACGAGAAAGTTATGTGGATTCAAAGTTGGCGGCCGATTCACGAGGTGTGCGGGAAATTTGGGTACCGCCTATTAGCCCGATCTGCTCGAGTTTTTGCGTGCTAGAACACAGTGTTTGGTCTCGAACAGTCCCAAAACTCGGTAAAATTGGTCTTTGAGGCCTGCCACAATCCTGAAACAAACCACACGACATACAAATTCGCCCGGAGAGAACCGGACTGACCAGTAGAGCCATTACCGACCCACAGGCGTAAAATAACCCCGAGTAGGAGGGAAACCTACCTCTTGTAGCGCGATTAGGGTTCTTTGCCGTCGGGTCTGCTTTCCTTCTTGCCAACACCCTTCTCTTGCTTCTTTCAATTTTTCCTCTCTTCCTCTCCTTTCCTCTTTTCCTTTCTTCTTTCCTTTCTCCTCTCCTTTCCTCCCTTCCTCCTTCCCTTTCCTCCCCTTATCTTCTCCTTTCCTCCTCCTTCTCTTCCCTTCCTCCTCCTCCTTGCTGCTCCCACGGACTGAATCTGCTGCTCCTCCCAAACTGAATTTTGGGCCCTATATCATAAGCCTTCTAGAGCCATTGTACATGGTGTTTGCCAATGCCATGTGTCACACACATGCATGCCTTTGCCATGCATTGTGACACATGGCTTGCCATGTGTCCTCCACATAACTTGCAGTGTCACCCACATGGCTATCCATTATTGTGTCGCCAAACGCACCGTTTCGAATCGTGAAATTAGGACTATCTCGAGTGCAAGTCCCATTTGGGTAGCTAAGATTTAGAGCCAAGGCAGTTCAAGGGATGCAATCCATTTTCACCATCCAGAGATGCAGAAAAATGAACTTTAACGAATTTGTGCGGTAAACTACTAGTTTTGCCCCCTTTTTATCTGAAAATTTTAAATTTAAAATTTTCACGGGTTTACCCTAAGGATGGCCTCGCCCATGCTTTAATATTCCTTTGCTCTTTCTTCCCTACCTAGTTATATTTATATTGTATTTTGAAGTACAATGAAAACAAATAAAATAGTATTTGATAGTCTTGCATTAACTTATGATACTAATGTTTCTATTTTATTGATCAATATAGTTTTCTATTTTGATGTCCATTTAAGAATTGTCCTTTTTTAGCTTTGGTGCGGAGGCTTAAATTAAAAACATGGAGTTAAAAATTTTTTTGAAGCCATGAATTCCTAAAGCAACCTAGTCAATGGTTGAGCGAGGGTTTAGGTTTGGAGAAGCCTAAGTTTTATTAACTCTCTCAAATCAATTAGGGATGTCTTCAATTCTTTGAAATTACCAAAGAGAGTCAAATATGATATACTTATTTATGGTGTAAATTCTTATAATTTGGTTTCTTCAAAAAATAATTGATCAAATGATTTTGTAATAATGATCATTGAGGTTGGATACAAACTTTTGTCCTATTTAGTTTGGAAATGTAGAACCTTGTATTTTTTTTCTATGTTCTCTTATTAAATCTTGAACATCTCACATTTCTAGTCTTAAGTTCTAGGAATTATGGAAGAGCTAATGAGATGGTTGTTATTGGATTTACATAAGAGATTTACACACAATATCATTTTTGAATCTTTCTTCTTTCAAAAAAAAAACAAATGGATTTCTTTTTTATTATCTTCATTTTTCAAACCAAATTATAGAAAATTAACATGTTAGTTCTTTTAGAGGTTAACTATATAAACAAAATGAGAGGTTGCCTTAGAAATTAAAAGTGAAAGCAGTTCTAGTGCTTAAAGCCTAAATTTTAGATTGGTTTATCTCATGCGTATGATGCTAATTTAACTCATGAATTTGATTCTTTATCTTTGATCTATCACTAGTTAGTAGCTATTTTATGTGGCAGAGTGATTTGTGCATAGGTGCTCATTGCTTAGCCTCTATCACTTTTTTATATAGAATATTTCAATTAATATAGTGACCTTTCTATGTTGAGTCATTTGGCATGTGTAAAAGTTTTTTACAATAGTTTGTTGGGTAATATAAGTCATCTAACTATGAATCAAGATTGATTATGTCCCTCTTACCTATAAAATCCTATTAACATTGTTGATCTTTTATTTGTTACACCTTGATAATGAGTAAATATTATAAATGAATAAGGAGGCTTTATAAAAAAGTGAACCTATATGCTAAAGCCACAATGCCTATCAATCTCATGGCGATTTCTCTTGATGTAAAGTTTAAAGGAATGAAATTAAAAATCATGTAGTGATTTTCTTGATGTAAAGTTTAAAGGGAAATACAAATTAAATTATTTGATCATCGATGCTTAATGATTTGAACCCAAATATTGGTAATCAAAAAGACAAAATAACACATTAAATACTTAGTTTACACAAGCAAATGGAGCAAAATACTGTCATTCAAATGGTTAGTAGATACTAAATATATATGATATCAACTTTGATATTATTGCCTCATTTAATTGTTTTCTTTGTTTATATTGTTGTATTTACTAGCCTTTAAAAATAATTGAGTATAACATATTTCACTCATTACTATTGAGGTTTAGATATCATGACTATTGAGGTGTAGCTTAATTAACAAAATGAAATAGAAACAAATAGCATGAGTACATATGAATTATTTATGACAATTTATTGCATTGATTTTATCACAATAGTGTTGAATATTTAGAACTAAGAGCTTTAAGTTTTTATCTATATAATTTCACTTTATATATAAAACATCAACAAGTTCTCTTTGTTCTAATTGTTATTATGTAGATTTCAAATATGTAGACCTTTTTTATTCATCATCTGTTTAAAAATAATGTAATATAAAGCTTGGTGATATAGTATATTTTGTAATTACATCATAGTACAATATAAATTGATAGGTGATGTATCGGTACGGTATATAATGAACATAAATTGATATTTTGAACTCCTATAATATATATGACATTATGTTCATCTAATTATTTGTATTATGTAATTGCAGGAAAGTTTGTGGTTGGTGTACCTTGAATAAAAGCTTTGGATTTGATTTTTGCTTCAACTATGATGACAAATTGGAAGATCCAATCAAGGAGTGAATGGATTTTCCATGAGTTTGTTTGATTCAAACTAGTTTATCAATCTATAACATAAATAAACAAATGTAGGATAGGGACATTAAAATGTATATTTTAGTAGCCTATAAATTTGAATTTTAAACATGATGGAAAAAAACAAATGTGAAACAATCGAAGAGTTATTAAGTATGAGTTTGGATATTATTTTGATGGCACGAAACATCAATTAGTTGCCTCCATATCATAATCTTGTCAACAATCAAGTATTAATTTTATCTAGATATTTTATTTTTGCAATATCTTGTTGGTTTACTTGTATATTTAGTTGATGAAGATGAAAGAATACTCAATGTATAGGAGTAGACAAGTATTTTTGGATTGTTTGGAAGTATATTTCTTACTAAGGTGTATTTCATTCAGTTATAAGATGAGATTAATAACTCATCAATAGGTTACGCTATTCTTTTCTTTCTTTTTTTTTTCTTTTTTTTGACATTTTATGCTATTCTTATAACAAAAGAAAAATTTATAATTTAAACTCAACTTGATCTCCCAATTTCTAAAATAAAAAAAGAAACAAAATTAAATATATTAAAAAGGGGAAAGAGTTGAAGAAAAATTAGGATTGAATGTTCTTAAAAAATACATTTTACCACTAATGTAGCACCCCTACGTCATAAAATTAACATTACTTTATTGATAATCTAACATAGAATTTTGAAATTATTTAATATATTTCAGCATCAGGTTATATATCAATGTTTTTAACAATACTAAGTACTCATTAAAAGAAAAGAAAATCAATGGTGCAAAATTTCTTAAAACGTCAATCATCGTTACATTTGCAGCAATTTAATCTATGCAAAACTTAAGGATCCCTAAAATTAAAATATAGTATAAGATCACATTGAATCTTTCTTTGTAAAATTCAAAACCACTCAAGGGCAGAGATTTGACATTAGATAAACAAGTTTATGTTTTTGACATTAGTTGAACAAGTTATGTTTTCCAAACATGTTTGGATTTCTTTTCTTTCAAACACTAGGTGAATTCAAGTATTGTTTTTAATTCACCATACCTTATATATTAAAATAATTTTAAAGTTTAGTTTGATTTTATTTTTATATTTTTTAATGATCATGATAATGATGATGATAATAATTATAAAAATAATAATTTTATTACTTATAAAATATTTTTATTTTAAACTAATTTAAAAAAAAATTGAAAAGAGTAAAAAAAATAAAGTTAAACTTGCCAATGAAAATTTCCCGTTCTACTTTACTTGTCTTGTTCTTGTATCATTTAATTTTTTATATGGGATAAGGGTTAAATTTATTTTGAATAGCTCTTATCTCAAACATGCCCTTATTGTGTCATCTTTACTCCAAGGGTTACACATATTGATTTAAATCAATATATTATTATAAGAAATACAAAATTATATTTCTACCAATAAATGTATAGGATTGGAAATTATAAAATAATATATTTGAATATGATACAACGTGTATAATTTATGACATAACTATATAAAAAAAAATAATTAATTTATACTATCTAAATATGAATATATAATATTTTTAGAAAAGTAAATATCAGTGAAAAATAAATTTTGTCTTTAAATTTCTCTAACCTTTTTTAGCAACAAAAAATTATGATGATATATTTCATTGCTAAAATTTATATTTCGAGACACAATATTTTGTCACTGAATACTTAAATTTCATCACAAATTATTTTGTGAATAAGTTAGTCTCACAAATTTCTTTTCAACAACATGTTTAGCGACAAAAGTTACATGTTTCTGTCCAAAATTAGTGCATGCTACAAATATGAAGACGAATTCAAAATTTTGTCGCTAATAGGAATATTTAGCGACAAAATATTTTCTCCCTATTAAAAATTTGTCACTAAATCTCCTTTTTCTTGTTGTAGCTGCTGAAAATGTTGTAGCTGTTTCCTACATATGCATAACAGAGCACAATACTAAAACCTGTACAAAGAATGACAAATTCCAAATTTTGGACCCTTCTCTAATCTAGTAGCTCATGTATGGCTACAGTATAAATAAATTTATATTTTGAATACATATATAAATTGTTGTGATTCGTACAATAAATGTGATAAAGATTAGAGCAAGAAAATAATAAAAAAGACAGATTTTACGTAGTTCGGCAATGTGCTTATATCCATGGGAACGATGAATCAAACTTTTCACTATTTTTGAAATAAGGTTATATAGGAGAATATTTATAATAACCTTGAATATGACCAATTTACAAAAATACCCCTATACATGACCATGCGTAAGGCCCAGAGCAAGAAAATAATAAAGGCTTGTACGTATTTTACATGAATTGGAAATATGTCTGCATCCTGGGAATGGTGACTCAAACTTTTATTTATCAAATAGGTTGCCAGGGTATTTATAATTACTATGGATATGACCAATTTACAAAAATACCCCTATACTTGACCATGCCATGCCTACCAATTGGGACGGTTTGCTCCACTCTGGCATTTGCCTAACCCTTTTAACAAGTGGCAAAGGCCACGTACCACTGGCATAAATCTTGAAGAGAAAGGCGAAAAATGATTACATCAAGCTAGAAAGTACTGCGGGAATTTGAGAAACATATTATGCAGTAGAGACTCTTTGTTTCTACCTTCCTTAGCTAATTGTCATTGTACCATTGCTTGAAGAAAATGGTGTTTCAATTTGATTGTCATTTGATCTCCATTGGCATGAATCTCGAAATTTAGTGTGGGCTTGGAGGGCATCTGCAAGATTTCCACCTTGCCTTCCAACATCTCCAATGCTTTGCTCATCGAAGGACGGTTTGTAGGTTTCATTTGTACACACAATAGTGCAACTATAATAATTTTCCTTATATACTTCTTTTCTTCCTCACTAGCATCTCTCATTTCCATGTCTTCTCCTCGTTCAATCCGGTCATAAATCCATGATGGAAAGTATATTTGACTTTGGTCTCTGCGAGCATTCATGTACTTCCTTTTCAGATAATTTTTCCGTAATGACTGATCCCAGCGCATAACACCGATGCA
Source organism: Tetrastigma voinierianum (assembly GCA_016808115.1). Classification (NCBI taxonomy): domain Eukaryota; kingdom Viridiplantae; phylum Streptophyta; class Magnoliopsida; order Vitales; family Vitaceae; genus Tetrastigma; species Tetrastigma voinierianum. The sequence continues at coordinate 338,125 of JAEQBH010004279.1, read as the reverse complement.
TATGAGACATCTCCGATGTTTTTATACGACAGGTTCGGGAGCAATGTATCCAAGTGTTCCTCTTAGCGGTGAGTGACAACATTTGACACGATGAGTATAGTTTTGCGAGCAAAATCTGAAATTTTGGGTGAGATTTTCATCCAAGTATTGTGGCTTGATATCAAACAGGGTATATCCACAAATGAATCATAAATATTTCAAGCCCATGAGCCACTCAAGTGAATGTTTATGTCTCCCGACTCAAAGGAATGGAGATTTTCTCGTTCGAAAACATACTTATCAGAATCCATTGCGGCAGTCATAAACAGAGCCCATTTTGATTTTCGATTACAAAAACCAGCTTAAGTGGCACCACATTAACATGGTGGATCTGGGTGTAGCAACTTCGTGATAATCTTGTCCATTAGTTTTGACCACGACGACATTTTCTTTTCATTTGGCCCGCTGAGCTTTCCTTTGTATCTGGGCGAAGCCTCCTTGACCTAACTTATTTTGAAAATGATCGATCATCCTCTTTGTTCAGAATATGAGTATACGATTGGTGGAGATGTTGTGACTTTGTAGGAATTCCTGAGAGTATCATCCATTGATAAGTGTCTCCTTTGAAACTTGTAAATCGAGAGGAAAGACAAATAGGCATAGCATTCCCGATCCGCAGACTCTTCCCGATCCGCAGTATAAGCGAGCAAAACCATATGTTAAAAGTATGAAATATTGTAGAAAAAGATTAAATAACACCAGAGTAACACCCAGTCATATGAATCAAGCTTTTCAAAATTATTGAGAAGCGGGTTTTCTTTAAAAATTCTTTTGTGTTTTTGGAAAAAGTCAATTCCAGCACAATGTGTTGAGGCCTTTGAAATAAGGGATCCCATTCCGTTTCTATCGATTTTCCTTCATATGCGATGAATTTTGAGACCAAGTTATATTTTGCAACCGGTATATACAATCTTGAATGTGAGAATCCCATGAAAGGCGGAATTAAACTATATTACATTAACCTTGAAGGAGTAATAAGTGGGAGAAGGAAGCCTTACGGATCACTCGAATAATCCCGACTGTCGATAGGAAGAACATAAGGAAATGAGAATAAAAGAATGAGAACCAAAGAAATTGAGGAAACCCTTGTGGTGTTAGTAATGTTTCATTGAGACTGATAAATGGTAGAAGGAAGTATAATGACGGTGGGAAAATCCAAGGTTATAAGAAAGGAAAGGTGATATAATAAATCCTAAATACTAAGTAAAGTTAGTGAGCGAGACTTTGAGCATCTCTAACACCTACCATGATGAAAGCAATTATAATGTAAGTTATAATATCTAGTTATTGGAAAGGTGTATAATCTTGACTTATAGTAGGTATATCAAATTTAGCCTCTGAGTTTTTTTATTGTACATAGGTGCCCCCGACATTTAGTGCCGCACCTCATTCATACCCTTGCCATCACGAACTTGTCTGGATGAGCTGACGGCGTTTAAACGCCGTTGAAATGGCTCATCATAGCCGGATAGCTCTTGTTTGTCCATATGTGGCAAACTTGTGATGGAAGGGCATGGATGAGTTCACGACACTAAAGTTGGGGCGCTATGAACTCATATATGGGCTAAATTGGACATCTGACATACGTCGAGGCACCCTAAGAGACAAACTACAGGAACTAAATTGGGCATACGGTTATATGTTGGGAGCATTTTTTATGCATATCCTCTGTTAGTGTGACTCAAACTTCATGGAAATAGGGCTGTGGTGGCCTTAGCTCCATTTCCATTGTTTGGTTTCTCCATATACAAAGGGGATTTGAGCAATCCATGAAAAAAAGCAAGCAGTCATAAGAGTAGGTTGGAAACAGCTCTATATTGCTTTTCTACTGTATTTTCTACCAGAGTACTGGTTGAGTTAAGAAGCCTTACTGAAGGTATCAGAGGGGCTGGTGAAAATATATATATATGAAACTGTAGTTGGATAAGATGGGAAAATCCAAAAGTCAATTATCATTGCACAAGTGAATTAGATGAAAATCCCATTGTGGGAAATGGGAAAAATGAAAGATAAAAGAAGGATTCCCAAAGCCTTACTGATTAAAGGAAATAGAAAATCAGAGAGGAATTTCCTTAGCCCTGCATGATTCAAACAAGGAAAGGTTAGAATATAAACAGATTCAATCACTAAAACAGTTTCAAATGGATTTCATACCAAATATGATGAATCCTAACTACTAAATTCTATTTTGATCACCCAAAACAAATTGACTGTATCATCTTCTAACTGTTGTTACTTACAAGTTGGCTTTAAGCATCCGACCCAGTTCTGACATCCTTCATGGGAGACGCAATTAATTGTACTTTTATCATAATTCTTATAGCAGGAATGATTTTCCTTGTTGCATTCACTGCTGCATCGATATTGCAAAAATGAAATCTCAACACCAGCAAGAAGCTCTTCTTGCAGCTCCGACATGGAAGACACTTCCTTAAATGGTTGAGTAAATATAGTCATACCTATGGTGCAAGAATACTTGATGTCTCCCACCTCGGAAACTCCTGCGAGTGCATAAAGTGTTGCTGGTGTTGCAGGGAGTAATTCGAATGTAGTTATGATCGCTGATTGAATATGTACAGTTCATTAAAACCGTGCTACTCAATTTCCAATCATAAGGCCAACGATATGGATCTTTATTGTTGGGTTTTGGGCTCCTTCACAGTATGTGGAGTAGAAACACGGCTTGTGTGAGGCGCAACATGCCTTATTTAAGTGGAGAGGGTCAGATTGGGAGGCGCGAGGGGGTGTGCTCGTTTTGTGAAATACTCTTGTGAGAGAAGAGGAGAAAAGAAAAGGCACCGAGTTTTCGCTTTATGCACCAGAGACTATTTTTTCAGATTACAGCTAGATTCGTTCACCGTTGGATCGGGCTGATTTTTGGACAGCATGTTCGGAAGGCGTGATGCTTCATTCTGTATGCGGTTGGATCGTCGATACATTATCACGGCGAGGGAGATAAGTCTTGTGATTTATATTACGCTTTTGGGGTCTTTCTTTTTTTCTTTTTATTTGCATTGGAAGCATTGGTGTTTGATTAGATTATTTGGCTATAGCCACGTTTTTGACTTATTGGAAACTCTCTTGTACCTCTTATTGATCATAGTGGAGCTATTTCTTTGGTGCGGGCGACCGTGGTTTTACCCTTACTTTAAGGGGTTTTCCACGTTAAACAAATTGTGTCTCTTGTGTGCTATTGATTTCTGTTTTTGCGCTATATTTTTATTGGTCATCCTCATAAGTTCTTGCAAGTAAAGGGAATTTAATTGCGCTACCTTTTTGCTACGATTGTCGGGTTTGTTATTGTGTTGGCGGTTTCCCTGTCCCGAGTGGTATCGAGCGAGTTGTTTAGTAGTTTGTTTTTACTGCTGGCGAAGAGATGGGGCACATATGAAAATGGTATGTCTTTGAATGGAGCCCAGCCATGTCAGTATTGGAAGGGTAAGATGAAGGACTTGCTATTTGTGAAGAATATGCATATTCTGTCTTTGGCGCCTGACCGTGATCAAATGTCGATGAAGAGTGGGGTTTTTTTGAGCGTAGCGCGTATGCAGGTTTATCGAGAGCACTTTGTAGATGAACCTATTTATAATCTTATTGCCATGAGACATCGCGAGAACTATGTAGCAACACTTGAGTCCTTGTATGCTTCATCCCGAGGAAGCGACAAATTGTACTTGTTGAAGAATTTTGTTGAATTGAAGTCTGAGGATGGAACTCATTCTTGAGCACTTGAGTGAATTTGAGCGTTGTGATCGGTGTCATTGCGGTATCAAGTTTGATGATGATGTGTTGGAATTTATTTCTATTAACTCTACGATTCATTTGGGAGACATTTCGAGGTTCCATGATTAGTCTTTGCCCCCCCGATGGCATTCCCTTGCAAATGGCGAGGCAGGTGCTCTTAATGAAGATGAGAAGGAAGGCGCGGTATTTTCTCATTCGAAGGTGTTCTTGAAAAGGGGAGAAGCCAAAGAAAAGATTGGGGTAGGGACGAAGCGGGAAGCGAGTCCAAATCTGGTACAAAAAATAGTGAGTGCCATTGTGTCACAAAATAGAAGACACGTCAAGAAAAGACATTTCCCATGGAAGAAAAGAGAGTAAAAACCAAAGGGAGTAGCGAAGAAGGATCATGATGATCGTGATTGTGTGACCTCTTGCTACGGTGATGATCTTGTTTATTCTCCGTGACCACTAATTCACTTAATTTTTGTCGATGAGAGCATGTGGTTAATTCGATAGTGGTCTTCTGTTGCATGTTACACTAGGGAAGGAGTTCTTCACATCTTACCTCCAGGTGATTTTGGAGTTTGAAGATGGGTAATGATGAGCGTGTCAGGTTATTGGGGTTGGTGATGTCACGTTTGCAAACTGACATGGGAACCTGATTGCGCTCTTAAGAGGAGTCGAGCATGCTCGGATAATGGCAATTTGATCTACGTGCGGTGCCCAGTGATCTTTTGCTTATGATAACCACTTTGGATTACGGAAAGTGGGAAACTCCGCAGGTAACTGGTTTGTGGCGAAAGGGCGAAGAGTTCAAAGTTGTATTGGATAGCTTTGGTTGCTAGTGGCAGTGTGAATCTTATGGATATAGAGGCTTCTTTGTGACACCCAGGAGCTTGAATCATCTATCCGATTGAGAAGGGTTAGATTGTCTAGCGAAAGAAGGGCGTACTTCGGGTTTGAAGAATGTAGATTTGGAGAAATGTTCTCATTGCATGATTGGTGATATGAAACTGAGTATCCTTGAAGCATCCTCCCTCGAGAAAATCGACTTTGCTTGAATTGGTGCGTTCGGATGTTTGTGGCCCTTTGAAGGTGAAATCCTTTAGTGGTGCACTTTATTTTGTTACATTTATTGATAATTATTCAGAAAACTTTAGTGCATGCTTTGAAGTCAAAGACCCGAAGTGTTGGAGAAGGATTCAAAAGAGTTTCATGCCTCGGTTAGAGAGCGGTCGGACAAGAAGAATTTGAAATGCATCGACGACGACTGGGCGGACGTATTGTGGACAGCACGATCTCGCATGTGACGTGGCATTGCACATGAAGACTCCTCTTTACAAAACTCCTCAGCTGAGATGGTTTGGCGGATGAGCGGACATTGATTGAGAGTGAGGTGTATGCTTTCTCACAGGCTAAGTTACCCGAAGCATACGGGGTGAGGCCTTTGCCTGCAACGGTGCACGTGATCGATCTTAGTCCTAACATTTGCTTTGAATAGTGAGGTGCAGACAAAATTTGGTTTTGCGAGGAATGTGAAATATGATCACTTAAGGGTTTTTGGCTGCGAGTTTTGTGCATGTTCCGAAGGATGAAAGATCGAGTTGGATGCAAGTCGAGGCAATGCGTATTCATTGGCTATGGTGAGGATGGGCCCCAGTTTACAGTTACATGATCCTATTGAGAAGAAGCTTGTTAGAAGTCGTGATGTGAAATTCATGGAAGATCAAACCATTGAAGACATTGATAAGACGGAGAAGTCTACACCCAAGGAAGACGATGGCGTGGCTGATTTTGAACCTGTTCAGCCCCCTATTCGAGGAATGCGAATGCGTGCTCGAGAATGATGTTGGTGATCGACCTTTGCGTATAAGTAGATGTTCTGGTGATGATGATGAAAGAGGGGCATGACATGTCCGCAGAGATGAAAATCTGGTACGTGCTAGGAACCACCTCGAGTTATTTCGGGGAGGTCAGACGGGGAGAAACGACCTTAAGGAGAGGTATTCTCACGATGAGTATGTGATTAACCGGTGTTGAAGAACCTAAGTGCTTTCTGAGGCCGTGGACAGGTGAAGAAAGAAAAGTGAATTTGGATGCGATGAAGGATGAGATGAAGCTATCACTACATGATAATCACACTTTTGATTTAGTGAAGTTACTAAGGTAAGAGGGCCTTGGATAACGAGGTGGATCTATAGGGTGAAGCATAAGAGAAGTAGCTCTTATGTCTCAGGGTATAAAAAGCCCAGTTAGTGGTGAAGGGCTTTTAGTCGAAAAGGAAGGGTGTTGATTTTAATGAGATTTTCTCTCCTGTGGTAAAAATGTCATCCATTAGAGCGTGTTGAGTTTAGTACGCTACTCTTGATTTGGAGGTAAGAGCAAGTGGATTATGGCAAGCTTTCTTCATGGTGATTTGGAAGAGAGAAAGAGATACATATGAAACAACGATGGGTTTCATGTTGAAGGGAAAGAAGGCTATGTGTGTAGGCTTAGAAGAGCCTATATGGTTTTGAAGGCCGAGCTCAGAGACGAGTGGAGTACGAAGTTTGAGTCTATTATGTGTGACGAGGCTACATGAAGACTACTTCGACCATTGTGTCTTTGTCGAAAGTTTTCTAATGATGACTTCATTATCTGTTATTATATGTTGATGACATGCTTATTGTTGGGAAAAATGTTTAATGATTGTGAGTTAAAGGAAGCGATTGGGAAAGTCATTTCTTTATGAAGGACATGGGGCGCTTCTAAGCAGTTCTTGGTATAAGAATCATCGCATTGTGAAAAGGAGAAAGAAAAAGTTGTGGTTGTCACCAAAAGCAATACATTAAAGAGTGTTCTAGGAGATTCCACGTGGGAAAGGCTGAGTGGTAAGCACTCCTCTTCTTTACTCATTTTAAAGTGAGTTCTAAAGCGAAGTCCATCGAATGAAGATGAGAAATTATATAATACAGCGGGTTCCTTATGCATCTGCTTGAGTGGGAAGTTTGATGTATGCGATGGTGTGCCTGAGACGGATATAGCACATCTTGTTTACAATTGCGGTCGATGGAATTTTTGTCGAGCAGGGTAGAGAGCATTGGAATGCTATAAAATGGATTTTGAGGTATCTTGATCTTGTTAATGCGTGCTTTGTTTTGGTGATGATAGAACCTCTTTGTGGTGGGATACCGGACTGGATATGTTTGGAGACATTGATTCAGGAAGTCCGCCGGGTTATATGATTCGAACTACTTGCGGGGAGGCCAGTGACTTGGCGGTCAGGGTTGCGAGAGGTGTGTAGCTTTGTCGTACGAGAGGCGGAAATTGTGCTATTAGAAGCATGCAGGGGTTGCTATGGGTGAAGAGATTCTTGCGGGAGCTTGGTGTTGTTCAAGATAAATATCTGCTAATTTTACAGTGGATGAGAATTCGAGGAGTCTTATTTATCTTGGTAAGAACTGACCTTTCATTGGTCCCAAAATACGTTGACATGAGGTATCGTGGATCTGGGATGCTGGATGCTAAGTTATTTATTGCTAAAATTCATGCGATGATAATGGTGCTGATATGATGACTAAAGGCATTACCAAGAGGGAAGTTTGAAGTTGTTGTGAGATCGTAGGCGGTTTAGCGGTCGTCTCATATAGTTGTGAGAGATTTGTTGGGTTTTGGGCTCCCCTTCCTATGTGGAGTAAAGCCCAGCACATTGTGAGGGCCCACTTGTCTCACTTATTTAAGTGGAGGGTCAGATTAGAATGCAAGAGAGTGTACTCATTTTGTAAATATAAGCGACAAAGAAGAGGAAAGAAAAGCTTTGTGATTTTCCTTGCATTCACGAGAGACCTGTTTTCCAGATTACAACTGCAGGTCGTTCACCGTTGGATGGGCTGATTTTGGACAGCAGGTTCGGAAGAGCGTGATACTTCGATCTGTACGGTTGGATCGTCAATCGATATCTGAGCAGGAGATAAATTCTTAGCAGTTTATGCCTTTTGGGGTCTTTCTTTTTTTCTTCCTTATTTTGCATTAGGCATTGGTGTTTGATTCTAGATTGTTGGCTATAAGCGCATTTTTGGTGCCATTGGAAACTCTCTTGCCTGCATTGATCATAGTGGAACTATTTCTTTTAATTACGGGCGACCCGTGGTTTACCCTTACTTTGGGGTTTTCCACGTTAAACAAGTGTGTCTCTTGTATTGCCATTGATTTACATTTTGCGATATATTTTTATTGGTCATCCTCATAAGTTCTTGCAAGTAAAGGGGAATTTAATTGCGCTACCTTTTTGCTCTGTTATTCAGTTTGTTATTGTGTTGGCCGGTTTTCCCCTATCATTTATAACTGAAGTTTGATCTTGTCAAGTAGTAGAGAGGGCTGGAAAAACAGTCCCCCTTGTCCAGGCCAGGATCCACTATTCTAATGCTGTAGTTCTTGTAGTTGATCTCTGTAACATAGAATTTCCCGCCATAGATGTTCAAAATGGTTTGGTTATTTTCACATACCAGTTCATAGTTTGGATCGCCGCAGCCTGACGGGTCTCCTTTTAATCGAAAAGGGTTGCTGATATTTGGAACAACTCCACAAGATGATGATCTGCATGTCTGGTCTTCAATGGCAGCAGAGGTTGAGATGGAGCAGACATGGAGGAGAAGTGCTATTAGCCAAACTGCCATAAGTTTTTCTTCCCTTGACATCATAGACTTTGAAGCTGAAGAGATCTGAGCTGAGATAATTGGATTTCCAGGGAAGGATATACAAAAACCATACCAAAACCAATAAATGAATGGATTTTTCTAAATGAAATAGTGAAGAACTTGTCAGATAAACAAGACATATTTGACCAGCTCATATCCTTCTGTTTAGGTCCCATACAAAATTGATTATTTAGCTTTCTGTTATTTAACTCTAGAAAAAGCCAAAATATTTAGCTTTTTTTTTTGTTTTTACTTAATGTTTTTTTGAATGCTTTTTTGTTTTTATTAACTCTAGAAAATCATATATTTTATGACCTAATTGAACTTTCATGATCTATTTCATGTTTATTAAATAAAATTATATATATTTTAAATTTTTTATTTAAAAATTTATTGAATCCAAATTTAAATAAAAAAATAAAACAATTGATTTTTTTTAGAAAAAAGAACAATTAAATCCTTAATCCTATTTAATACTATTAAGAACAAAAGTTATATTTAACACTTAGTGAAAAAAACAAAGGCCACCTCTCCCTTTTGCCGGCCTTACTGAAAAAATTTAAAAAAGAAAATAGTTCTGAATTGGTCTAAAACTCGGGATCCTCACCAATAAGCTTTGACTCTTCTACACTCATCGAGATGTTCTTATCCTTTCTGAATTGACTGGGTCAGCTCCCATATACTGAATAATTCTTTCATTATCATGGTGATTGAAGAAAAACGTTTTCCTATGAATAAATTAGTAAGGGGGAGGAGTAAAAGACTGTAGAGATGAACAGTTCCTCAGAAATGGTATTATTCCCTTTGTTTTTCTTCTTGTCACTGGCAATCTTTGCAGGGATTGGATCCAGCCAAGATGATCAGTGCATGGCATCAAAGTGCAGTGACCGGGGTCCGGCCATCCGGTTCCTTTCCGGCTAAAAGACCAGCCAAGCCACTGCGGATACCCGGGGTTTGAGTTATACTGCTCAGAGAAGAAACAGACCATTCTAGTGCTGCCATACTCAGTCAAGCTTTTGGTAAAGAATATCAGTTATGACTCCCATGAAATTATGCTCCAATATCCCTATAATTGCCTTGTAGGACATCTTCAGAACCTCAATTTAGCGGTTTCCCCTTTCGAGTTCAAACGGGAATACTGGGAAAGAACTCTACCTGACTTCACCTTCTTCAATTGTTCATCAAACAAAAGTGGCTCATATTATTTTCACCCCATCCCCTGCCTCTCTCTTCCTGGTTCCCCTGTTTATGCTATTTTAACATCTGCTGATCTTGATCAAGTTAACCTCTCCTCGTGCCGTAGGATGTATAATCTCACACTCATGAGTAGTATGATCGATGGAAATGTCAGTTTCTCTATAGGTAGTCCAAATTCATATGCAGGAACTGTGAAACTGGGTAAAGAAATGCAGGCTGAAGAGAACCATTAAGGAACTTGAAACTAGATGCATCAGTAATCCATCAAAAATTAATATATTCATTCTGTTATACCTTTCTTTCACATTCAAAAAGAAAAAAAATGAAAAGATCATTTTGTAGAGGGTATGGATTCGTATGAGTCCACTTTTCATTTCCTGATTGGAATACTTGTTTGAGGGTTTCCAAGGCTATGTTTGGAACCCGGAAAATGATAGGAAAATTTTCCCTTGTTTGGTTATCCATAGAAAATTCTAGGGAAAAAGATTGCATTTTCCTCCAATTTTTTTTTTAGTATTTTCCATGACGCCCAAACTTAGGAAAATAATTTTCCATTGTATTATTTTTCCTTTCCTTAGCATTTTTCGGGTTCCAATGCCGCATAGGCTATGATAGTTATAAAGAACATGGAAATTTCTTTTCACAGAATCCACATTATCAACACTTCAATGCTCTGTTCCTTTACAGAGGATAAAGGGGACCGGAATTTGAGATGAAGTTTTTCATTTCTTATTCTATTTTATTTTATTTTCTAGAATCAGAAACAACAATTTCATCACAAATACAGAGAAGGGTGAGAAATCTATCTGCACAGATCAGAACAATGAGGGCAACATTAGCTATATAATAATTAACAAGTCCTCAACAAAATAAAATTAATTGTTCTTTCATACATTCTTTCATCATTGTTTTTGATTCCCTTATTCTTTTTGAGAACCCTGGGCTTCATTTTTCCTTTTGATTTCTGTTATTCAAGACAATACATTTTTCTCTTTTTCTTTTTGTTTAGCCATTTTTAATCACAAAATAGATACATAATCAATGTTCCAAACCATTTTATACCTCCTTAAGGCTCCATTTCGAACACGGAAAGTACAAAGGAAAGAAAATGGAGAGGAAAATAGTGAGGAAAAATACAAGGAAAGAAAATTTGGAGAAAAATAAAAAATAAGTTTAAACTTAATAAATTTATTCTATATATTTATTCAAACCCATTTTATTTGTTTATATCTATTATATATAGACTACGAAATTTAAAAATATGTAAAATTCTGAAGATTTATGATTATATTTGATTTTTTTTTTATATTTTCTACGATGAAACTAAATATGAGAAAATAATTTTCCTTAGTGCTTTTCTTTTTCTTTCCCTACTACTTTCTGAGTTCAAAATGGAGCCTAAATATGCTTGTTGATGGTCTAAATTAGACAACGAAATCGGGTTTTGCGTAGATAATGTGTCTTTTTAGTTGTGTTTTGATTCTATAATATCATGTACAGAGCAAGCTAACATCTTGATTATCCTTAATTTATAGATAATGTGGTGGCAAAGCTGGTGATTGCAGGTAAAGTTTTGATTTCCCATACTTCATTTATCATAAAATCCTAAACACAAGAGTTCTTAATCTTGATCTTTTGATATGCAGGGTCAGTCACTGGTTTACTTCTTCTTGTGTCGTCTATTGGTACACTCTACTATGTTCATCGCTCGCGAAAACAAGATGAAAAGCATAAAATAAAGATCGAAAAGTTTTTGGAAGATTATAGAGCTCTAAAGCCTTCAAGGTATTCATATGCTGATATTAGGAAGATTACAGATAAGTTTAAGTATGTACTAGGCCAAGGAGGTTATGGAATTGTTTATAAAGGGAAACTTTCTAATGAAGTACTTGTTGCAGTGAAGATCCTTAACAATTTCCGGGGAAATGGGGAAGAGTTTATTAATGAGATGGCAACAATGTGGATTCACTATGTGTGTAGTTAGCTTGGTTGGATTTTTGTCTTGATGGGTAACGAGCTCTCATTTATGAGTTCTTACCAAATGATTCGCTTGACAAGTTCATATTTTCGGCTAAACATTCACTTGGTTGGGAGAAACTTCATAGTATTGCTATAGGCATAGCCAAAGGAATCGAGTATCTTCACCAAGGGTGTGAACAAAGAATCCTTCATTTTGACATCAAACCACATAATATTTTGCTAGATCGAACTTCTGTCAGAAGATATACGTTTCGGTCTAGCCAAATTATGCTCCAAGGACAAAGTATTTGTTTCCATGACTATTGCTAGGGGGACTATGGGCTATATTGCTCCGGAAGTTTTATCTAGGAATTTTGGGAATGTGTCATATAAGTCAGATGTTTATAGTTTTGGGATGTTGTTGCTTGAAATTGTTTCGGGGAGGAAAAACGTCGATACCACAGCTGAGAACCCTAGCGAAGTTTACTTCCCGGAATGGATTTATAACCATTTGAATCAAGGTGAAGAGCCGCACATCAGAATTAAGGAAAACAAAGATGCTACAATAGCGAAGGCTTCATGGTGTAGGACTTTAGTACATTCAATGGTATCCGATTGATCGTCCATCCATGAAAATTGTGGTTCAGATGTTAGAAGGAGACGACAATTTAACGATGCCTCCAAATCCTTTTGCATCTACAGGTACAACAAGTACTAATACAAGCCGATGAAGAACACCTCTTGAAGAGCTAGCTGTCATCTTAGAATAAGTGGAAGTAATTTTAATACTCGATACTTCATCAATGTATTGATGTAACCTCACTTTGTCAATGTAATCACTTCATCAATTTCGCTGGCACAACCATTACTTTGTGTTGTCTAGTCTTGTTTTTTTTTTAAAATTTAAATTTTGTTTCATTTTAAATGTGTAGAAGTGTGGAATCAGCTTAACTAACAACCCACTTTCTCACCAATAAATATTATAAGATTTGAGTCCTACGATTCTCACGATTTTAATAAAAAAACTTTAAGAAAAGTCCATCATATATAATAATATGAACTTTTTTTCTCTAATTGATGTGGTATATAGTATTAGCATATAGAATGATCATGATTCGTGGTACAATTTTTAGAGTATAAAATTTGCATGCTAGCCCTGTCTTCAAAGCAAAGGGCATAAGGAGGCGATTGCATTCGAGTTTCAAGGACAAAGAATAAAAGAATATATATATATATATATATATATATCATAAAAAAATTCTGACATATTTGCATTCTCCATTTTCTCATTTCTATACATAAATGCTGATGATGAAATGAAGCAATTTACTGCTAGTTGTGTTTCCCCAACACAAATGAATTAAAAATGAAAATAAAACTGGCGAATGAAAAAAAAAGCAAAAATATATTGAGATTTTGTAAGAAATGGACTATCCTAAAGGAAGGGAAGAAATGGTGTCTAGCTAAAACATTTTCCTTCAAAGAAAATGACAATGGTTCAATAAGGATATGAAAAGAGATGCCTACTAAATAATATATTTTTTAACTTTTTAATTTTTATAATATGTAAGTAATGAAGGGATATTAATATTACAATTTAATAACACTTTAGTTATTAGTCATACTACTAAATCATGATTTGATAGTTGTCAAAAAAAAAAAAATCATGATTTGATAATTTTTGTGAGTTCTAATGAGAAGTTTGGTTGTAGAAACATTGGTTGTTACCTTCTAGATGTCTGTTAGTTATTCATGGGCCTCACTCTAAGATAAAATGGGTTGGGCCAGGTCAAGTTTAGGCTTTCTTAGTTCGAGTTTGATCCAAGTTTAGGCTATCATAGCTATGTCAATAGGCTGTGGAGAAATTTTTTGTTGATCCACAAATTTAATCTTAATGAATCTTGAATTTAAGTGCCAACAAAATTTAACAAATATAATAATATTTATTAATAAAGAAGGCTTTAAGGGGTTTTACATTATCCCTCTACCTTAGTGGATTTCAAATCTCTACAAAGCATATCTTTCTATTGATGTTTTTGGCTTAGGTTTTCCAATCCAATTAAGTTGGTAGTGTCTACTAATTTCATCACTCTAGTTTGAACTTAGAGGAATTAGGTGATCAAGAATGTATGCGCTTTAGACCGAAGGTTTAACTATCTTGCTATAAAATAACTCTCGAATAGGTAGGATTATTAAGCCTAGAAACACATCTCGAAGAGTTGGACGAACCTACGTGTATTCTTGTATGAGCCTCGTGTGGAACTTGGTAAACCTAATAAGCACATCAGGTAGTTAACTAACATCCTTCATTCGGTGTAGACAATGAGATGTCTCTTTTCGGCTATCTGAGAGAGTGGAGTTAGGAACCTAGGGTTGGAGGTGCATGACAATATTAATTACCATACGTAAAAGGATTTAACTTAAAATTTATGGGCAATGTCATGCCTACTCGAGGCTTCAGTGCCAATATTATATCCTTAGGTAGCAAGCGTAAAACCTTACTCCACGATATTTAACAAATACTAGTAAAAACGGTAATAATACTTTTACCAGCAACCATGTGGCTAGACGCCCCAAAGCAAGGTGTCCAGGGTTGACAACTCGTCAACCCGCGGAATACTCGTGGATGTCGGGTAACCCGACACCACTCACGAAAATCGGGCATAATCTCCTTTGTACGGGGAGCTCTACTCAAGGTACAAACCTGTCCCAATAATCAACATATGACCACATCGGGTTCATATACAAATAAAATATGTAGCCTTGAAAGCTGGGGTGTCGGTGACTCTTAGATCAACTCGCCCAAGATCTTCATTAGTCTGGGTAACTCGACACCACTCACGAAAATCGGGCAGAGTCTCCTTTGTACGGGGAGCTCTACCCAAATACAAAACATGTCCCAAATAGTTCAATATGACCACACAGGGTCCATATGCGAATAAAATAATGGCCACTTGGGCCGCACATGATACTCATGAAATATATATCTCCGCATTGATATATTACATGGTTGAGTTTTTACATTACTCTTACTTCAACATATATTAAAATTATAAAACTCTAATACATATTTATACAAATCAAAGTCTAAAGTCGGCTTTCTTCTCCAGCAGCCTCTAATGCGAATTGTTGGAAATGCACTTTATTTGTACCTAAAGAGGGGGTCCCGACGGGGTGAGCAAAGCCCGAGTGGTGATAATCTCCTATAGGGCTTCTCCCCACCTAAGTGCACAGTAATGAGTCGCATAATCAAACACACATCCAAGTCGACATACTCATGTCTGCAGTGTCTACATGCCATGAATGGGACTCGACTCACCATTACCCCATGTACGAGCTCTCGCCGACTCCGTCACTCGATATATGCGTCATTAGGTAATATATCGAGTCACTCAGGCTAGGTCTCACATGCATACGCCAACTATGACAATTGTCATTGGTATTACCAATGACCCAAGTATCGAGCCCTCATCGGCTCCATTACCCGATACCAGGTGTCGATGAACATAGCAAATCTGATCGATCCAGACTCCTATCCACCTGACCGAAAGTCTATCTTGATAAACTTATTGCGTGTGTCTTCTTTGGGCAACGTAACTTTTCGGGTGATACCGCAGGTCTCTTACACCCATACAAAACTATGATATCGCGGGTCTCTTACACCCATACGCCTCGAGTTCTCACTGACTCCCTCAACATGCATTCAACTTACTCTCTTCATTCGTATTTTTGCCACCAATGTGAGTACCATGGCTTTTGGGCCTAAGACTCACTATTCAATAGGCCTAGCATCCGCACGGGCCCATTGCCTGATTCAAACCCCAATATGGCCCAAAATAGTCTGTTACATCAAAACCATACGGAAACTATTCAGACAGGAAAGTCCCTTAGTCGGCCGTCTTATCGCTTGCAGGATATTTACCCACAAATCACTTAATTCAGTACGTCTCAAAACAAAAATCCTGAATAAGGGAGAATTGGTCTTTAATAAGGAAAGACAAACTTTATCGCTAAGTTGGTGATATTATCTCTCCAAAAATCAAGGAGAATTGGTTTCTGATAAAGTAAGAAAGATTATATCGCCAAAATCACAAGATTATCTTTCCAAGAATCAAGGAGAAATCTAAGTATAAAACAGACACTCCCCATGAGGGAAAGGTACGCAATCCTAATGAC
This sequence comes from Tetrastigma voinierianum, assembly GCA_016808115.1. NCBI lineage: Eukaryota > Viridiplantae > Streptophyta > Magnoliopsida > Vitales > Vitaceae > Tetrastigma > Tetrastigma voinierianum. The sequence goes on along the minus strand of JAEQBH010004279.1, from coordinate 322,355 downwards.
ACAGACTTTCTTCTCCATCTTCTCCATTTCTTTCACTGACTTAATCATTGGAGAGGCGGTCAGCACACCGCCGTCGGACCCCCTTTCTTTTTGCAGGTTCACGCCGCTTTGTTGATGCCCCGAAGATCATACGAACCAAGTATCGACAATGGCGCCGTCTGTGGGAATTGAATAAAAAGTCATCGACGTGTGGAGCTTGGCTGGCCGACAATAAAAACATCACTCTAGAAGATTCCCATTCCACTTTTTGATTAGTCTGATATAGGTGTAATGACTAGCAACCCAGTGATCCAGTCGCCTGTAGATCAATTTCTTCATTGGCTTCAAGATATGGAGAAGAACGAGGAAGCGGGAGCCAGTTAAAGTAATTATAGGCAACGGCTAAGCGCAGCATTAAGCGATCATCTTAACGGCTCAAGTAGAAAACTGGCGATCTTGATGAAAGAGACGTGTAAGATAGCGATTAAGCAAAGCATCTAGTCGTTCGCGATAAAGGAAAGAAGCCCATTGCCCTTTACGATGTAGATATCCCGGCAGACGACGAGCTATCCTCAGGCAGCTTGCCAAATCCCTCCCTAGCAAAAAACAACAAAGATAGATCGCACCAGAGACACTCACATCGCCTTGCATTCAGTAATTCCAATAGTGGTGCGTTCGTAGAGACCTTGAGCGGTGAAATCAGCAAATGAAGCGTTCGGGAATGCATTTACTTTACCTACAGGCGCAATGCAGCCCATGCAATCGGTTTACTCCGCCTTTGGAACAGGGCTTGCACTTTACATGTTGCCTGAGATCAGAAGTCTATTGACATACTCTTTTTTCCCCATAGGCCAAAACGTCCTTGATTACGAGCCACCCACGAGGGTTTATCATGCCAACCTTTGCTATGTTCCGAGTCTCAGCTGACCCTTATGACCATGCTTCATTACAACCAGTGTGAATCCCGAGCATATAAGCGATCGCATATGCAAAGTCTTTCCAGTTAGTCTCCAAGGGCGGTAGCTTGGTTGACAAGCTCTTGTGCAGTCGGTGAATACGTTTAGCGAACTCCCGGACCATATTCATCTCTTAGTACCTTTGTAACACCCCAAATTATAACCTGACAGTTTTATAACATACTTTGAGTATATTAAAAGTAAAAGTATATTTTTTAGAAATAAAATAATGCTAAAAATAAAATAAACAAAATCCGGAATTAATAAAAGGGTAAAGGGTAAATTAGTAATTTACCAATTCAGAACCCAAGGGTCATAAAATGAAAAGATTGTATGCTAAAGTAGGAATTTGAATAAGTTTATTTGCAAATAATAGAGAGTTAAAGGACTCAATAGCAAAAACCCAAAAAGTAAGCCAAAATTTGCATAAGGCCAAAAATGGCCTTATTAATGAAAGGCAAAATATCTAATTTTGGGCTTTGGGATAGGGCAAACCGGAAGAAAAGAGAAGAGAGGAGAGGAGAAGAGAAGAGAAGAGAAAAAGAAGAAGAAGAAGGAAGAAAGGAAGAAGAGAAGGAGAAGAGAAGGTAAAGAAAAAGCCAAGGTATGGAACTTTGTATAGATTGTGTATGGAGTGGTAAGAATTACATCCATGCAATTGTTTGGTATTTGGGAATGGTTTTGTGGGTTTGGAATCAATCCTAACTCACTAATTGTCTAAGTTGTGTAGGAAAAATCCTACTAGAAGTGGTATTGGCATGTATAAGATAAGTTTTAAAGCTTATCTTCCAATGGGAAGCCATTTTTGGCTTTGTAGAAGTCGTAGAAGTTGTTGGGGTTTTCCCAGACCAAAATACATATTTTAAGGTTTAGGGAATGAACCAGTCAACCGCTAGGTCGACCGAAAGCTCAACCGGTTGGATGCAATAGCATCCAACCAGGAATACCGAGGAACCGGTTGACCGGTTGACAAGAAGACTTAGCCGGTTGGATGCAGTAGCATCCAACCTTAAACAGGCGATGAATCGATCGACCAGTTGGTCGACCGATTGCTCAGAAAATTTCTACTGGTTGGATACAGTAGCTTCCAGCTACTATACCAAGGGGAATCGGTCGACCGGTTACTCGACGATTGCATAAGAGGATCGACGGTTGGATGTAGTAGCTGCTAGCTACTGTATAACTGGGAAACAGTTGATCGGTTGACCAAAACGGTGGACCAATTGAGTCAAACGGTCGACCGGTTTTATGAACAGTGTTTTTTATGAAAAACGTGTTGTACCTCACTATTGAGGCAAAGCTATGTGGGCAAACATTGTTTCTTTCCCTCATTTGATAATAGAATTAAGAATGTATAAATGAAATGTTATCCCTTGGTTAAGGGATGAAATGATAAATGTGCAAGAAAACATAAGTAAAAGTTTATACATGTCTAAATAATATAAGAATAAATATGCATGTGGAAATGATAAGAAAATATCGCATATGATTACCGGATAACAATAGTTATTTGAGGATATGTGATATGTATTGAAAGTGAAATAAAAGAAACAGATTGTCTACTTAGAACCTAGTAGAGGGATCGATGGGTATGCCTATTAGGGAGAAAAGTCTGCAACACTACTGATCAGTTGGCCCCGTTTGGGTCATTATAGCGCCTTCAGGACCTTATAGATGGTCATTGTCTCGTTCAATGATGACAACACATGCGGGCCCTTATAGAAAGGTCATTGTCTCACACAATGATAACAACACCTTCGGGCCCTTATAGATGGTCATTGTCTCGCACAATGATAACAACACCTTCGGGTCCTTATAGTTCATTGTCTCGTACAATGATTATAGCACCTTCGGGTCCTTATAGTTCCCGTATCCACTATCTAAGGTATATGCAGGCATGAAACATAAAACAAATGACAAATATATGCAAATGATTCGAAAATGATAAAAGTACATGATATGAAATGATATGAGAAGCATAACATTGCTATGTGATGACAAGTACATGTTGACAAGAACAAGAAGAAAAATGTAAATGACATGAAATGAAACATGACATGATAAGAAGGTATAAGATTGCATAAGCATGTGTAAATTATATGTATGAAACATATATAAGCATGTGTAAATGACAAGTATGAAATATGAAATAAGTATATGTATATGTATATGTCTAAAGTGTGATGATCCTTATTAGGGGTCGTCCATGTGTAATATTTCCCACTAAGCTATAAGCTTAGCACGGGTGTTTCATCTGTGTAGGTACAGGAGAAGCAGGAACAAGAAGCCCGGACATTCCATTAATAACCAAAACACATCATTAGGTGCCCACTGAAGACCATTTAGTCTAATGTATATATGTTTTTGTTTCTTTTGCAAACAATGTAAATATTATAAATGTTGAACACTTCCATTATGGAGCTTATATATATATTTTGTAATCCGCTGCTACAAAATATATTTCAAGTTAAATGTTTAACAATACATGAATGAATAAGTTAATGATATGCTAAAAAGTAAAAGATAGTCACAGTTTAGTAATATCAGAGCAACCCGAGTTCGAGAGTGCTACAAGTTAAATGGTAAAAGAAGGCATTAAAGTTAGTGGTATAGAGCCTAAATGGGGGCATCACAACCTTTGCTCAGCGCGGCAGAGGAGGAATATTAGTTCTTTGCAGACCATAATAAAGCAAGAAGAGGAAACCATATGGGACTTCACCAGGAGATTCGGGTGGGCCGTCTAGTAGGTAGAAGTTTACAGCATGGACGCAGTCCTCTAGAACTTCAAGAAGAGCTTCGCCCCATCTAATCCATTCTTCCACTCATTTTCGTTAGACCCGCCAACTACAATGGAAGAATTGTACAGATGGGCAGACATATATTCCACCTTGGAAGACAATATCCATGCAACAACTATTTGTCATGATCAAAGAAAGCAAGTAGGTTGGAAAGCGATGCGAAGGAAGCAAGCAGGCAGGCAGAACGGGGCAAAGACCGGGCGACCAGGACCAATACGAAGAAGAGGAGCCCCACGAATTCAATCCTTTGAATATCACTTTCGAGAGGCTGCTGCCCCTCATTCACGACTTGCCAGATTTCAATTGGCCTACGCCAATCCAAACGGACCCTTCTCAGAGAAACCCATCCATGCGATGAGATTATCACAAAGATCATGGGCATGAGACCAACAGGTGTCGAAGCCTAGAATTCCTGGTAGAAAGACTGATTAAAGCAGGGCACCTTAAGTACGTGGGAAGTTGATCGCGGAAGGATCAGCCCCTACGGTGGCGAGTCATAATCGGGCGTGGTCGTGTCGCGAACCTGGGCTGCCGCCAAACTATATATCCAGGACGGTCGTTCGTGATCAACGCAATCAAACGCCAACAAAAGCACGAGGCGGCCACGGTCAAAGCCGGGTGAGCAGTCCACACAAGCGTGCTTGGGGAATAGACTAAGCTTATAGAAGACCCCATATCCTTCCCGGCAAATTTGAGCGGTCATTGGTAGCGTTACTTGATGCGCTTGTACTCGCCTTTGTATTAACAATTTTGATATGCAGTGTTGGTAGATCTGGCGTATTGATTTATTTGCAATGCTTGCTTTCAATCGAGGAGATGAAACTTTCTGAATAATCTTTGAGATTAATTTGACGAATCATCTCCGGTTTCCATGGCGCAACAACCACAACACTGGGAGATATCACACTTCCTATATAGGTAGGGCCGATCGTCCAGCAGGTTTTATTCTCAATTGTGAAGACACAGAGCCCTTCAATTATAGTAGGCGAGCACAGCTACACTCGATGAAGGCCGTCCCATCAACATATCATAAAATGGTCAATTATTTAACCCCGGTGCGGCGGAGAATTCGATCTTCATGACCAATTTGGCGCACGACAATGCTACCAATTATCCACACGGGAACAGAGAGAAGAATAGGGTTCAGATGGTCTTCCCCTTGAGGGATCCACATTCACGTAGTAGCAACTTCTGACTTACCGCCTAGGTAAGGCGGTAGAAAGGATCGTGATTGTAGAACCTCGGCTTGATGCTTATTTGGGCAGTTCGGATAACTCACATATGTCAGCACTCTGTTATCCAGCGAAGAAAAAGAATAGCTAAGAAACGTATTGTTGGGGAACACGAATATATTCGCATGAAGTCACTCAAACATGGCTGGGATTGACCCAACGTTGGCATCTCATAAACTGAACGTGATTGCCATGACAAAGCCTATTAGGCAGAAGATAAGGCGTTTCCACCCAAATCGTCATCAGATTATTCAAACAGAGGTAGACAATCTACTAAGTGCAGGTTTTATCAAAGAGAGGTGAAGTATTCTGAATGGCTTGCAAACGTAGTAGTCATCCAGAAATGATGAAATGGTGGGTATCGTGGACTACCTGAACCTTAATGACATGCGCAAAAGACAGCTTCCCCTGCCCTTGAATCGATCGGATAAATTCGATGCCTTTGCGGGCATGGGATCTTTGTCATTCTGAACTCAACCAGCCAATTATCACACCATATTCAATGCACGCTGATGCGAAAGCGACCTTCATTACCGCCACGGGCTTTCTTTGCTATAACGTGATGCCCTTTGGTTTGAAGAACGTCGGGGCAAACTATTAGAGACTGGTGACCAAGATATTTCGGCCACTAATTGGCAGGACAATGGAAGTCTATATTAATGATATGCTTGTCAAGACCAAAGAATGCTCCAATCATACGAAGCATCTGCAAGAAACATTTGAGCTGTTGCGCATGAACGGTGTAACACCCCGAAATATACCCTAACATTTTCGGACTTGTTTAGGGTATATTAAAAGCTAAATGGAATTGTTCGAAAATAAATAAGCAAGAATTGGAATTAATACAACAGTTAAGGGTAAATTAATAGTTTACCAATTCATGACTTAAGGGTCATAAGTTAATAAGTTCATATGCCAAAGTAGAAATATGCATAAGTTAAATCAAGAGTAATAGAGAGTTAGAGGACCAAAGAGTAATAAAAGAAAGATATTAGAATGAAATAACGATGAAAATTGTGGAAGAGACAAGTGGCTTAAAGGAAAGGAGGGAAGTTTCCTCATTTTGTGGAAAGTGAAATAAAGGGATAAGACCAAAATAAATATCATACAAACTTTGGGGAGCAAAGCGGCAAGAGAAGAGGGAAGTCTGGGGTGTGAATACTCCATTGATATAAATTACCCATATCTGGGTCGTATAGATTTGAGTATAGTTTGATAAACTATGGGAGTATGGAAATCTAGTTTTGGTCTAGAAAGTTTAGATACATGGTTTAGAACCCTCTATCTTGTGTATGGTTTGGGTTTGGGAACTCCTAAACTCATTTCGTGTAGGGTTGAGTTGAGAAGAGCTCTAAGGCTCCTAGATATGTGTTTTGAGAAGGGTCTAGTTGCAAGTTGAACCCAGAAATTCCCTATTTTCGATTATATGCATTAGCCGGACCTTAGAACTTCTTTTTACGTAAGATATAAAGGGAATTTGGAAGTGAGTCCTTCTAGTGGATTGTAGCCACATCAATGAAATTGATGTTAGGAATTTGAATTTTTCGATTTAGTGCTCGTGAAATACAAGATATGGTCCTTTTACCGAGATCGACTCGGTTAGATGCGGTGGTCGATTCTTCATTGGTCAACTAGCTGTACCTTATAACGGGTTTTTGGATCAGAAATAAAGAGAATTTGGAAGTAAGTCCTTCTTGGAAATTGTAGCCACATCAATGAACTTGATGTTAGGATTTTGAATTTCTCAATTCGGACCCCTGTAGACTAAGTTATGGTCTTTTTACTCTGAACAGTCAAATAGGTGAGAGAACCATTCGCAAGTGCGTCGATGAGATTGACGAGACCTCATGTAGTCGGCGGCCAGGACCTCATGCACGCGGAGAGTCGATGGACCTCATGCAACGAGAGGTCGGCAGGACCTCCATCCTGTGTGAGGCCAGCGAGACCTGGATCACGTAGAGGTCGGCGGACCTCGTCACAGCCAGAGGTCAGCGGACTATCGATCTGTGAAAACAATTTCGTCTGAAGAGCTCAGCTCGTCTGAAACTCGGCTCGTCTGAAGAGCTTCATTTCGTCTGTAGAGCTCGACTCGTTTTGGTATAAATAAGCCCATCGAGATTTAACATGCATGACCTCCAACGGAGGTCATAACTCCTTCGTCCAGAACTCCGATTTGGGTGTTCTTGGACTCTGTCGAAACCCATTGAGTCAAGGGAATACATCCATATGCCTAGAGGAGGATATTAGATATCGAACCCGGGTGATAGATTGAGCTTGTCTAGGTCAGGTCAGCTCGTCAGTTCAGTTCAGCCCGTCAAGATTTAACTACGTATGACCTCCAACCCGGAAGGTCTGCTTTCCTTCGATCCGGGCACTCTGATTTGGGTGTTCTTGGACTCTATGGAAGCCCATTGAGTCAAGAATACATTCCTTATGCCTAAGGGAGGATATCAGATGTCAGACCGAGGTGTTAGATAAGAGCTCGTCAGGTCAGAGTCAGCTCGTCGGTTCGAGTCGGCTCGTGCAGGTTGACTCACGCATGACCTCCAACTTCGGAAGGTCATATCTCCTTCGTTTGAACTCCAATTTGGGTGTTCTTGGACTCTATGGAAAGCCCATTGAGTCAAGAATACATTCATATGCATGAGGAGGATATTAGATGTCAGACCAAGGTGATAGATCGAGCTCGTCCAGGTCAGGTCAGCTCGTCAGTTCAGTTCAGCCCGTCAGGATTTAACTACGTATGACCTCCAACTTCGGAAGGTCATAACTCCTTCGTCCGAACTCCGATTTGGGTGTTCTTGGACTCTATGGAAAGCCCATTGAGTCAAGAATGCATTCATATGCCTGAGGAGGATATCAGATGTCAGACTGAGGTGTTAGATAGAGCTCGTCCAGGTTGGGTCAGCTCGTCAGTTCAGTTCAGCCCGTCAGGATTTAACTACGTATGACCTCCAACTTCGGAAGGTCATAACTCCTTCGTCCGAACTCCGATTTGGGTGTTCTTGGACTCTATGGAAAGCCCATTGAGTCAAGAATACATTCATATTCCTGAGGAGGATATCAGATGTCAGACCAAGGTGTTAGATGGAGCTCGTCCAAGTCAGGTCAGCTCGTCAGTTCAGGTCAGCTCGTCTGGGTTGACTACGCATGACCTCCAACTTCGGAAGGTCATATCTCCTTCGTTCGAACTCCGATTTGGGTGTTCTTGGACTCTATGGAAAGCCCATTGAGTCAAGAATCCATCCATATACATGAGGAGGATATTAGATGTCAGACCGAGGTGATAGATCGAGCTCATCCATGTCAGGTCAGCTCGTCCAGTTCAGGATTTGACTACGTATGAGCTCGGCTCGGAAGGTCTGCTCTTTCGTCCAGACTGGGTCGGGTGTTCTTGGACTCTATGGAAAGCCCATTGAGTCGAATACAGCCATACCTAGTATGATAAAATTGGAACTCCTTATTGGAGTCTAGAGCTAAGGAAAAACAGTAAGCAGATATGAACAAGAAATAACAACATAAGTAGATTTGATATGGGTAAAGTCAATTGGAATACATGATAAGAAAAGAGATAGATATGAGCAAGAAATAACAACATAAGTAGATTTGATATGTAAAGGAATATAGAAGAAAAGAATAAAATGATAAGTTCGGAGAACACGTATAATTGTATGAGAACGGATATTGAATGACAAGACATATATGATCAGTGCTTCTGCACTCTTGCTAGTGCTACGACGCTTCTATCACGTGGGCGGAACCGTACAAATGATTAGTGCTTTTGCACGTATACATGTCCGGTGCTTACGCACTCCTGCTGGAGTGTTTCTACACTTCACAATGCAGTGGGGCGAGGCACGTCTGCGTTACTATGCCGTCTTGTGCCTTCGGGTGCTATATTTATCTAGAAGTCTCATTCATTCTTTATCTCCGGTCCAAGTAAGCGAATGTTTATACGTGTGTATCTGAATAAGAAAAGATAAAAAGGTAAATAGTTTGGACATGAAGGGTACCTAAGGGTATTAAAGAAGAAGTCTATGTTCTGAACTCCTTCGGGAGATAGGACGGTCTGATAAAGAACAAGAAAAACGTACAAGTATAGGAATGTATAGGTATAAGTTATAAGATATGATAGCCTGATAAAGTACATAAAGATATAAGTTAATAAGATATAAGATGTTACCAGGAATGAGTGTCTGTACATGAATGATAGGCATATATGAATATAAGAATGAGTAAATGCATGCATGATAAAATATAGGAATATATGTATTGTAGAGAAATATGAGAAACGTAATATGAAGCTACAGATATGAGAACGAATGCAAACTAAAGTAATGATGGTGTATATTATCTTACTCAGCAATCCTTATTAACAATAGTTAATCATGCTTATGAAATAATAATAAAATATAATAAAGCGATTGCACGTGATGATGAGAAGGATAGATTGGCGTGCCGAGTAGGAAAAATAAGTCTGCGACATACGAGTTATTTACGATGTCGAGGGCCAGTTTAGATTCGATGACATAGATCCCGTTTGGATCGGTGGCCGAAAGGTCTTAGCTGCGTATCGCGCCTTTATAAGATGATCATTGTCTGGTCTGATGATAACGAGCGCCATCGGGCCCTAAACATCAGACACTATCTCGGAGAACGGTGAGTGCCTCCAGGACTGATAAGACCCTTTGTTTCGTATGAGTGTCTGGCGCCGGACCGCATAAGTTTCCTTTATCCACTTCTTTGGTATTTACAAGCATGAAACATAAAATAATGATTTGAATATGACATGTGGAAGATATGATATGATATGAGAAGCATAACCTTTGCTATGTGATGATAAGTTATGTAACATGAGATTATATGATTTGACGTGATATATGAAAATGTATAAGAGTGTAAAATGATCACGTTAATATGAAAGAAAGTAATATGAAAGTATAACATGAATCACAGTATATGACGATTACATGATAACGGTATGTGAAAGCGATACATGATCATAGTATATGATAGCGTACATGAAAATAGAGCATAACCGATGGTATATAGTATATAACCATGAAGTAATATATGTATAAGAATATGACATGCACGAATAGGATGTATAATATGAACCATTAGAGAAAGATAATAGATCGAATGATAAATCTTTAGAATAAAGAAATATATGATAGATATTATATGATAGACATACCTAAATGAATAGAGACATGCTATGAATACATGAAGTAGAAATGCGTAAGTGCTAAGAGCGATAGAATAAGTAAAGATGACAAAGCAAAGAATACAATAAAAGTATAGATAGGAGATATGTCGAGACGAGAGAACATGTGACATGTAATAGTAATGTAAAGATGATAAGTATTATAAAGTGTATGCATATGTATAAGCTTGTATTTGTCACCATTGAGTGGTTGTCGTCTTATGTTACATGACGTAAAAGCTTATGCAGTGTTGTCAGGTGAAATCTGGCAGAGAAGACAGAATAGAGGACATGACATCCATGTCAGTGAAAGCGGGCCGGCTCGAGAGATGAGGTGCTCATATGCAACTGCGATCTCACGATGTTTATTAGAAAAAAAAATGTACATGTATAAAGTAAAGTGGGACTCGGTATATGTATATAGATGTTGAGACACCCACTCAGGTGGTAGTTCTTTTGTAAATAAATGATTTTTGTTATTCTGAGAAATTGTTTGTATAACCACAGTGCAGTTCGACTTTGAGAAAGAGCAGTCGATGAGGTCCCGATATAGTGTGGCACCCCGGGACTCGGTTCGGATCGCCGTCGAGGTCGGACTAGGAATGAGGCGTGACAAGCGGTGTCTGACTCAATCCCACAAAGTGTGTGTTGGGTAAATTCTAGGCTTCATGGTGACCACGAGAGGATTGAGGCCAATCCTGTTCAACTCGAGGCCATTATGGAATCGTAATCTTACCACCGGAAAAGGAGTGCGGTAATTGGTGGCCAGATTAGCGGCTGCAGGGCGGTCATCTCTCGTTTTAGTGGTAGAAGTTAGTAGTTTTCTACCACGAAAGTGGCAACTGAGTGGCTGGGATAAAGAATCACGACCCGAGCCCATATAATGTCGAATAGTATCTCACAGGCCGCCCAATTTTAGGTGTCAAGACGAATTGGCTTGCTACCTTTACATAGTTGTTTAGTGTTGATGAAGTGCGACTTTATTCAAAGAAGACGAGCCACAGACGTGATACGTATTCTTTATCGGTAGAAACCTGATATACCGAGTCTCGAGCAGCGACCTTGCGGCCTCGGGGTAACCAGCAAAGCTGCGCCCGGCCTTCCGGGCGCACCACTATTCTTGTGTCACAACCTTCCTCTGAAGCGTATACATAAGCGACTTGTCGAGCGAATGGCTCGGTGAAGCCCGTCAGCTAAGTGGTCGGCGATTCCGTTTAAACCGGAGTCGGCTTTGAGAGGGACAGGTCTTGGATGACTTCTTAGTAGAAATTCCTCAATAGGCCACCGGACTAGGCCGAGGCTCTGGGATGGTGGACTCCGAATGTGGATGGTGATTCGACAGGACGGGAGCAAACTGGGATGCGGCAAGCCCAATGGAGGGATCATCAAAGCGAATATCGTTTGAATTTCCAAGCTTCTAGCTGTGGCCAGAATATGAAGTGATCATAGCAGGGCTCGATCGATGTGACAACTTCATGTCATAGAAAAAATCATCATAAGAAACGACTCGATTGGTGGTGGTAGGTAAATAGAGCATGTAAACGAGGATAAGCGTATGTAGTATGTAGGTTCAATTAATCTATGGTTGGGAATTTTTGCGGCTTGGTGATTGGAGCATGTCCCGAGAAGCTCTAATGAAAATGAGGACGCTTTGGTTGTTGTAGCTATGTCTCTGATAAAGAGACAATGCTCCTCCTGAGTATACTGACCAGCTGGGAGTGTCGATGCAACTAGTGAATTAAATAGAAGTAAGGTAAACGAGGTCCATGGTGGATCGCTCGGTGGCCCTCTATTTAAGTTCGAGGCTATCGGATATGATGAAGCCCACAGATCAGTCGGAGTAGCTCGGTTTCTTCCTGTTGTAATTAGAGTTGTCCTAAGTGATCCCTTGGCGAGACCCATCTTTAATCGTCACTTTCGGCAGAGACAGTGCATCTTGGCGGAGGCTCGAGGGGATATGTGAAAATCATCCAGGTGGCAGGACATTGACACATAGAGCCCACACCCAAGGCTACTATTGGCCGACCATGCGGGTAGATGCGATCGCCTATGTTAGTAAATGTGACCGTTGCCAGCGACATGTCCTCGTCTCAAAACTCCCGACCTAAAATTTAACAACCATAACAAGCCCCTGGACCTTTGGTCAGTGGGGTATTGACATAGTTGGCCCATTGCCTACCGCCCCTATCACACCCCAAATTATACCCTGACAATTTTATAATATGTTTTGGGTATAATAAAAGTAAATGTGTATTTTTTTGGAATAAAATAATGCTAAAAATAAAATAAGAAAATCGGGAATGTCCTGAGATAAAAGGTAAATTAGTAATTTACAATCCTAGGACCTAGAGGTCATATAATAATAAAGTTCATATGCCAAAGTAGGATTTGAATAAGTTAAATTGAGAATAGGATGGAAATGAAAGACCAAATAACAAAAATGGGAAAAGAATGCAAAATTGGGATAAGGCCAAACATGGCCTTATCTTAAGCCTAAAAATATCTCATTTTTGTGGGGTGAATGCTAGGGCTTCACGTTTGAGAGAAGAGAAGAGAAGAGAAGAGAAGAAGAGAAGAAGAGAAGAAGAAGGAAGAAGGAAGAAGAGAAGGAGAACAAGGTATGGAAACTTTGGAATTGTATGGATGTTTGGATACTTGTTTGGAAGTTTGGAAAGTGATATTTGTGTATGGAACCAATTTATAGGGAATATTTGGTTTGGAATTCATGTTTGGAATTCCCTTTTTCTCTAGGTTTGGGTTGGGAACTTAACCTAACTCTCCCTTTTGCCTATGTTTGGGGTTTGAAGAACCTATATCTGTATAAGAGTGTTTTGGGATTGGTTTTGAGATGAGTTTTAAGGTTGTTGGTGTTTTTCCCAACTAAGGAATGCATTTTCACAGGTTTACGGGTTTCAGGATGGGCGGTCGACCCGGGTTAAGTCGGCCCAGGAGCTCATCGATTGGATGCGATGGCTTAGCTACTATACGAGGAATCGGTCGGCCGGTTGGTCGGCCAGGATTTGCACCTGAAGGATCGATGGATGGATCCCGATGAAGCATCGGCTACTATACAAGCGGAAATGATCCGGCCAGTTTGAAATGACAATTCATTTGGTTCTCTGAAACGATGTTTTGATCGGTGCTTCAACCTCTTGCTGAGTGCACTACGACCGCACGCTGCGTGAGGCGAGGCATGTTCTTATCGGTGCTTGACACTTAGCTAGTGCTCACGACATGCTAGTCTTCTGACATACGATACGTGGGAAAGCACGTTCTAATCAGTGCTTCGACACTCCTGCTAGTGCTATAACACTTCTGTTACGTGGGTAGACATGTCTCTATTTAGTGTCTTGTACCATGCCGAATTGCTTGTGTACTATGTCCTTCTCATTCGATTATTAAGTACATGCGAGGCAAATACTTATATGTTGCTCTTGCGATAATAAGATATATGAAATTAAATGATAAGAATTTGAATGATGAATAAGAAGTAAGCATAAGAATGATGAATAAGAAGTAAGCATAAGAAATAAGTCTGTTCTGTTTTGTATTGTACCCTTGGGCACTCCCTGTATATGATATATGTTCTGAACTCCTACGGGAGATATGAAAGTTCCGTTACAAGAATTATGTATATGAAAGCATTGTTATAAAGTGCGCATCAAACACCATATGCTTTTATGATATATGTGCAGCAAATGTGGACCACTTCCAGAGTGGTCATGTCACATTTCCCACTAAGCTATAAGCTTAGCACGGGTGTTTCATCCATGTAGGTACTGAAGAGGACATATATGGCGTTCCGCATCAGCCATGGCCAACACAACAATAGAAGTCCACCTGATGTAGGTTTTGTTTATGTTTTGTAATGTAAATGTAAAAGTTTTTGTAATAGAGGATTTTGTTTATGTACAAGTAAATGAGACTCGAAATATGTATAAGACAGTTAAACACCACCACGGTGGTGGTATTAGAATTTTTATTTCCTTATGGATATTGTGATATATGGATACATGATTATGAAATAGGCCCTGATGTCAAAGTCGGATAAAGGAGTCTGGTCTCGTGCGCGTCCCTCTCTTCGCCTAGGGAGTAGGGTAGGGCGTGGAGTCATTGAAAATAGTTGTTAGTTGCCATTACTACTTCAACAAATGGATAGAGGCTGAAGCCTTTGCATCCATCAAAGACAAGGAAGTCGTTCAGTTCGTGTGGAAAAATATTGTGTGCAGGTTAAGGATATCCTAATCAATTGTAATGGACAATGGGTCGCAGTTCGATAGCCGGGTATATAGGAACTTCTACGTGACTGAAAATAAAAACATACTCCACCCGCGGTACATGAAAGCAATGATGATGAGCGTCTAACAAAACCTCTGTCGGCTTTGAAAATCGCTACGTTCGGCTAAAGGAAAATGGGTGAAAGCTACGAGAGTGTTATGGGCGCTGCAGGATAACCGGTTGGAAATGGGGGGAATCACGTTCATCCTCACATGCGGGATCGAGGCTATCGACCCCCGCCGTCGGGATGCCTACCATTCGAACGGAAATTTATGGGGAAGCAAGCACTGAAGCCATAGTAAAAGACCTGGACACAACTGACGAACTTTGGGAGGCGTAGCCGTACGCATAGCTTCATACTGTGTGAGAGGTTGGCAAGTTTACTGTAGGCGTGTCGCCGCGATGCGTTGGCCAAAAATTAGTCTGAAGGATTTTGAAAACACGACTAACCCAGCGTACGGAAATCTGTATTTGGGAGGGACATTACATGGTGGTTGAGTAAGGGCAATGGTTCTTACGCAGCGAAGCTTGAGGCCCAAACGGGGCTATTGTTCCCATCTGCGTGGAATGCTATGCACCTCAAGAAGTATTATCAGTAGTGTATTCTTTAAGGAAATTATCAACAATAAAACATTATCCTTTACACATTTCCTCTTAAAACACCATGATCACTTCTTTAAAAGTCGAATCGCGATTTGTCAGGTGACATCTAAAGAAATTTAGATCACGATTATTGTCCGATTGACATCTAAAAGTCCAAATACGGTTATTGTTCGATTGACATGTAAAAGTCTAGATACGGTTGTTGTTCGGATGGCATCTAAAGGACTAGATACGGTTGTTGTTCGACTGGTATCTAAAAGTCCAGATACGGTTGTTATCTGGCTGACATCTAGAAGACCAGATATGGTTGTTGTCCGGTTGGTGTCTAAATATCCAGATATGGTTGTTATCCGGCTGGCATCTAAAACATGGCTCATAACCTGTTGACATTCTCAAATCTCATTAAAATGTGCTAAGTGTCGCTAGAGATTACAAATAAAGTATATATGTATTGATGGCCAAACGACCCCACAACCAAAATTTCTTAAAATAGCCGAAACTAACATATGAAAGGAAGCCCTATTCCTTGGCAACAACACCTCGCTTTGAGTCTTCAGCAGCCTTAGTCCCGCCAGCGTCTTTGGCCTCGACGGCTCCTGAGGCCAGGGGGCACCTAAGGTTGGCAAAAAATTATGGAGGGAGTGGGTTGGCAGAGTCAGGCATGCCATCCGAGATCTCTGGCTAGTCCGCGGATGTTGTTGCGAGCAGCCTTGATAACAGTGCGTGAAAAGATGAGCTCGGAGATCCGTAATCTTTCACCATGTCTTCCCTATCCTTGTCTGCTCGGGCATGAAGGAAGACCACCTGGGCAGCCTCAAGCTTCAGCAAAGAGACTCATGAGAATGCGAGACTGATCGACCTCGACTGGGCCCACCTTCCTGGCATGGCCCACGAAGAATTTAAAATTGCCTTAGTGGAATAAACTTTACCTTAGCTTTGGCATCTCCCGCTGACATAGCCACTAACTGGGCCGCCTTGGCTTCTTACTTGGCCTCGTCTCTCTCTTTCTCTGCCTGGATAATGCTTGCTGCACCATCTTTAGCTTCTCTCTCCCAATGCTCTGCCAAAGATTTCGCCTTGGCCAGAGAAGCATTCAAAGTCTGATGATGCGAAGCGGCCGACTGGGCATAAAGACTCAGTCTCTTGACGTCATCTAGGCGGGACTGAAACTCTCGGTGCTGGCGGGCCATATTCCGGATGGTCGTCACAACCTAAAAAGGAATAAGAGTTAAAAGAAAATTACTACACCAAGCTAGTAGTCACAGGCTAGAAATCAGCACTTACCAGTTTAGCCGACGAATGGAAGTTGTGGTTAAGGATAAGCATCCCATCATTGGACATGGGCTGGAAGTCCTCTTTGTCCATATAAACAAGAAGCGGAATGGAATACTGCTTTTAGTAGGCCGACATAGGCATCCAGTAATTGGTGGGCCAAGCCCGTGTGCGTAGTGAGATTTCTCTGGTTGGGGATTCGATGGTGGACAAGTTTCAGCACGTCCTCAAGATCTGGAGCCACCGTATCCTTTGAGGGATGAACCCTCTCCAGTGGTGGAACATACGTGCTTACCAACACTCGGTCATCTGACTAGTTTCTTGCTTAGTCAGGTCTTTGGTAGGCAGGCGATAGTCTTTGGGAGGCGTGGCTACCCCGATGGGGCATCTTTTGCATCTCAACCTCTTGACATCTAGAGGGGCTCGGGCTGGAACCCCTCCTACAGAGGTATATTAACCCCTCGAGTGGGGAAATCTCCCAGGTCGACTAGTCATCGGAAGCTGGTTTGGGGATTCCACGAGACATGGCTGATCCTTCTAGCCCCCTCGTTTGAAAGAAATTGCTGAGTCACTTCTCTAGAACTAGAGGTGGCCTCGCCCTCTGAGTCATGAGGCTGCTTGTGCATCAGTTCAACAAACTGATGGCCGGGCTAACCCCATCTCTTCTTCTCGGTGGGCTCAGTGACTACTCAGTCACATCTGTAGACCTTCTAACCGTACCATTGTCTTTGTTTTGGGTGCCCTCGTCTCTCACTCTTCTTGGTCGGACGGAGGCGTTTGTGGACTTTGGCGGGTATGCGTGGAGCCTCGCTGAATCCTTGTATCGACCTCCGTTTGGCTCTCCTGAGTAGAAACCACATGAGAGGCACTGGGACCAACAGGGAATCGGCAAGAGCAGATGCTCCCTCAATGACCCTCGGCATGGGTAGCAGCGAGCGGCCAGGTCTCTACCCGACTCACATAAATTCTTCACTGTCAATAGAAGCTCATGAGGCCTCCGTTATCTCAGTAATAGCATAAGTTCTCGGGCGGCCTTCTTGAAGTCTGGTTACTAATGACCTTGCGTGCTTGTCTAAGTGACATCGAGAAAGTAAGAGTGCGATCGGTACATAACCCACATCCTGTGAGGCGTGAGTTCTGTGCAAGCTAAACAAACACAGGAACACGAGGGTGATTCACGTCGAAGGAGTGAAGTTGGCGTCTCATACCAAGGGCCACGACCAGGACAACCTTTTCCTTAGTCTTGGGGAGTCGGGAGCGATTACAGGTGAAGCCGGTATGGGCGGTTCGATGACTACTTAGATCCGACTTGAATGTACCTGAAACAAATCTCCACAAGGGAGATATCAGCCCAGATATAGAAGGTTGAGCGCGTGCAACCCGTAAAAAATTGAATGGCGTTGAATGAATAAAACAGTACCCGGGGAGACATGTAGAAATTGCTTCCTGATGATGAAGCGGGAGGCGAAGCTCGAAGCTAACGACTGCTCCCGGGGTAAAGTAGGTGCCTTTATCCACTTCTCCTACAGTTGAGATAGTCGGGCCGTCTGACAATTCTAAACTAATGTTGTTAGAATTTAGCGAGGAAAAGGACCTGACTCTCAGTGGACATAGAAAGAAGACAAGAGTACAAGCTTTGCAGGGAAAGGTAGCTCTGGATGGGCCTACTCTTGCGTGACTTATTTACAGTGGAAGCCTCCTCAGCAACCTCTGCATCGATACCTGGGATTGCAAAAGAAAGGGGAGATCAACTTGACAATATCTATAGCGATAGCGGAATTTAAAAACCATAAGTTTTACAAAAGCCTATTAGGATGCCCCTAGGATTGGATGCATCCCCAAGAAACCGATGAAAGCGGTTAGTCCCAAAGCACTTTGCGATTGAAGAGCCTTGCGTTAACAAAAACAACTGACCAACCACCAGACAAGCTACATAAACGAAATCGAAAGAAAAGAAAAACCACAGAAGATAAAAAAATGATAAAGTTCTCAGCTTGACTCCTTCGTGAAAAACTTCGAAGTACTGCAATGTAAGCTGACGAATTTGAATAGAAGCAAAGAAGCTGACTTCCAGACCCCTACTCTTATATAAGGTAAGGCATGTACAGGTGTATTAAATGAGCCGATGGATCAGCCATAATATCGAGAGACGTGCTCTTTCCCCCGATACTTAGTATCGACAAAAGCGTTTCACTTTCACAGGGCACGAGAAAAACAAATTATTACTATGGGCCTAGATCAGATTTGGTTTGATGGAGCTAGGCTTATACATGAAAATGGCTAGGACACGTAAATAGTAGAGCCGGCAACCGCACTGTCTGGGAAAATGAAAACTCATCTCCAAAACTAATAGAGGCCTCTCGAGCCAATCCGGATGGTTAGCTCCTACAGAGGCGGGATACGAAGAAAGAATGGGAAATAGAAAATGGAAACATTAGTATGCCTAACAACCCAAACTCATTAGAATATGCCAAAATACGTCAATAGTTACATTACAACCAAGACAAACATATCCAAGCAACCTTGGTGGATCCATTATAAGGATACTTGGGTAAACGTACCAGGCTGATTACAAACTGAAAAAAGGAGAATCAGAAAATGAAGAGATGAACGAAAGAAGAGGAAGATGAAGAAGGAGAAATAAAAGAAAAAGAAGAATCAACATTATCTTGTTTGAAATCTACCTTCCTCGGCTGCGCCTCGCGGCCGCAACCTGCTGGGAGGCGCCGGTGCAAGGGGGCACCTAGCCACAGCACAAAACTCGAAAGAAGAGAGCGTTAGCATAATCATGCCCTCGTCCATGACCTGCAGCCACGATCTACCTTATTGCCCCAACAAAGAGTTAGAAAGGCGATGTTATTGCCGCAGATGGGCTTCCCATTTAGGACACACATTAGGTCGACATAGGCATGATCTTCAAACACACAACATCCATAAGCGACAAGTAGCTGCAGAGGCTTTTGACAGTCTCCACCCACCAATAATCCACCTTCACCGTCCCAATGAAGAATTCACGATGAAGGGATAAGCTAACAGAAGAGGAATCGGTTAGAAATCTCATAGATTTCGCTAAATTCACCATCATATATATATATAGGTGAGATTCCTAAAGGCACATTAAATACATCATCGGAAACACAATATTTTCTAGTAACATGCCCATCGGAACGTATACGCATTAATCACCTCTAGTTTCCTACACTATGGACTTTGAAACAAAAGTTTTTTTCCCCGCTTAGAAGAGACATGGCGTGCAGAGCGGGATAAAGGAGGCATTGTGAGCCTGTTGCTTTTGGGCCCCAGAGACCCACTACTCAATAGGCCCAGCGTCGAGAATGAGTCCATTACTTTGATTCGAGCCCTAATATGGCCCCAAAATAGCACATTCACATCAAACAAATACAGGGCTATTCAAATGGGGAAAGAAGTATGTCTGTCTGAAGCCCTAGAGTCCCTAGTCGGTAGTCCTACTTGTGTTTTTATAGGATATTTGCCCACAAATCTCTTAATTCAGTACGTCTCAAAACAAAAATCTTGAATAAGGAAGAATTGGTCTTTGATAAGGAAAGACAAACTTTATCGCTAAGTTGGTGATATTATCTCTCCAAAAATCAAGGAGAATTGGTTTCTGATAAGGAAAGAGAGATTTTATCGCTAAAATCCCACAGAACTATTTTCCAGAATCGAGGAAAAATCAACTGCTCAAAACAACAACTCCCGGCGAGAAGGTCACATGATCTAACGTCTGAGCTTTCTTCTCATGCTTCTCCATCATTTTTGATGACTTTATCATTAGAGAGGTGTCAGGCCACATACCAGAACCCTTTTCTTTGGCAGGTTCATCTTAGCTCTGCTTTGATGCCTGAAGATTAGACGAACCAAGTACCGACAACCCGCGTTGTCATCTTTCTATTATGGAGAAGTATAAATCACTTTCTTTTGTGCATATAGACGATCAATTGGTGATGAATTTGATTCCTCATAAAGTGATTGAAAGGTTGTGAAATTATACTCCTTGCCATTGTCTAATTTGATAACCTGGATCTCGTAGCAACTTTCATTTTCAACCAGAGTCATTGAGAATGTAATTTTCTCATCCTCCAATGGATTTAGAACAAAACTTTTCTCTTTCATCTTAATTCTAAATAAATCACTACCATTTGCATCTTTAATTAGACAATAATTATTGTTAAACAGTACTTTATATCATTTCTCAACCAACTGACCCACACTTAACAAGTTCTGATCTATGTTAGGCACATACAACACATTAGTGATTAACTTAGTACCATGACAGGTTCGGATAGCAATTGTACCTTTTCCATTGACAACAATATGCTTACCATCACCCACTCGAACCTTTGATGAAGTGATTTCACACCATTCTCTGAACATGCTCATGTTATGCGTCATGTGGTTGGAGCAACCACTATCAATGAGCCAACAACTTGTTGAATTCATGTTGGTGAAGCAAGTGGCAACAAAAAGGTAATCTTCTTCCTCTTGAACTACTACTTTTGCCTCTTCCTCTTCCTGCTGCTCAATTTTTTTTGTAGATTACTGCTTCATGTCCTAGTTGGTTACACTCGGAACACCTAGCATTAGGTCTTCTCCAACATCTAAATGGAGGATGACCCTTCTTTCCACAGTGCTGGCAATGTGGATAGGATTTCTTCTGATTTCTATTATTTCCTTTTGTCGCACTTGATGCTGTCACTTTACCTCGCCTAGGCGAGAGGGGCGCGACCTGGACAGGACACTTTAACACGCTTTTCAGACATTGGTGGGCCCATTTCATAATCATATATCCATAAGGAAATAAAAATTCTAATACCACCACCGTGGTGGTGTTTAACTGTCTTATACATATTCCTGAGTCCCATTTACTTGTACATAAACAAAATCCACTATTACAAAAACTTTTACATTTACATCATAAATCAGAGTCAAAAACCTACATCAGGTAGACTCCACACCCAGGCAGGTTGGCCCATACGTATCTTGAATGACTCGGACGTCTTCTTGATTACCTACCACGATTAAACACCGTGCTAAACATAACTTAGTGGGAAATAGATATGATTATGACCACTAGGAGTGATCCTGATGAGATACATATAATATAATCTTAAAACAGAATTTCATATCTCCCATAGGAGTTCAGAACAGAGATCTAGTATAGAAGGTACCCATAGGTACATTTCAGAACAGAACGGATTTCTTATGCTTTCTTCTTGTTCAATTTTCAGATTCTTATCATATAAATGTTTGTATATGTCATATTATTCAGATGGACAACATATAAATATGTACCTACATGGAAGTAGGTAACAATGAATGCATAAGGAAGAACATAGCCACGATAGGTACGAAGGTATGGTCTGATGCTGAATAGGCGTGCTGCCCGTAATAGAAATTAATCGTAACCTTAGTGAGAATCTTGATCATGTATTTATAGATGCCTATTCATTCACCATTCGATCTTAAGTAGGCATACGATTATGTGTTTCAAAATTGGTTATATCTTTTTTAATTTCATTAACAAATGAAGGCAAGAAACAATGTTTGCCCAACGACCGGATTGCCGAGGCAAAGCATAGGTGGCGAGGTACAGAAAATAAAAAAAAATAAAAAACAATGTTCGTAGAACCGGTCGACCGTTTGCCTAAATCGATTGACCGTTTAGTCTCAACCGGTTGACCGTTTCCAATATGTATAGTAGCTGGCAACTACTGCATCCAACCGGACGACCCTCATTCGAACTGTCAGCAGTGATTGTAGTTTCTCGAGTGGTACAGTAACCTGCTTCTGCATCAATCGGAAGACCTATCGACCAATCGTCCGGCGAGGTTCCTCGCTATCGAGGTTGGATGCTGTACATCCAACGAACCTTCAGTTGACCAATCGATTGATAGTTCATCGAAAAACCAAAAACTGCATCATTTGTATGGGAATGACACCAAACATTTCCAAACCCAAAACTAATTCAAACAAACTTCAAAACGGACCTAAACCGACCAAAATACACATGTATTGGAGAGTTGGGTTATTCTAACCCAAACATAGACAAAGGGAATTCCTAACATGAATTCCAAACCAAATATTCCATACAAATAGGTTCCATACATGTATTCCATACAAATAGTCCATACAATTATTCCATACCTTGTTTTCCTTCTCCTTCTCTTCTTCCTTCTTCCTTCTTCCTTCTTCTTCTCTTCTCTCTTTCTCTCTTCTTCCCTATCGGATGCCCTAACCTTTTTCCCCAATTCTAAGACCAATTGTTTGGTCTTATCCTTCCCCCAGAATAAGGTCATGTTTGGAAAAAACCCATTCGCATTATTTCCCATTTTGCATTTAAGTCCTTTTATTTCATTATATGCGAATTTTAGCTATACGTATTTCTCTTTTATCATATAAGCTTCTTAACATGTCCTTTAGAAAATAACTAATTTACGCCTTGATTCTTAGTTAATCTCGTGTTTTATAATTTTTCTCCTTAGCATTTAAATTAAGGAAAAATATACATGTATTTTTATATTATACCTATTATATAACAATCTACTAGGAGTATAATTTGAGATTATTACATAGTCCACTTACTTCTACAATTATCTTCATGCTTGTTGTCGATGCTCCCTTCAATTGTCTTTTTCACTCAGTCATCCCACTGGCTGTCTATAAATGGAACAATTGCGCTAGTGTCGATCGAGCCATCGCCTCGAAAGTTGAACCATTTCCTTGAAAGATTGGAGTGGAGAAGACGACCGATTCCAATGCGTTGGTGTGGTGCCGATCAAATTCAGATTTGAGAGCATCGATTCATTGAACGGAAGCCGAGAAGACGATCTTCTCATAGTGGAGATTAGAGAAGTTGAGAAGACGATCTTCTCGATTGAGTCTCCACTAGAGTGGACCACTAGACTCTAGAGTAGAGAAGCCGAAAAGACGATCTTCTCCATTGAGTCTCCACCAACCCACCGTCACATCAGGTAAGTCCATGTCTCATATTTTATTTAGATTTTTTTGATTACCTAGATATTTTAATAGTATATAATAGTTATTTTCAAAATAAACGAGAGTTATTAATGGCAAGTCTATTTAGATACATACTTTACATACATATTTGCATATTTGTAATCATACATATCTTATGGCTGTTGTAATCATATTTGTAAACAAACGATAATTCAACATACATATTTGCATATTTGTAATCATATTTTATTTAGATTTTTTTTATTACCTATTTAGATATTTTAAGAGCATGAAATGGTTTAGTTATAAAAAAAAGAGCAGATAATGGTAAATAACTAAGCATAATGGTTCTTTAAAAAAAAAAAAGAACCAAGCATAATGCTATTTAGATATTAATAACTAAGCATAATAGTAAAAATAAAACCAATGAGTAAATTTTTAATATGAAACTTTTAAATATGGATATTGATATGACCATAGAGCTATTTTAGAGTGAATATTTTAAAGAAGATAAAATAATATAAAATTATTATGCACAACGTTTGCATTTATCTTAACACAAGTTGTTTATAAAGATCAATTATTTTGTAGTTGTTTTTGTTTGATTTACTTCATGCTTGTTAAATTTTCCTGTTTAATAAATAATACTAAGATAATATAGATATTTAATTTTTAGATATGTGGATATTAATATCTTAGTAAAACATTATCTAAATATTATATAGATATTTTAATTTCCAGATATGATCAAGATATTAATATATATTATCTTAGTAAAATATTATCTAGATATTATATAGATATTTTTAGATATTCAAAATCTGTATATGCAAATTCAAAACCTAATGTCTTATAATGTATTAATATGGTAACATATATTATTATTATTATCGGTTAATTTATCTCATTGTATTAATGTAGTGGCTATATATTATAAATGATTGATAAATAATTATAGTATTATTGATATTTTCTCCTATATTTCAATCATTTTTATTGAGCAAGTAAAAGAATATCTATCTTCTTAAAAATAATATAGATCCTTATTAAAATTCATCTTAAATTAACTTAAATAATTTTAATTCACTTAGTTAGAAAAGAAATTATATGTATATATTTTTTTAAATCGATGAGCAAAATTAATATTTTGAAGAATAGTTATATTAGAAAAATAATTCAATTGTATGATATTTTTTGTTTTACTTTTACACATGGTTAGGTGAACATTTTGAAATGGCTACAAAACATGATATTGGTTTGGAGCATGCAGAACCATTTGGTTAGAATAGAAGAACCCCCAAATGTAAATACTATGAAAAAGTTATTCATGAAGGTATAACAAGATTAAAGCAACACATTGCACATATCTCCAGACAAATGGAAGGATGTCTAAGTGTACTTGAGGAAGTGGCACAAAGCATTAAATTGTATATGCCTAATGCTTCGAACAAAAAAATCAAAATGAAAAAAAAGAAGAAGGAACGACTTATAAGTTCTTTTAAATGAAGATAATTTTTATGAAATTGATGAGGCTGGTCGATGAGTGAGGAAGATGGGATAGTGATTTCAAGAGGCAAATGAAACATACGTGAGAGAGAGTTGTTTTTAGAAGAAATTGTTATAACTATGGAAGCTTTGATGAACAATAATATGAATTCAAGAGCTTTTAAAGATAAATAAATCATCATAAAAATACACCGGAGGTTTTTAATACCAGTTTGGCTGATGTGCCTACATCCACGGATGAGAGAATATTTCCACTATTCTTGAAAACACAGAGAACAAGATTGGAGTATCAAAGTATTACGACGACTAGGAAAAATCACAAATACAAAACCTTAGGATACTTACAATATCGAAAATACCTCAGTAAAATTCTCAATCTCTCGAACCACCCATCCATGCACACATAAATCTCTCATAACTTTTTACCCCTCGTGACCCATAATCTTTATAGGGATATTCTAAAGCTTTCACTTATACTATGAGAAAACCTAATATTACTAATGTCTGTATTTAGGAATTATCCTATCAAATATTAACACAAAGGAATTAATATTAAATAGGAATTTGAGACATATTATAATAGAAAGTAGACAAGAGCATGGGAGGGGTGGTACTTCCTCAAGACCTTGTGGTGTTGGGATCAAGCGTGGCCCAATACGTAGCTTCAACATATAAGAGATCAATAAAAAATTTGTTTTTCGCTGAAGGTATAAAGAAAGTGGGTAAAGCTATCTCTAAATTTTCTCTTTAATGGAATATCTTTCAATGCAGTTGATAGTGGGCCTTACTATTAATCTATGATTGATACCATAGCAGAAACAGGTTTAGATATCAAGGGTCCTACTAGATACCAAATTGGTAATGCATGTTTGGAAGAAGAGGTGCAAGAACTTGAGGTATATATAAACACATTGAAGGCCAAAAGACCTATATATGGATGCACAATCATGTGTGATGGTTGGAGTTCTAGAACTAGCCACCTATCATCAATTTCATGATTTATTGTGATAGAAGCATGATATACCCTTTTTAAGTTGACACAACCAACTTACCAAGACGGCAGATTACATATTTTCCCTTATGGATATGATTGTGGAGGAGGTTGGGGAGGAAAGCATTGTACAAGTAGTCACTGATAATGAGGCAAGTTTTAAAGCAATTGTTATGTTGTTGATGGAGAAGTGAAAGGATTTGTTTTGGTCTCCTTATGCAATCCATTGTATTGATTTATTGCTTGAAGATATTGGAAGCATGAAGCAGATTAAGGAGACTTTAAATCAAGAAAAGATGATCACAAGCTTTTATTATAATGGCAGAAGTGGTTATTTGATGAGAAGTGTTCTGAGGATAGAGATCTCTTGTGTCCCAAAATAACCCGATTTTCCACTAAATTCATTTCACTTGAGTGTTTTATACGTTATGAGGGTGATTTGAAAATGATGTGCACAACAAATGAGTGGCGTGAATCCAACAAAGATCGGAGCAGAAGGATTTTAAGAGATAAGGTCTTCAACCATATCTTAACTGATCGATTTTGGAAGAAAGCAAAGGAAGTCCAAACCATCATGGAACCTTTCGGTAGAAGTTTGGGGAGTGGTTGATCAAGATAAAAACACAGTATCAATCATTTATGAACATTGATGGATGAAACTAAGCCCATTATCAAACCATTGGTGAAAGTATTGGGAAGTCATTGATAAAAGGTGGTCACATCAATTCGTGAACATTTGCATCTTTGCAAAGTAATAATTTTTTTCTTTATATAGTTATTATTATTTACTCAAATGCAAATTATTATAAACCCAAAAATTTTTACTTGCAGTGTATTTTTAATGTTTCAATATTCAAAATGTAATTTTCCACCATTCGGAAGTGCAAATTGGACTAAAGAGGTTATCAAGATACTAGAGCCAGATTTGGATAGGCAAACAGCTTTAGTAAGTATAACAATAATTTATGATATTTATATAATATATTCTATATTTTAATTTTTCCAATAAAGTAAATAACATTGAATGCAAGTGAAATTATTTGTTGAAGGTCAAGGAGAATTTGGAAGTGCACTAACCAAAAATAATAAAATCATTCTCTTCAGTACTCATTATATTTATTTCTTTTATAAATAAGAATTATCATCATTTTCTATTAAATATATAATGGTGCAGAATGTTTTTTATAATAGCTGAATGATGGGCACAATTATGGTAATGAAGGTCCATATCTTTAAGGTGTTGTCGAAAGTTTTAAGCCAAACATATTTCTTTATCGGGTTGTAGAAGAAATTGGAGCACATGGTCATTGATTCACTTACAAAGTTACCTGATCGTTTGGCAATGAAAAAGCTACATAAGTTAGTCTGTCTCTGATATGTGACTTTGAGTTAAGAATTTGTCTGTGTGAAGAGATGAAGATTTATCTGTCAAATTAATTTTTGAATCATATTTTAATGTGATGATATTAGATGAAGTGGATACGAGGAGAAGAACCTACTTTGTCATCGATAATTTGGATTGGTTGGATCATGATCTTCCCTCACAAGAAGGTGAAACGCTTGTGAAGATGATGGCGACCTGATTACGGGGTTAGTAGGCGTGCAAACGGTATTATGCAAGAGGAAGGGAGCATTGGTTCTTCTCTTAAAGTGAGCTCTCGAATAATTTCTTCAAGTTCCAATAGTGATAATGGTGACGATAGAGTTAATAGAGAGGGTAGCAACATTGGTGGGGGCAATGAAGATAGTAAAGACACTAATGGGGACAATGGAGTAGGTGGTGGCATTAGAGCAAGAGGTGTTGTTGATGGTGGTTATGTTAATCAAGTTGATCATGACATGTCGTGGGCAAAAGGAGATGAAATGATTATGCCACACAAGATACGAATCATGGATATAGACCAGGCATATGAGAATGACAAAAACACTTGGAAAGACTAACTACATTTCCTAGTGATGATGACTATTCTAGTAGGCATGTTTACAGATCCAACTATCACTAGATTGATGAGTACTTCCAAACATTGGCTCTAAGATCAAGACCTCAGCTCAAGGGAGTAGGAGATGGATCCTATCATAACTTTGGAGATAGTGATAATTCTTCCAATGCTTTTAGTGGGAATGATTTTGATCGATATTCAGCAATTGAACACGAGCTAGTGATTCCCATGGATATGATCAATCTTCTTATAGCAGCAACATTACATATCAAGGTTTTGGATACTATTAGTGTGATGTTGAGCCCAAACAACCTTAAAGGTCATATTTTCTTAATTATGGATCATCAAGCCAATCATCTCAACCAACACATTCAAGTAATGAACAATTCATTCAACCACATTCTCACTATGCAAAATTCTCCACTATTACGAAATTAAATAAGATTTATACTTCATTTCATTCATCAGATAATGATAGTAGTTTGAGCCTCTAGAGTTTATTTCACATTTATTTGTGAAATGTGATTGATACATGGATGTTTGTTTTGTTCAAGCGTATATTTGATATAAATATTTTTTTTTGTTATTATGTAAAGAAACATTAAAATCTTTTAATAACTATTTAATATAATCTCATTAAAATATAGAAAATTTTGTTTATTATTTTTAACTCAGCAAATTATATATCTCTTCTAATAATTTATATAACTTTCTAATATTTTTTAACTTTTAATTATCTTATTTTCAGCGATTGATGATATAGTGATACACTATAGTAGATAAGTCTATGGGACATTAGTCAGGTTGACCGTCTTTGCGACTTTTGAACTCATGTTTCCAAGTTTTTAATGATTAATCAGGGAAAACTAGAAAGAAAAAATCCATCCAAATAGGGCAAACAAAACAGAAAGATAAAATGCTAAAAGTATCTATGGTTCTCATCTTTTCCCTCATTAAAATGGCAACAGCTTTCATGACATTATGGTTGGACAACAACTAGAGCCCTAGAATTACAAGTTCAGTAAGGTAAGGTATGAATTAAGTAGGCACCTTAGAGAATATATATATATACACACATTAAAACACACGACATGTTGACTTTATTATGATATAACAATCCATGACCAAGTAGTAGTGATAAGGTCAACGAGGAGATTAAAGAGTACTTGACAGAACATCCAATGAAGTGATGATAAAATTCTTTCAATTCAAAGTACGAGCACATGAGTGCCCCAATCTTTCCACACGCCATTGAAATATGCCTTGCACCACTGAGGAAACATGTTGGAACAATGTCGATAGCCATTATTAGATGCTTATTCTTGGGGATAAACCATGATGAATGTTGGAAAGAAAAATATCTGAGTACTTACGATTCCATCATATATAAAAATATATAGGTCTTCTCCCCAACAGTCTTTAACACAAATTCCATCCTATGAACATTATCCTTTTGCATGCGTGAAATATACTTGTGTATATTAGTAGATCCATCACAGTAAAAGCTTTGGCAGGACTACTATAGAGCAATGGTTTATCTCTAGATAAAGGGTTAAGAAGACACTCCACCAGTCCACCTTCTTTCATGAAGTTTACCGACCTCTCAAACCTGGAAAAATCCCAATCCCACGTTATTCCTGAAATTTGGTCCTGGTAGGTTAATTCTTGTATTTGAAACAAGATCTGCGAAGCATTTATGAATAAAAAAGTAATGAGGCTTATTTGGTAAGAAAACCTTTATCTTTCACTTACTGATGCGGTGTCTCTGATGCAGGGTCTTCTCAAATGGTAGTGGAACCAGTTCAATTTTAGCATGGTTGCTACATAAACCCCGTCTTTCATGTTGTCAAGGAACTTGAGTAGCATGCCTCAGAAACTCTCTTGCATGAAGAAACCACAAACTCTCCAAAAAAGCCCACTACGATCAGTTTCCATATCAATATAAAATCATGATCTTTCCAAAATTTCTCCATTTTCGTCACTGGGATTCACACCTTGAGGACCTTCATCCTCTGTGCAGTTCTTCAATAGAGGAGCTCCACAAAGTTACAGGTTGCCAGCGAATCGGAAACGTTAAAGCTCGAGATACATTGAAGGAATTCTTCGGAGAAATTGTTATGAGAAGTCCAAGTGATAGCTAAGCGTCAAATTAGTGATGCTTACGGGAGGAATTTCACTGAAGGTGATTGTTGGAAGAGATCTAGTGACTCAGTATTCAACTATCCCCAATTTTACATTGGTATCCTTCCCGTTAATTGATTAGAGACAAGTTCAAGGCGTAATCCCAGACTTGGTACAGTAAGGGATTCCTCCACACAAATTGTTACATGAAAGGTCACTATCCTCCTGAATGGAAGGACCCTGCTATTTTGACTCCCTCCTTTGTTGATAACAAAAATGCTGGGGTATCGAGGTAACTATAATCTACTACGGTATTAAATTTATCTTCAATTGGATTGTGAGGTTGTATTGCAGCGTGCTAACTAAACACCTTGGTACATGGATCCACGATAAACTATTGTTCTGGATGTTAATACTATAAGATAAGAAAGTCGGCATATGTGAGAATATCCCCAAAGATTCATTGGATCTTGTCGAAGAACCATCATATGTGTTCTCTCTTTATCCCTTCAGGCTTGATGTATTTCCGGTAAGTTGTTTTTAGCCAAATCTATTAGGCTTTAGTGTGTAGTTTAGGAACTCTGTGGTACATGCCTCTTTGAAAAGCTATTATTGTGCAAATTCTAACAGTACCTTGAAGAAAATAAAGAGGCCAACGAATTGAGATTTTACGGATAGATAGTTGCTTCCTAAGTCTAAATGAATCAAAGATTGCCACCGCGTCAAACCATGAGGAAGTTCCCCTGACAAAGCATTATTTGATAGGTCGAGTATTTCTAGTTTGCTTCTTCCATTCATCTTTTGGCATATGAAAGAAGAAATCTCTCCAGATAATGAATTATTGGCGATAGTGAAGACAATAACATATGGTGATAAATGTGGTAATTGACCCACAAAGCGATTAGAATTTGCATTGAAGCTAGCATTTAACATAACTTGGGATAAATCTCCATATATACGGTTATGGCGAAACGATCAAACAAATCAATATGTGAAGACCATTTCCAGAGCCAATTTGGAGCTGTGTCCTAATCCCTCATGAAGTTTAGTCTCATAACTATGAGAAGTCCTTTGCGTTTGTAGCCCATGCAGGGGAAACTTGGGACCTACCACCTTTGCAATAAAGCCCAGGCTTATATATTGGAAAGGAGGAATCCGATTGTGGGTCGTGAAGATACAACAGATGTATAGGAACATGTCTCGAAAGTACTTCAACTTTGAGAGTTTTGCAAAATTTACTTTGTTATCATTCCTTCGATAAAGTTGTTGTTTTTCGGTGCTCGAGTTAGGCCAAATTAGAAAGAAGTCGAGATTCCTTGGAAGGTGTAGTTTAACTTATTAGTACCATTAAGATCTGAGGAGAGGCAAAGGATGATGGGTTTCCATAGAAGGAATAGGGCCACACAATATGAAAAAGTAAAAACAATTTCCAAATGTTGGGTTGTCCCAAGGAGCTTCAGGGAATTCTCCTGTCAACATATTGGTGATAAGTTTGATAGTATGATTAGAAGATTAGATGTTGCTGGAATCTGACCCTTGAAGGAGAGATTGTCCTTACAGGGTCAAGACCAAGACCTCCCAGAAATTAAACAACCAATTTGGCATGTTGTAGGGGTTATTGAAGGAAGAATGAAGGAATTTGTGAGAGATGTAAAAAATTGACATATCCAAGAGTGATGAAATCATGTTATCGAGTTGATGGTGGGCAAGCGTAGTCTGAAAGAGAAAGAACAGACTAGAGAAATCGCAGAAGCGATGAACATCCTACAGTGAAGGTCCAGCCAACTCATGCCGCAGTAGTGTAAGGAAAAAGATAAAATCAACTAAGATTGTCAACATAAAGTCTGTTTCACTCATCCCGAGGGTCAAGGTGCGAGGAAGAGATTTCCAAGTTGATGAGCTATTATACGAATGAAGCACCCGTAGGATTTAACATATTGAACTCCTCCTTAGAGCCAAGGAAATTAGGAATGGGAGCACCTCAGATCATTGAATCTCAAATTCAAGAAATTCTCATTCCAACTCACAGCAAAGAAGGACTAATCTCACCTCCAAAGCGTCACGAATGAGGATCTGTGGATTACAGGGGTTGAGCTCGACTACGACCAGACACGTTATCCTGGCCAGGCATCGATCCATCCACAGCAGTGTGAGTGAGACCCAGATGAAGTTTCGTAGGATCCGTGAGGAAGTATGGAGCCCGGAGGGGCTGTTCTCCTTCTCATTTGCAAAGCCGGGGGAGTTTCTTTGCATAAATTAGATGGCTAGAAGAGCGCCACGATTGAATTGGAGTTTCTCATGATTATTGCAGGAGTAGAAGCAGAGCTTAGACAAGGAAAAACAACTATTTGGTACCATAAGAGACGAATATATTACTAGCTATATATGGTTGTTGTGTAGTCCTATAATTTACAAATTTTACGTTAAAATTACGTCACTGGAAGGCTCCAGGTTTAGCTTTCTCAATCTCATGCCCAAAAACTGTCTTTGAAGACGTTAGCCACATCACCATTGGCAAGACTTGGTCAAGGAGAGAAAGTAGAGTTGTGGACTTAAGAGATGGAAGAATTTTTATTTTTTTATTTCTCTTGTTGCATTTTTATCTTTTATCTTTTAGATAATTAGTGGAATAGATTTATGAATCTACTAACATGCGTTATGTTATTATTTTTGTATTTAAAACCTCATAACTATAGGAATGAGGATAATTTTACTAGTATCTGTTGTCAACGGTGACATGTTGCTCTCTCATCACCCTTTTGGAGTGCAACCTTGTCTCGAGTTTAGTGGGGAAAACTATTCATGCATGATGCTCTTTCCTAGTTCCACAATCTTGGTTTCGGCTTCTTCCTCTCAAGCGGTGAGGTTCAGAGACAACGATGACCGGTGTGAACCACTCGTTCTGAATTTAGACAAAGGCCTTGGGCTCTCCGCCTTTGCATTTCATCCATGTTAGTCTCTTAATAGATGCATTGGAAGATTGCTTTTGCATTACTCCACTAGAGAAGGTATTTGGGACCTGTTGATGTGATTTTCTCATTCTCTGTACTTGATTATCTTTCATGCAGGCTAAGCTAATGACATCCTTCAGTGATTGGGGTTTGAACATTTTTAATACCTCTGCTAAATCTGTGACGTCCCAAAACCGGGGTGTCCCGTTGACAACTCGTCAACCCGCGGAATAATGCAGTGGATGTGGATGTGCCCGACACCACTCATGAAGATCGAGGCGAGTCCCTTTGTCACGAGGAGCTCTACCCAGGAAATACCAGCCCTGTCCCAAACAGGGTTTACAATAATACAAGATCCACATCTTGATAAAATAATTAGCCGTAGACCTGTCAATACTCTGAAATACATCAACTATATTACCATAGTTCAAGGTTAATAAATCACTCTCAATTCAACATATATTAAAATGTGCAATTTCTAATGCATGTTATACAAACGAATACCCAAAGCCAGTGGCACAACTTCTCGCAGCGGCCTCTAGTGAGAGCTGTCCTCCTATATACTCCTTGTACCTGAAATAGTGATCCCTTTTGTCTTGATTTTTGACACTTGGCACAATCTAGGCCATTCATCTCATCCTCTCACTAATCATGCACCATATGTCACATGAGTACATGGTAGTGACTTTGTCTACATCACATATCTTCTATTTGTTTCCCCTTTCATTGAGTGCCGCAGCGATGAAATTAAGCCATAGATTTGACCAGTGACATAGTAGCTAGATTTGTGAAAGCGATTTCATGATGAAGTCAGTTTCGTCATCGACATCTAAATTCAGTTTTGACTAAAATTACCATTTACCCTTTTAGAAAATTAAATTTTCGGGTTTTTACATTTCTCCTCCTTAAAAGGAATTTAGTCCGAAGTGCGGACAATCATAACAAATCACATGCGCCCATGCAGTGTGCACTATACCATGCATGTAAGCTGGTCATCTAAGTGATAGCGACTAAATGGCATCACGTACGTCCTGTAAAGAGGATAGGTGAAACACATCGTGTCTGGCGCTCCGTTGACTCCTCCACTCCCACGGTCTTTGCCACTGCTTTTTCCTCACTAACCTCACGGTCTTGCGTATGAAACACGATCCGGCTATCCATAATACATTGGTCCCCTCCTCGAATGTCCCATCCGTGTCAACCTCAATCTCTCCCCAGTCACTACATGAAATTTGGATCAAAGTGTACCTCGAGAACATGGAGACACAGGAAATACCGTGGACACGTGACATGTTGGGCGTGAAACCCGACCTGTGCGCTCTGATGCCTACCCTCTCGGTATCTCGAAGGGCCTAATAAACCTCGGCGATGGCTCAGCGCTTACCCGAACGGCGGCTCCTCTCTTAGGCATCACCTTTAGAGACGTGATCTCCAACCTCGAACTCTAAGGGTCGACGTCATCATCTGCCTGGCTCTTGGCTCACGAGCAGTGAGAAAACGTTAGCCATTTCAAGCTCACCAACTAAGTGTCTCTAATCAGTCCGGGACAGTGATGGAACTCTCTCCCACCTCAGTCCAACATAACGGTGATCTACATGGCCTCCCATACAATGCCTCATATGGTGCTAGGATGGCACTATTTGATGGCTTGTTGTTGTGGCGAATTCCATAAAGCGATTACTCTTGACTACCTTATGATCGGGACATGTTCTAACATGTCCTCTAACACTTGTATAGTTCTCTCTAACTGACCATCCATCTATGGGTGGAAAGATGTAGTCATGGTTAGCCGTGTGCCCTGTAACACGAAGCTCTTCAAAAGTCTTATCAGCTCTCGGGTCTCTATCCGTAGCTATGAATCTTTGGTACTCCATGTGGCCGAGATTTATCTCTCAAATGTACAGCAGTGAAGTCTCAACATGAAGGTCATCACCTTACGGCTAGAAAATGTGCCGACCGTAGACGATCCACTATCACCCATACCGCATCATGTCCCTTACGGTGTTCGTGTAAGTGGGTCACAAAATCCATCGATGATGTGCTCCCACTTCCACTCGGCCACCTCGATAGTGATAGCCTTCTTTGGCTTAAGTGCTCGACCTTAACTTTGTTGACCATTGAGACATCGTCAGAACAAAGTCCCCTACGTGTCTCTTCATCCACGCTCAATAAAATGCGTGACGAAGATCTTGAGTACATCTTAGTGCCCACTTGAATCTACCGGCAAATCTGATGGAGTGAAACTCACGAGAATCTCGATTGATCAAGTGGGAACCACCACCCATCCTCTATGCGGGCTAACGCTCTGCGTGGATGGTCCGACCCTCGTCTTTGTTCACAACATGCCCGGTCCACTGATGGTTTACTATCTGCCGATCACGCGCGGGACTCGATCCACTCTTCTCAATAGAGACGGTGCCAGCGTACTAAACTCCCAGCGTACCTTGAGCACACTCGCCTTCCTGTAAACTCAAATTGTCCCACTGGTCTAGAGCATGTCAGTCACTCCGGGAAGCTATACTGGCCAATGCTCGTGACTTCCATTGAGCCTTATCGACCACCACATTTGCCTTACGAGGATGATAGTAAAAAGTGAAGTCTGTAATCTCTGGAACTCCATCCATATGTGTTGCCTCGTAGTCTGTTGTGTTAATATACTTGGACTTTTTGTGGTAGAGTACACCTCAAAGTCCTCGCCATATAGTAGTGGCGCCCAGCGAATCTTCAAGGTGAAGACTACGACTGTAGCTCCATGTCATGTTGGGGTAATTCTGCTCATGATTCTTCAGTGGCCAGAGTTATGAGTGCCTGCTCTGGGATGCATCAAAACACATCCCAGTCTGGCCCTTGAGGCATCATAATACATTGTGTACCCCTATCCCCTGTTCGGGACTATCAAGATAGGAGCTGAAGTAAGCCTCCTCTTCAACTCCTGGAATGCCTCATCGCATCGGTCATATCAATCAAACTTGACCTCCTTAGTTGACTCTCATGAGTCTTTGTGTCAGAGAAATCATAAGCGAATCTCTGTAGTACCCGACCAATCCCAAGAAACTCGTATCTAGATTGACGGCCTCTCCTAACTCATCACGGCCTCGACCTTCTTTAGGTCCTTTGACACACACGATCGTGACACGCGTGTCCACAAAAATCTCACCTCGGTAAGCCAAAGCTTCGCCTTCTACTTGAGTCTTCGTATGGTGATGATCTCTCGTATTTGTAAAACAATCCTCAAGTGATACTCATGCTCCCCATTAAGTGGGAGTAGATCAAAAATATCATCCGAGGACTGATGGCTGATCTAGATGAGGTTGAATACCTGACATGAGGTCCATGAATCTGTGGCGCGTTATTCGATCAAAGGGCATCCTTTGTAAACTCAAAGTGCCCATAACGTGTCTGACGTCTTGGGATATCTGTCTCCCTAACCCTCAGCTGATGGTAACCAGTGTGAAGGTTTATCTTGGAGTAGACTCGCGCTCCTCTCAACTGATCAAACAAATCGTCAATCCTCGGCAATGAGTCTTAGGTTCTTGGCCCAGTAACCTTGTTTTCAGCGTCAGTGAATTAATGCACGGTCGAAGGTCATATCCTTCTTCTTACTTAAATAGACCCCGGAGCGCCCCATGGTAGTGCTGGTCTAATGAACCCCTTGTCCGAGTAATTCCTATAGGCCCCGGACTATGAGTTCTATGTGACTCACTTAAATTGCCATCCTATGGAGTCATAGAATGGGCGAGAAATACCGAGTGTGGCTTTCGTCTGAGTGCGACCCTCTGCTTGGAGGCAATCTGATAGCTCATCTGAAAAAACATCCTCATACTCATAGACTACTCGAGGTAGATCTAAGTCGGTCTCACCCTCGTCACTCTGAGGTAAGGCTTGCTAGCCAGTAGCCAGTGTCCTTGACACCTGGACTCGTACACTGTCTAGGGCAAAATGTCATGCTTGATACAAATCCTGGCTCTTGAGTCTGCAGATCTATGCGTGTAGTGATGACCCCTGCGCTCTGATGGTATGACCTTGTGGTATCGTGATCCGTCGGATGATGTCAAATCCGACATGTCCCGACCCTCGGGTCCAACTGCCAAGAGAATCGGCGGGGTCTCACAACAAGTAATCATGACATATCATCCTATCTCAGCCACAATCCACTGGGGAGAACTCACATCTGAGGCTTCTCGAGGGCCTGTTCTAAGCCAACTCTATCTGCGTGATACTGCTTATCTAGGTGTAAACCTGGCCTTGATTCTTATTCCACATCTGAAATTTTATACTATGTTCATGCATTCATAGGTAATGTAAGACAATAATTTCATATTTTAAATCATACAACAAAAAAAATTTATTTTATTTTATTTTCTTTTTTAAAACATAGGTGAATAGTGCTCATGAGCGGTGTCCTATGATGACTGGAACAATGCCTTGAGTCAAAACTAGAGAGTCAGTACCCAGTGTACCCACCCTTGGCCCGGCACGTGCAACTGCGCAGGCAACTGCTGTGATGTCGTAAGCCCAGCGACGATGTCTGCGAGCGCGCGACCGTCACGGCCGTATCGTGGGCGTGGTACTCATACGCTGCTCTATCACGATACAATGCCTTGTGTATTGGTAAGACTGGGAAATGGGCGGTGATCCCACCCGGTGCTAGAAAAAAAAAAAAAAAAAAAAAAAAAAAAAAAAAAAAAAAAAAAAAAAAAAAAAAAAAAAAAAATATATATATATATATATATATATATATATATATATATATATATATATATATATATATATATTTGCACTCATTTTTTCATTTCCAGCTCTTTGGAAAACCACCAATTTTTTTCTTCATTTCTGATAGAACAATAAATTTATTAAAATTTATTTTATTTTATTTATTTTTTTCGATTTACATTATAAAACCAGAGAAAAAAAAAAAAAAATCATAACACATTTTTCATTTAATTCGACTATTTGCCCAAAATTCTCAAACACATAAAGTTACATTCTAGACCTAGTGTTGACATTTTTCCTATGTGCTATTCTGACACCTGATTCACCTGCTTATACACGGCGTTTATATAACATCCATCAAAGTGCTGAAGTCGTGATCTACGCGTGCCCATCATTACTGGTATTTGTATACCTATGCTGCGATACCAATTGTGAAGTGGTATCGAGGACCATACCTTAGCTTTAATACCAGGCTGTGGCCTTTAAGCGGGGTGTCACTGACGACAACCACGTGTCTGACCACGAATGTTGTGGATGTCAGGTAACTCGACACCACTCATGAAGATCGAGTGATCTGGCACATGCAGGGGAGCTCTCTGATACAACCTGTCTAAGCAGTTTACAATGACATTATTAGGGTCGCATGCGAAGTAAGTAATTGGCTACTTGAATTTGCATCGATACTCACAAAATATCAACTATATTACGTAGTTCAAGAGTTAATAAATCACTCTTAATTCAACATATATTAAAATGTAAATTTCTAATACATGTTATACAAACACAGTCACCAAAACCTAGCTTTGGCTTTCTTCTAAATGTGACCTCTGATAGTGCGTCTCTGTGTCTCCTTGTACAAATAGTGATCTGCTTTGTCTTGATTTTGACACCGAGCACAATCCTAGGCAATTCATCTCATCCTCTCCTAATCCTTTACAACATGTCACATGGTACATGTAGTAAGGTGAATTTTGTCACATCACATGTCTTTCACGAAGCGTTCTGACTGACACCGGTGCCTCGGCGTGAAATTCCGTATCTGAGTTGTGAGAATTCAACATGGTAGCTATATTTAAACGAGGAGCCGATTCCAGCGGTGAAGTCCATTTGTCGTCGAGATCTAGAAAAATTTTGAATTTTAGCGAGTACCATTTTACCATTTTTGAGGAAAATTGGGAATTTTCCGGGTTTACAAATCGTCCATGAACATCGACAGTGCTTCTTCGGACCATCATATGCCTTAATTCTCTAATCTTTCAAACTCTTCTTGATATTCTGAAGAATCCGAGTTTCTTACCAATTTCTTCAAGGCTTCAATTTGAAATCTGCTCCTTTGGGTGGACAGAATTGAATTATATTTCCTTCAAAAACTTGTCATGTGATCACCCGATTTTCTTGTTAATTGGATGCGGTAGCCAAATGCCACCAAGTGTGCCTTTCCTTCCATGTAGTAATTTATCATATACTTGCTATTGTTTTGGTACCTCATAGTATTGAAAAATAATGTGCCATCTGATTTAGCCCTCCAGTGGAGTCGTCGCCAACTTATGGAAACTCTAGCACGATTTCCTCTTTGTAGTGGATGCTTTCTTTAACTCCCCTCGGTCCACTGGTAAAGGGGTTTTTTAAGCAGGCTCCTTGCCCATGAATCTCCTCTTGGTTAAATTCCGTGGCCTCTGATTCACTAAACAGCAGTCATGCATTCTTGGATACTCGATTGACATTGGCCTCAAAAGAAGCTTAGTATAAGCATGGGTTCAGTTCAGACAGACTCTAATACCAAATGATAAATCCTTTTTAGTGTTTTGACAAAGAGATAATTGTAAAATCCATATCCTCATTCTTATAATTATGAGTTTAAATACAAAATAATAAAACGGCGCATGCTAGTGGATTTCTAAATCTGCTCCACTAATTATCATAGATAAAGATAGTAAACAATTGAAGAAATAAAATAAAATCCTCAAGCTTTTAAGTCCCAACTCCTCTGCTCATTGACCTAGTCTTATCAGCAGTAACATCTACTAACTCTCAAGAATTGCTGATCCTTGCATTTTTATCCCCACTTCCATCCAAATACAAGGACTTAATAGTCCAAGTAAACGCATGGAAACAAACTTCCATAACTCACAAGGTTCATGAAGATGACGGAATAGCTGATTCTTAATTCTACACCCTTCATTTAACGACATATGGAATTCACAAATATATTACTGTCCCCTAACATCTAACACATGCAAGTTATTCTTTAAGTAATGATTGGTTAGTATTTGAGTTTTAATTATAAAAAAAGTTATTAAAATTATTAATAAATTCAAGAATTGACTTTACTTGATTT
The DNA here is from genome assembly GCA_016808115.1 of Tetrastigma voinierianum. Taxonomy (NCBI): domain Eukaryota; kingdom Viridiplantae; phylum Streptophyta; class Magnoliopsida; order Vitales; family Vitaceae; genus Tetrastigma; species Tetrastigma voinierianum. The sequence continues at coordinate 282,493 of JAEQBH010004279.1, read as the reverse complement.
CAAATTTATTTAGTTAACGAAAAGTTTTAGAAAAAAAAAAAATTGCGTATGAAGAAGAAAGGTGCACACGAGGATGAGTTGTTATATGTTTGATAACAATTTTTTAATAAAATAAAAATAATGAACTTATTATAAAATAATATATTTATTTTATTTTACTTTTATTTGTCATTAACATTTTCACAACTTTTTCGAATACTCCACGGCCTTCTTCGTTGTTACTCGGCCTCTTTTGCACAATTATAATTTATGAAGATAAATATAAATTTCATGATTTAAAACAAATTTTTAATTAAGTTATTCAAATAATTTTATTAGCGCCTGGTCATGTATCATCTAGTTCTGGAACATAATGCACAAATCTAAAAATGAATTATTACAAGAAACTTTTTTTAAAAAAAAAAGATAATTTTATTGATTCAAATTAGTAATTTGATAGAAACACAAAATCAAATTTGTTAAAGACTTTAGAAGATGACACAACATCTAAGTTAATAACATAATGAATCGGTTAAAACTCATACACATCTATAGTATTATAAATGGACTGTAATACTTGACTTAAGTTATACAACATATCGACCACTACGATTCGACACTTGGTTATCTTGTCCAATCAAATATGTTTTACCTTTCCGAGTTGTATACATGACGCAATAGGAAACGAAAAACCAATCATCAAAGACAAGGACAACATAATTACACGCTGTAACAAGTCAACAACAAAATTACAAAAAAACAAATTAAAAACTAAGATCTTTATGAAAGAACCATTTTATTGAGAAAGAAAATGATAGAAAAAGATGTAGATAAGTAATTTAAGGTCAAGAATATAAAAAAATCACCTATTCTTTCCAACAGAAGAGAAACTAAAAGAGAGTGTACATGAGAGAAAAAGAGGTACGACTATTGCAGGAAACTTATTGAACTTGCCCTTTAAGATGGGTGTTCATTTAATATCACTAACGAATTTATTATAAGATTCGAACATGAAATTTATGAAAATAATCTTAAAATATTTGTAATTTATGTCGTTTGATTCAGAAAGCCTTAAATATACAGTTTTCGAAAATAAAAACGTTTTTGGAAAGAAATTGTTTTCAAACAAGAATTTTTGTATCAAAACAGTGAAAGTTTTTTGTATAAAATATTGTAATTTATGTCTATTTCAGAAAGCCTTAAATATACAAATGGGGAAAATAAAACGCTTTTTTGGAAAGAAATCGCTTTTCAAACAAGAATTTTTGTATCAAAACAGTGAAAGTTTTTTGTATAAAATATTGTAATTTATGTCACGATTCAGGAAAGCCTTAAATATACAGTTTTTTTTTTGTTTTTTCTTCTCTCTTTGTTAAAGACATGATATTCATATTAAACCAAAAATTCTGTATTCTTGAGCTTTTAGGAGAATTAGTTATTTAACATGATCTGCCAAAAGGTTATAAGTTCGAGACCTCTCTCTCTAATTTGAATATTTGATCCCCATTTGTGTGTATTTGAAAATCTATAGTGGACTCGGTTTAGTTTATTTGACTCTTCATATGCAGGTAAGAGATTGCATGTGAGAGAAGGTGTAAAGACATGTTATTCATATTAAATCCAAATCTTGCACACGTGACAAGTGGCATTCCATGTCAATGGCATTAAACGCTTATTTGTCCATATGTGCAAGTTCATAACGACAAGAGCATGACTGAGTTACGATAACATTAGAGGTATCTTTGGATAGAAAAAAACTTATGAGTAAAATTGGACTTACAACCAAAAGTTAGGTTTTACCCTTATTCGCTTTCGCAAGGTGTGCAAAAATTCCATTGTGCAACACAAATATCTCTGCTTTTTTCGTATCCCCATGACCTAAAGCAAAAGAATTGAGGCTCTTCCAAATTGTCCTAATGACATGGACTGGTCACTAAAAAGTAAATCAATTACATTGAAGACCTCGTGGTAAACGCATGGAGACAAACTTTCAAAAAGGCTAGCTACTCCCAAGTCCTACTTGTATAAACACTTGGATGGTGATGGAGGCTAAAGCATCACCATCCATCTTAGCTTTACAGAACAATTTTACTCTAGAAAACATGTTTGAAGGAAAATCCAATGTTCTTTAAAATTAGGAAAACTTTAAAATTTTAAATAATTACTATATAATATTGAAAATTATTTCTCATTATTTTGTAGATGCTTAATAGTTAATTCTCCTAAAAAATATTTTAGTGAAACAATTTCATCATACACTTCACATAAGCATATATTTTTTTACACCGAGAGATATCTAAGTATATGGTTAATTTTAACTTTTTTTTCACAATTTTTGAAAAAGTTAAATCCCAAGACCACCAAATTTGAAAGACATCCCATACCAGAATCGTACCATTTAAAACCCATTATCATAAAGATTTAAGGGTCATGGTTCCTATTTTCAAGAACGCTTGTTCCAAAACATCAAGAATAATAAAACTTGTTAGGTTCCCATTTTCGTTCTTCGTTTCACTACAAAAACAAATGATTTAGCTTGATGATTTTAGCGATGATAATATCCGTTAGAAATTAGCCACTCGACATGACTCGAAACCAACTTAGCGACCGATTTGATCGACTGATAATATCCTCACGCTAAATAAGGCGGAAGTTGGCGGAGCTATTAGATAGCGACGGATTATTAGTTCCACAAGTATATTAGCGATAATGGATTTACCGACTGATAATATTCTCGCCGGCAAATTAAGGCGGAAGTTACCGAATTATTAGGTAGCGAATTTTAGATTATCGCCTGCTGTTATATTAATACACTGGACATCGCCTGCCGCTTATAGAACTTTTCAAGATTTTAGCTAAAATGAATCATTACAATGAAAATGTTTAATGCATTATATTTTTTATTATTACTTTGATTCAAGAATAGCATGATAAATGTTCGTATAATTAATATTTTTAAACTATTTTAGTTTATATATTAATATTATTTTTCTCATATGGTTATAATTATTTTTTTCACATAATTAATGAACTTAATAAAAAGAATTTAAAAATATTATTTATTGAATTAATCATTTAAAATTTGCCATAACTTTGTTTTTGTTACAACTTAGCTACTTTATGCTAACTTTGTGTAATGTATTATAATAAGCAGAAGTTATTTTTTTGTGAAACAATTATTTATAAAATAATAATTATATAATATAATAAATATGAAAATAATAACAATAAAACATATATAAAATAAATAGAAAAGTATTACTAAAAAATAAAATCTTATTACAAAATGTAAAATTTTCTATAGACCATATTATTTATATTTACAAAATATAAATAGAAATAATTATACATGCCAGTAGACCATATTTATATTTTTAATATAACTGGTATCATTACTTTACCAAAACAAGGCCCTGGTTTATTTTAATGCACAACTACGCTGCTTTGAGCTTCCCTAAGTCACTTTATTTTATTTGTTTTGCAACCCCTAAGTCACTTTAACCTAAACCTAAAACCTTATTCTCTTCAGCTTTAGACAAGAGCCTAAATTCCCAAGCCGTCTAACTAGAATGTAATTGCCGCCCATCACCGCGCCATCATCGCCCCATCGCATCCATCACCGCTATCTTCTGGCCACCGTCGCACCACCACCGTCATTTTCTTCTCTGCTTTGCTCAAAAAGTCTCGTGGTTTTACGGTAAAAACTCCGCGCTAATGTAAATAAGAAGACCAATTGGGTTGTTACCTAATCGTGATGTCCGACTACACTCCGCTGATGATTTTATTTTGTTGGTATGTTGTTCTTCTTCTTTTGATATAATCTCCAGTTTTGATCTGTTTGTATTGTTGAAGAACACAATCTTTTCTTTTCATTTTTTATTTTTTTGGTGATTTACAAAGAAGAAAAATTGTGTGTGCAACTTCTTTTTTTTTTTTTTTTAATCTTCCTTTTCTTTTATGTATTGATTCAAAAAAATTGGATTTGCTGACTGCATTTTATTGATTCCAACTTATCTTTTTTTTTTTTTGCAAAATTTATTTTTTTTTTCAATTCATAAGCTTAATTGCTATCCTTATGTGGTTGTCAATCTTAAGTTCTGAAACCAGCAAGAAGATACAGACTAACTATTTCACCCATACGGACTAACTAATACCACATAATAACTAATACCCATACGGATGAATGAGGTTTTGAAAACAGTGAATGTCTAGTTGGATCCAAAAAGATTAGTTAGATAATTATTTTGGAAAAAAGTTTATTTATGTTTTTTTATAAATGAATTATTTTGACATTAAACCGGAGAGAAGAAGAAGAAGAGGTGAATGAGACAGTCAGTGCATAATAAAATAGATTAATTTTCAAAAACATAATAGATGAACGAGGTTATGCATCATGTGCTTGTCTCATTATTTATTTTTTATTTTTTATTTTTAAAAACTAATAACTTTTTAATACAATATAGTAAATTGTCTTCACTGATGCGATGTCAAATCTCTAGCGATAGTTTGAAAGACAAAAGTGTTCTTAACAATTATGGTGAAAAATAACTTTTGAGAACAGCTTTTAAAAAATGTTTTATGAAACAAAGTTTTTCCTGGAAGTAGAAATATTTTTAATCGCTTTTGATTATTTTGAAAGTAGATTTCTATAACGGGTATCTTAGTTTTAATTATTCTTCATATTTATATAATTATAAATCAACGAGTAAAAATGGTTTAAATACGTTTTTGAAAAACATTATTTTCTTTGAAGATATAAGACTACTTCAAAAAAATCAGCCCTATCTTCTCTTTTATAATTGCTAATTTTCGACAAATATTTTCTACTCTTCCCAACTGGATGATTATATAAAAATTAAGGTAGGAGTACTAATAAAAGGAAAATATTATAGCAAATATTTAATTATCCTACGAAAATATTGAAAAATTACATGTAATTAACATTATATATATATATATTAACATTATATATATATATATATATATATGGGCAAATAAAAGAATATATTAAGCATCAAAAAAGATACAAATGTGACAAATTGTTTTGTTTTTTATATAATAATTAAAGTGGAAATGAATTTGAAATCAAAATATCATATATAAAAATAATTTGTTAATTTTAAATATTTACCCTTTGATTTTTCTTTTTGATTTATATATATATATATATATATATATATATATATAAAATTTTTTTTGACATTAAATATATTTTTTCTTTGTTAAAGAGAGAAAATGAAGTCTTCCCAAGAATCAAACTCGATCCAATCTAAGTTATTTTATGTCTGCAAATTGAATTGTGTAATCGTGTGGCTAGAAAGAACCCAGTTTCCACCAGAAATAATATGATATATTAGATTTAACTCTATTTTTATGTTTTTTCTTTCATTTTACCTTTTTTCTCTATTTTTTTCCCTTACATTTTATCTCCAAATTTTTGGGAACCAATCATAATTTCAAAATAATAACACTTAGGTTCCCAAAAATTTTCAGTTTCTAGAATTAATCATGAGAGATATAACTCACTTAGGCTAGTCTTGACTTTACTCTTGACGGTTTTTAATTGGAGTCTCCTAAGAATCATTCCAGTATCCATAAAATCATTAATTTCAAGACCTCTTAAGAGTAATTAAGGTGTGGGATGGCTTATAAAAAAAACACTTTCTAGCATTACTGTAAACAAGCTTTTAATGAAAATTTAATTAATTAATTCTATTTTTTTTATATATTTATTCATTTTATATTACAAAATTATAGTAATATATTCTCACAAAAACTCAAATCTGATGGCATATTTATTTATTCATTTTATATCACAAAATTATAGTGTAATATATTCATTTTATATTACACTTTCTCAGCGACTCTACTGACCCGAATTCCACAAAAATTGGAGGCCTAAGTAGTAGGTGGAAATGAGATATCTTTATCTGATTGTATTTTTTTGGGTGTTTTTAGAGGGGTGGAAATGAGATTTTCATTGAGTAAAGGTTTATATCCGCTATGTCTCGTACTGAAGATACCAAGATCAAGGTGGTGGTGAACCTCGCACTCTTTTCCCTCAAACCCAAAGCAAAAAAGAAAAAAAAGGAAAAAGAAAATCATAAAATAAAAGTGGACTATGTCGTACACGGATAGTCCTCGGCAACCGCGACTTTCATTTATTGAAATGGGTTCCACCGCCGGATACCACCCCTTTGACATACAATTTGAATGGAATCTTTTCCTGTATTCATACTTGATGCTCTCTCAATCTATTTAATTTAATTTAAAAAATATTAAAATTTGGTTGTATCCCATAATGAAAAAAATCATATAATTTAATAAAATTAAAATTTGTTTGGTCTTTGAGTAAGCGGTATTGTTTTGGATAATAGAGGAGAATGAAGTGACAATTATGTCCCTAAATATGACAAGTGCCCATCAATGTCGGGAAGAGCAGCTAAGTGCTTTTTAACATCTGGCAAAGAAAGGGCGCCAGAGTCATATCTTCCAATTGTGGAATAAATACTCACTAATCCACATCCTTCCCCCACATACCTACCGCGTGAACCTCACGACAAAATGGGTCCGCCCCGTATCTTCTGCCACCTCACTCATGGGCGCATGGTGCCATCCGCTCGACAAATGTTAGGATATTCGAATAAAACCCAAAAGCCATCTTTGTGAGGTGGATCTTACCCCCTACGCCCTGCGGTCTCGGACACGGCTAGTCTCTCTCTCTTAATTGGTAGTCTTCTCATTTGGCGTCGCCGACCTTGCTCCTCCCACTTGATAATCAACCAACCCATCGAATTCCTCACTGCAATTTGGAGCTCAGATCGTTCGGGTTTTTGTTCAGCCCCTCTTTTGTTAGGGTTTCTTTTATTCTATGCCTAGGTTAACTCTTCCTTAGGGTTTTGACTTTTATTTCCCGATTTATTCGTTTGTTCTTTTAATTTGTTATTATTTTTCTTAATTACCATCCTGGTGAGGATGTGCGTATCATCAATGTGACTATTTGGTTCTCTTTTAACCGATTGGAAAATTTCCGACCTTAGGCAAACCCCCTTCGATTAAGTTTGATTTTTTTCTCTTTTGTGTTGGTTGATTCTAATGGCGACCTTTAGCCACAGTATTTTTGGGCACATTCCTTTAAGGCTTTTTCATTCAAGGCAAAATAGTGCCGAATGAGGTAGAGTAGAGTTGCTTGGAAGAAATTTGTCGATATAGATGGTAAGGCAGTGCTTTGGAAAAAAAATCTTGACGAGAGAAGGTCTAGGAAGCGTGAACAATTAGGGTATATCCGCACTTTGTGGTGAGTTTATTTGCTTCATATCTTTTTCTTTATCATTGACTTGGATTGTTTATGATGATTATGCTTGTCAATGTTTTGCTATTTATGGTTTACAGCGTCTTTGTTCTAGTTCTATACATGATTGTAAAATTCTTTGTTCTAGTTCTATCTGATAGCAATTATTGTATTAGACCCCGGTGGTTGGATTATTGTATTGAATTGGTGGAATGGGGAGTCTTGGCGGTGGATTTTATATGAGGAATTTTGTGGAGAGTTTTGGGAGAAGGTTGGGTCTGGCATTGCGGAGAAGATTGCCATATTGGATCTCCTTTTTTATGTTTTATTATCTATCATTTTTGGTTTTATGGGTTTGCAATTATTGATTTATCTTTCTGTGCCCTCCTTGTGTATGATTTCTGTTTTTAATTGATTTCTCTTCCTAAGCTAGATTTTGATTTTCTTTTAGATTATGGATTGATTCATCTATACCCAGATTTTGATTTTCTTTTAAATTATGAATTTATCCATGTTTAGAAATTCTGGATACAGTTTTCAACGTCCAGATTTAGATGGAAAACAATAATGTGGGGTTTGTGTATTTTGAGTGTGACATTCTAAGTTTAAATGGGTTGGGTTAGGAGGATGGGAAGTGGGTAAATCACCTAAGACCCAACCATTTCACAAATTCTTCTGTAGACAACTTGGCAATTTTTTTTTAAGTAAATGTTGACAACTTGACATTTGATTAATTGAATACATGCTGGTACATAGTGTGGTGACCAACGGGCTACTAATGTAGTCATTTATCTTTATGGATTGGATTGATAACGAGGATTTGAATTTTGAATTCAAGCGTGTGCTTCTACGTATTGCTGCTTGAAATTAAAAAAAAGAGAGACCGAGTTTTAAAGGGAATGTCACCGTTCAAACAATAATACTCGTTTGGATTAAATTCTTTTATTTTTTTGGTTTAGCTTGGGTTACGGGTGGAAGCTAGAGCCATAAATTTTTAAAGGAATTGAGTATTAAAATCATAAAATTTTAGTAATTTATTGTTTAACAAAAAATTAAAATTAAAGGCAAATACAATTGTTCAACCGGAATCTAGTAATTTGTAGAACCCTAACTCTGGACCTTCTTATTAGGCCACTTTTGGGGCAATAAACTTAGACTTCTTTTAGAGCTGTTTTGGTAGCTAAAAAAAAATTTAGAAATAAAATGTATCGAGATTGGATAAAGTGGAGTTAACTAAACCTATTAATTAAGTTTTGGTTTTATTTTATACAAATCTTAGTTTCAATTTGGATTTGGTTTACTAAATACAAAAAAGCGTGGTTTCGATTAAAATACTAATATGTGGTTTCGATTAAAATACTAATATTAGTATATATATATATATATATATATATATATATATATATATCGGATTTTTGGTTAACTAAAAAAAAATTAACCTAAAATTTGGTTAATCATGTTGATAGTTAAGTTTTTATTTATATAAATACCAAATTAATTATCAATTTTTTTTTAGTTGGTATAGTCGGTTAACATAGCCATGTTCACCTCGCTTTAGTGGTGCTACATTATTCGACAAGTCCTTATTTTGTGAGATAAAGAGCAACTATAGGAAATTTTTGGAGAGAATTAGGATTATGCATTTTTTAATTGATTTCTCTCTAGCTGAATTTTGATTTTCTTTTAGATTATGGATTGATTCATCCATACCTAGATTTTGATTTTCTTTAAATTATGAATTTATCCATGTTTAGAAAATGAGACCAGGTCGACGATTGGATTGATTATCGGATGAAAGATGGTGCTTTAACATCGGGTTCGAGTTGGCATTGGGGATTCATTAATTTTTCCTTTAGTCACCCGAGGAATTGATGGACCGGTAGGATTCGGTGTCCATGCGATCATCGTGAGATGTCGAGAATCGAAGAAATTTTCAAGAGAGGCGGATCTTGTGAGATATCTAATCTAGCGAGTATGGATTTGTTCGTGACTATTATGCCCAGGTATCTACATGGTGAGCCCTATCGGGGAAGATCTTTGGGGGCTGTGTCATTCAATGAAGTCATAGGCGTAGGATTTGTCAGCCCCTCAACCATACAATGCTTTTGATACAATCTTGAGTGATCTTTAATCCGCCACTTCCTTTAATCCACAATGACATTGAAGAGGACCCACGAACCCAGCAGTGCAAAATTATTTGAAATCTTTGAAATGACGATCAGGAGAATACGCTGTGATAAGATATCATTCAAAGTTATCTAGCTGTTCACGAGATTGTTGAACATTCATCGAACACCATTTATGCGAGCGTGCTTTATGATGATATTTGTCAATTGATGTTGATTACTACCATCGAGACCGATGTGATGATGTGCTTCTGACACCAAAAAATTAGTTCGGGTTTGGGTCTATTCGTTGAAAAAGATTCATTGTTGCATTAATGGTTGCATGATATCTTGGGAGTAGAGAGATAGTAAACGCAAGTTGCAAGTTTTGTCACCATCCCGTTTCGAGGAGACCCGATGCGTGGATCTCGTAGCGAAAACAAATGTTCCTTATAAAAAAATGTACTACTTTCCCTTGGCTCTCGATTCGAGATTGTTTGCATCTAATGCCTGACCAAGATATGAGGTAGCATGTTGAGCATGGAATGCGAGATGGTGTTATGCGTCATTGTTGAACTACGAAGCTTGGAAACATTTCAATCAAACTCATCGTTTTTAGATTGAAAGTCGAAATGTTAAACCCCAGGTCTTTCCAGCGATGGCTTTGCAATCCATTTGGTCAATCCGGGACAACAATATTCTTCATGGCCGGTTATATTGGCTATATACAATTTGCCCCCATGGATGTGCATGAAAGATGAATATATGTTTTATCTATAATTGTGCTGCCAGGGCAGAAGAATCGAAAGGGAAAGTGGATGTTTTCTTACAACCACAATTGCGAGTTGAAAACATTGTGGGAGGGTGGGTGTATGTGCATATGACATTTCGAGGACGAATTTACCAAATAAAGGCTGCTCTAATGTGGACAATTAGTGATTTTCCCGCATGCACTCAATGTTGTGGGATGGAGTACTGCGGGAAGCTTGCTTGTCTCATTGCATGGAGAGATTCGGATGCACATTTACATTGAGTAAAGGGGCGAGAGACATCGTGGTTTGACAATCATCGTAAGTTCTTACCAAGACATCATCAATTTCGAAGGAATAAAAATTCTTTCTTGAAGGGTAAAACAGTGAGAAAAGTTGCACCACATGTCCGATCAGGGGAGGAAATATTAGAGCAAATTGAGCAATTAGGGTTGAAGAAAGTGTCAGAAACTGATGCTGAGTCCACTAATGCTCGTATTTTCAAGAGTTGCGAATGTGGATGGAAGAAAAGAAGCATCTTTTGGGATTTACCTTATTGGAGCACAAACCTCATTCGACATAATCTAGATGTCATGCATATTGAAAAAATGTCTTTGATAATGTCTTCAATACTGTTATGAATGTTGAAGGAAAAACAAAAGACAATCTGAGAAGTCTAGAGTGACTTAAAAGAGTTTTTGTCGACAGTAGAGTTGCACGAAAATGAGAGCCACCAGAGCAAATATCCAAAAGCTACTTATACGCACTGGATAAGTCGAGGAAAAAATTTTGTGCGAATGGTTGAAAGAACTTCGATTTCCTATTGGTATGCCTCCGAACATGGCAAGATGTGTTGATATGAATAAGCTCAGGTGTTATTTGGCGCTAACCATGATTGCCATGTGTTTATGCAAAGGCTAATTCAATAGCATTTCGTGAACTATTGCCGAGAGAATGTGGTCATCTTTGTGGTGAGTAACTTTTTAAGATCTTACATCTGATGCAGAGGGAAGACATGGGGCTATTTGGAAGATGAAATTCACATTATTATCTGTAGGCTTGGCGTATATTACCTCAGTTTTTTTATTGTATGGAGCATCTCCCCATCCATTTGCCGTATGTAGGCAGGGATAAGCGGTCTGTTCAATACCGATGGATGTACCCTTTGAGTTAGCACCAAAAATAAATCATATGAATTTGATATATTGATCGATTAAATGACTACTTATTTTATGTAGCTTGACAAGATTATCTTTAGGTACCTTCGAAGGTTGAAAAATAATGTGCGCAATAAAGCAAAAGTTGAAGGTTCTATATGCAATGCATATTTGGTTGAGAGACATCTTCATTTGTGCTCATTATTTTGAGCCATATCATCAATACAAGACATCGAAAGTGCCACTGAAATCTAATTGTCGTTGATGAGGTGAAACTTCAAAAAACATGAGGGATGCTTTCCATTTTTAAGCATGGGGGTAGAGCATTTGGCAAGGAAAAATTTCGATATATTACTCCGGATGAATATCATGCACGCACGTATATTCTATTGAATTGTGAAGAAGTAAAGCCATATATTGAGTAAGTATCGATTTCTTAAAAGAAATGATTGAAAACTAATTTATATATGTAAAATGTTTATGTAATTGCTGAAACTAATGGTCATTTGCTAGACTATTTGTGGCTAGATTAAGAGAACATCAACCATATGTTGAAGAAGCCGAAGTTGATGCTAAACTTGATAAAGACTTTGCATCACTGGTTTGAAGAGCACATATGTGAGTAATAAAAATTCAACTATATATATATATATATATATATATATATATATATATATATATATATATATATATATATATATATATATATATTGTTGGATTTAGTTACCCATAATTCTTATAACTTTCAATTTTCTATAGGCTCATGACTCGATTTGAATATCTCGACCAATTCATAAAGGACCTTGCAAAAGGACCTTTACGAGGTGTTAAAAGCGTTTCACTGGATATATGTGAATGGATATAGGAACTACACTTTGGGACATGGATCAAATAAAGCAACCATGAATAGTGGAGTGCGCAAGGGTTCTAATTTTGAATTACCTTGAGGTGGACTTTTATGGTCAACTAATGGAGGTTTACAGGTTGGAATACCTGGCCTGCCCGAAGAGTCATATTATTCAATTGTCGATTGGTTTGATCCGACGCAACATGGAGTCTGAGAAGTCACCAGTATAAGCGATGCTTGAACCACTGCGAGAAGATTCAATAGATATGAACCATTTATTCTCGCCCGAACAAGCAATGCGAGTCTATTACATCATCTTATCCAGCACAAGGAAAAACATGTGTAATTGGTGGAGCTGTTTGCAAGATAAAAGCTTCGGGGAATTCGTGGAAGTAAATAGAAACATGAAAATTTGCTATCAAATGCGGGAGCATTTCAAGGAGGATGTCATCGAAAACCATTATATTGATATTCACAGAGACAAGAACCTCAATCATTAGTTGATCACGAGTTATCCTTTTGTAGACATTGATGATATAGAACTTGAAGAAAATGAGAGTGGAACTAGAAATAGAGAGTCAGATGAAGAATATGAAGAATTAGATGATGATGATAATAATGTGACCAATATTGAAGATTGATGCCTTTATATTATTGTGATCTTATGAATATATTTATAATATTGTTTTCAATTACTAGTATTTTTTTTCTTGCATATGTATGTACTTTATAGTAGTCATTTTCATTATAAATGTGTTGTTTTGTAATTATGTTCATTGAAGGTATGAGAGGTGGTCATTAGCAAGGGCTGAGGCTAATTAACGGAGTCGAACCGCCAGACTATCTTGCACCCAGTGATCCTACCTTCAAACCAACGCCCCACTAGCTATAGGTTCGACACCTACCTTGATGTGGAGAGACTTATCACCACCTTCCCAGCGGCCGATCGGGTCTTCTCTGCATCAGCACCAGCCGGGTCATCAACCACATGTGGTACCACACGGAGAAAGAATATAGAAACAGTTGATAGGTAGACCACGTATGCTTAAAATGTTTATTATGCAACTTATTGTTTTTGGTTGCTGCTTTACAAATAATTTATTTTCATATGAGATTTAACATTGATATTCTTTTGTAATTTTGGAATGGGTTTCTTCCAAGTGCTTCAACGGACATTACTAAGATTTTCAAGCATAGACTAGAAAAGGAGGGTGCAACATGGAGGTTGGTGTCTGCCAACACTAAGGAGTTCTATTGGGACAATTTAAGGTATTTCATATGTATATAGTAATTTATAAACTATAACTATTATAATGGGTAGCATTTGAATCCATCAATACATTGTTTGAGATAGTACAAGACAAATTTTGTGTATTTGTATATGTACATCTAAATCCTAGATGATGACTAGGAACTTTAAAAAAAAAATTCTAATACCAATCTAAATTATCTTTTCTTTTTCTTAGTGAGGTTTGGGGCGAGATTTGTGGACCAGACCAGTTCGTATATATCTTTTCTTCTTTTTTCTTTTTTTCGTAGTAGTCTTTTTCTCTCTTGTATAGTAGAACTTCATCTTTTTCCTGCTTATTTATTTCTTTGATTCGTTTTTTTTGTTGCTCAAAACTTGTTGCCCAGAAAAAGATTTGGTTTGTGAATTTCTGACCATGGCAAGGTTTTAATAAAAAAAGAAAAGAAAAAAGAAAAAAAGATCGGTATGGTTTGGGTTGGAAGCGGCGAGGGAATGAATGGAGGAAAGCGCTAGTTGTTGGTAAGCGAATACAGGTTTTTTGTTTGCAGATCATTTTTAGTGAAGTTTTCTCTTTGTTTTTGTTGTTTATCTGCACGGAAAATCGACCATATTATTATCAGGTTATGGAAGGGGAAAAGCTTGAGAATGTGAACAGTTGTGATGAGATGCTGAGGAAATTATACCATCAGGATGTATATGTGGATGTTTTTTAGTGCATATAAACTGATGGGAATGGCTAGGAGGACTGTCAAAAGCTGAGTCTCCTTAGAGATTCGATGGAGGGGATTTAATGATTTACTGCATTTAGTAACCCGGGATCCTATGAGATAAATATAGGTTTTTTTTACTTAGATACGCTTGCATGTAGAACTTTAAATTAATTCTAATTTAATTTACATCTAGTCAAATTTGATGGCTAATGTGGAAACTCTGAATATAAAAATTGTATTCAAATTAGAAAAAGAATTCAACTAATACCAATATGGAGTAATACTAAATCAAACTACTTGATTATTTTAAATTTAGGATAGTATTTACTCTAAAATTGATCTTGATGATTAAGTAGTATTTTTTAAAGAAAATAAATTATATAATTATATCAAAATTTAAATAATAAATTAGATTGAAGGTTTATTGGTAACTGTTTTTTAAAATAGTTTTAAAAAATTATGTTTGAGAACTATTTTTTAGAGGAAAGAAAAAAAATTGTTTAAGAACCTAAAATGTTTTTATAAACAGGAGCAAAAAGAGACACATATCTTGTCTAGAGTGTTGGGATATTCATGTTGGGATATTGGCATATGATGGATGCCCTTCATCTCTAGATTAGACAAGAAGGGATATTCATGCCCTTCTTGTCTAGAGTGTTGCAGTATTCTGAAGGTATGCATTGTCTTCTTGCTTTTTTGTTTCATTAAGAATTTGCAGCATTCTGATGTGCAACTACTACTGTATGTGGTTTAAGATCATTCAAACTTGTTAATATTGTGTTATTTCAAAATCACATTGTGCAACTACTACTGTATGTGGTTATGCATTTTTATTTGTTAGAAATATATTTTTCTTGAAAGCATGTACTTGGGATGATTCAAATGATGCATTAGTCGAAGGCGTTTACATAGGGTGGCAAGAGCGATATGGGGATTGGTTGTGCAAGATGCGAATCGAAGGGAAAAAAGAAGAACATATACCAGAAGATGTATGGGAAAGCTGGCAGCAACATTGGAGTACTCGAATATAAAGAAACGTGAACAAGAGTTTGCTAAAAATCGCCGTGCAGAGAAAAGGGAGGACGACCGCAGTCTTTCCACACATACAGGTGGCTCTAGATCCACAATTCAACATTGTATTGCTTTGGTAAGAATTTTAAGAATATTTTTTTAAATAACATTTCCTCATCATCTTATTCGAACTAATTAATTTGATAATTAATTTTTGTAGGAAAAGGAATTGAAACGCCCCCCCACGCCATTAGAAGTGTCTAAGAAGATGCACCAAAAGATGGTGCTTTTCGTTGACAAAGATGTAAGGACATCAATGTAAGATTTCAAGATTTTGCTTTATTAAAATAACTCAACAGTATTCTTAAATAATTAATTTTTATAATGAATTAAATATAGGATCTTTGTGGAAACCATGGTTGCCTCTGCTTCTCGATACGAGGAGGATTCAGCGGGCTGTGGAGGTTAACATGAGCGATTATATCTCTGGCGATTGGAGGTGAAAAAGAGCGAGTGTATGGCCTTGGCTCTCGGGCGTCCGCATTTTACCGAAGACTTTCAAGTTCCTCTACCGCCGGCTATGATTTTATGATGAGCGTTTCACACAACGTGTGAATGAGTGGTTGAGCGAGAAGTGAGTAGAGTTAAGAACTTCAACTCAAAATGAATGAAGATGTGAGATTGTATAAAGAGCAATTAGAACGACAATTTCAACAAAGATGGAAGCGATTTAGGCATTATGTTTAACGCCGCAGTCTCAATCCAATGCTGACATCCGGATCACAAATCCGGCTTTTACACCCTCATAACCATCTCTGGGTAGTGATCACTTGATCTTTGGTATGAGTTAGTTTTTAGACGATGATATGAAGACTAGTTATTGTGTTAAGAGTTTTTTTAATTGTTGCAACATAATTAATGTAAGTTATTTGTATTGCTTTTATTTTCAACAATGTACTAAATTAATATTGTTTTTCAATGAATGTGTGCTTTTTAATATTATGGTTTCTAATTATTTAAAAATTAAATATATTGCAGTAATTTGTAAATTAATATAAAGAAAATTTAAATAAAAATGGTTTTTAGCGACGGAAATTAAATTTTAGCGACGGAACATTCCGTCGCTAAAATAACTCGAAAAGTGTACAAGAAATGAACTAAGCGATGGATTGCAAACTTCCGTCGCTATATTGGAGACGGATTTTAATTTTCCGTAGCTAAATTTAGAGACGATTTGAAAATGACCGATGCTATTTTAGCGACGGATTGAAATTTTTCGTCGCTAATAATAGTGACGGATTGTTGCATTATGTCGCTATTTTTGCGACGGAAAATTAATATCCGTCGCTGAACTTAGCGACGGAAAAATTCATTTCGTCGCTAAATATAGCGACGGATTTCTGCATTACATCGCTATTTTAGCGACGGAAAATTAAAATCCGTCGCTAAGTTTAGCGACGGAAAATTTTCAATTCGTCGCTAAGTTGCTAAGTTTAGCGACGGAAAATTCTCAATTTGTCGCTATGTTTAGCAACCAGTTTCTGCATTACATCGCTATTTTAGCTGACGAAAATTTGAATACGTCGCTAAAAGTGGCGGCGGATTGGGTGATCACTAAGTAGCGGAGCGCGTTTTACTGTTGGAATTATTTCGTCGCAAATCCGTTTGCTAAGAATTTTGCGGCCAGTTTTTACCGACGGTAAAATCCGTCGCTAAAGGGCTAGAATCTTGTAGTGTTTCCAAAACCATGTTTTAAGATAGCACCAAAATAACATCCTCAAGGAGTACAAGTTTCCTATGGAGGTTGGAATAAAGCCATGAATTGAATTAAATGAAATATCAAGATAATATAGATATTTGAATTGCCTCAAAGACTTCAATTATGCTCATCTTGAATTTGTAGATCCTATACCATTATACTAGGGTTCCAATGTTTGTTAATTTATGCCCCTTTTAAACTCAATTCCTGAGTCTGCCATTGTTGATGGTATTTTTAAAGAACAATTTTAATATAGAAAATATTTTTGAAGGTAAATCAAGTGTTATGTACAATTTGGAAATTCTTTAAAATTCTAAATAATTACTTTATAATGTTGAGAAATCATTTCTATTATTTTCTAGGTGCTTATTAGGAAATTCTCCTAAAGTATTTTTAGAGAAAATAATTTCATCAAATATTTCAGATAAAAAATATTGTTAAACTATATACCTAAGAGACATTCAAATATATTATCATTTAAAAAAAATTTCACAAGCTTATTTCTATAAATTAAAAATTATTATGTAGATGGCATAATGTTCTCAGAAAGACTTGGTTATCATTTCTCTTTTAATAAAACAATCCGCAATCTAAATTTCTAAGAGGAATAGACTTGTTAGATGAACATTATTTTCATGTAAGAAGGAATAATGTTTTAGAAGACTTTGCGTATTATTTTTTTCGATCACCACCAAATAATTTCTTTCATTTGCTTTTGTAAGATGAAAGGTAACGAAACATCAGAAATGAATTGTTGATAGAAAGTCATTAGAAAACTCAAGGACAAACTAGTTAAAAAATGGACATGTATTTTAAAACAAATGATGCTATTTTAAAACAATGATGAGTGAGTATGTTAGATTTGAGTGATTTGAATCGTGTCATATCAGACCCAAACTGACCAGAAAAGCTTTGAGGTGTGATACTGTGGTTTTTTGTTTCCTATGTTTAGCTATGAGATTTGATTGCAATTATAAAATTGTTTTTTTGTAGTCTGTATTTTACCTTGTCTATATACATTTTAGTGTTTTATCATATTCTGTATTTAATTTTGTATATTTAAAATGATACATTGCTAATTCTAATGATGATAAATAAAAAAAAATTAGAAAGAAAAAAAATCCATATGAGTGGAACCCAAAGAGAAAATAAGAAAGATGAAATGCTATTGTTCATGCATGGCTCACGTCTTCACATCACATTGAAACGGCAAGCAACTGACATTATGGTTGGACACATTTGAAGGGCTAGAATTGCAAGTTTATAAAGGTATGAAATTGGCAAGTTAGAATATATATACTACGTTAAAACACACTACCTGTTCACTCTTTTTTAAGAGATAACAACAATCCATGACCAAGTAGTAGTGTTTAGGATACAGCATGAAGTGAAGGCAACAGTACATCAATGAAGCTGATTTAGTGCTGGAATTCACAGACACAACACGCTTGAGTACAAATCTTTCCACCGTGCCGTCAAAGTATTTACTCCATCCTGAAACATATTTAGAATAAGGTTAAACGACTATTATATGCAGAGCATGTTTATTAATATGATTGACATTCTTAGGATGAGTGTATTTTCCCATCTTTACGAGCAGTATCATTTTGTGTATGGTGATGAAGGATCATTTAGTGAGCTTGAAAGGTTTGGGAGACTACCATACATAACAAGCAAGGAGAAGGTGATCAAGATTAAGAGCTAAGAGGGCACTCCACCTGGACAGGTTTTTCTTAAGATTCACCACCACCTCTTTCCTCCCTTCCTTCTCGGTTGCAGCCCCTTAGACATCTCAAACATGTCAAAATCCAATCCCACGTTATTCCTGAAATTTGGTCATAGTTTGGCTAAATGTTTTGTATTTTTAAAACAAAGTACTTTTGCCAAAAACATTTAATAAATATTCATAATGGTGATAGAAAGCTTATATTTTTCACTTACACATAAACGGTCTTTGATGCTGGCTCAGAACTTGAAGAAAGCATGCCTCCCAATATGCCGTTGAAGGCACCACACACCCAAAGCCCACTACAGATCCAGTTGCTGCACCAATATAAAACCATGATATTTCGGTGCCTTCCACATTTTCTTCACCTTGAGGACCTTCATTCTCCGTGCAGTTTTCTGGAAGGTTCGCGAAGTTCAGGGTTGCCAATGAAATCAAGAGCATCAAAGCTCGGAAGCCGTGTTCTTGAAGGAATTCTTCAGAGAATTGTTGTATGATAGGTTAATTGACTAGAAATGTCAAACTAGTGATGCTTTGAGGAATTTCACCTGAAAGATGATTGTTGGAGAGATCTAGTGACTCCAAATATTCAATACCCCCAATTTTCTCTGGTATGCTTCCCATTAAATGATTTCGAGACAAGTTCAAAGACTGCAGTCCAAAAGGACTCGAGATTTCAAGCAGGAATTCCTCCGACAAATTGTTGCATGAAGGTCAACCATCCTCACTAATGGAAGGATACTACTGATTCTGATTCCCTCCTTTTGATGAACAACAAAAGACGCTCTGGGTACATGAAGTAGGTATAATTATCTGTTAAAGTATTAAATTTATCATCAATTAGACTAGGATTGTAGCCATTGCACTGATATTATTCAATCACCTTGGTATGGATCCTGATAACCTATTATAAGCAAGATCCAACACTATAAGAGAAGAAAGTCGACATATCTGTTGAGGAATATCCCCAAAGAATTCATTGGATCTTAACCCGGATAACCATCAGATTTGTTCTCTCCCTATCCAACTTGGTATGTTCCCGGTCCAGTATGCCGAAATCTATAGTCTAACAATGCAGTTAAATAGTGTATACGATATTACTGTCGAAGCTAGAACAAGATCAATAAATTCGATATGATAAATATACCGTTAGAACAAATCAATTAAATGCGCAAACAATGACCCAGTTCCCCCGAGAAGCACTATTATTTGATAAGGTCTAGTATTGTAGTTTAGCTATTCCATTCATCTTTGGCTGAAAGAAATTTGTCCGGATAATGTGTTGTTTAATGACCATGCTAAGGCAAGCAACATTCGATGACAAATGTGGTAATTGACACATAAAGCGATTAGAATCTGCAAAGAAGATGGTGGTATTTAGCAGAACATGGGACAAATCCCCAGATATCTTGTTACACCCGAGATGGATCGCTTGAATATTTGAAGCCCACTTCCAGAACCAATTTGGAATTGTCCCCACAATTCCTACGTTGTACAAGCTTAATTCCAGAAGAGATCTTTGTGTTTGTAGCCATGCAGGAAACCTAGGACCCTGCTGCAAACCGTCCCATAGTAATAATTTGAGTTGAAAGGAGATCAAGTTGTGGCTCACACACTAGGGCCTAGCAACTGTAGAATACATGTCCGAGCACTTCAGGATTGGAGAGCTTGGCAAAATTTACTTCCGACACTGTTCCTTCTATGAAGTTGACAGATATTCTAGATGTATAAGCTTCTTTAAAGAGTCTGGAATATGTCCTCTTAACTTATTGGTCGATAAATTTAGATGGTTTAAGTTATGAATATTTGATATGGTGCTTGGAATCTGACCCTGGAGAGAATTGTGATTCAAGTCTAGGCGCAAAAGACTACTGAGATTAAATAGCCAATTTGGCATGTTGTGATTTGAAATTGTTGAAGTGAGAGATAGTGAGAGGCGTAAAATTGACATACCCAATGTGAGTACCGTGGCCTTTGGGCATAAACCCACTACTCAATAGGCTCAGCGCTGCATCGCCCTGTCTGCACAAATGCAAAGCGGCGAATGGCCTCTGGCATCAAAACCATCGGGAACTAACGGTGACGGTGGGAGTCTACCACATCCGTCACGGGGTCCTAGCCACAGGTTAATTAAATGCATCCCACATGGGAGGTTTGTCAAAAATAAATATGTTAAGGAGAAAATTAGGCATAAGATATTTATCCACGGATCTCCCAGACATTAATCATTAATAAGGGAGAATTGGTCTTTGATAAAAAAAAAGAAGAGATTTTATCACCAAGATCATGAGATTATCTTTTCAAAAATCAAGGAGAATTGATATTTGATAAGGAAAGAGAGATTTTATCACCAAAATCATGAGATTATCTTTCCAAAAATCAAGGAGAAATTCGAGTATAAAACATAGACTCCTCATGAGAGAAAGGTATGCAATTCTAATTGCACGAACTTCCTTCTTCATCTTCTCCATCATTTTGCTGACTTAATCATCGGAGAGGCAGCCGACACACCGCCGCCAAACCCCATTTTTTTTTTCAGGTTCACATCACATTGCTAATGCCCCGAAGATTAGACGAACCAGGTGACAACACCCAAGTGATGAAATCATGTTATTAAGTTGACAATGGGGCAAATATATCTCTGGATGGGGAGAAAGCAGACTTAGAGAATCAAGCGATGAACACATCCTGTGAAGGTCAGCCCAACCTCATGTACAAGTATTCCAAGGAAGAAAGATGAAATCAACTAAAGATTCTCGACATATAGCCATAGTTTCCTCTAGGTGTAGTTAGCGAAGGGTTGAGGGAACCAGGATTGATAAGGTATTAGGCCACCAAATGAAGCACCGAGGTTAAGATGTGTTAGACTCCTCATAGAGCCAAGGGAGCTATGAATAGGGCCACCTCAAAATCATTTAAGCTCAGGTGAAGAAATTCAAATTTCGACTCTATCAAGCGGGCTAATCTCACCTCCCAAGCGGACGACATTGAATTTAGCGACATAAGGATCATATGGATTACGAGATGGAACTTCGATACATGACCAGACACGTTGAGCAGAGGACGTACAACGGTCTTTGGTAAGCCAGGACCCGGGAAGGCGGTTTGGAGGATCAACAAGGCGTGTTTGAAGAAGGAGAAAAGAGCGATTTCTCTTTTCGTTGCGGCTTGAGTGTTTTACTTTGCATAAACTTAAGGTGGCTAACAATAGAAATATCATGATTGAATTGGAATTTCTCATCATTGCCTAAGTAGAAAGCTCAGACAGGGAAAAACAACGGTTTGGTACTGCAAGAGATGGATATATTAGGAGCTCTAAATGGTTGTGTGTGTACTCCTATAATTTACAAATGTTACATTAAAATCATGTTACTTGAAAACTCTAGCTCTAGCTTTCTCAATCTCAAGCCCAAACACTCTATCTTTGAGGGGGCTCCTAGCCACTTGCATTTCTATCACCAAACACATCCAAATATAAGGACTTAATAGTCAGTAAGCATGAAAACAAACTTTCCTATTATGAAGATGACTTAATAGATGATTCTTAGTTTTACACTTTCCCCATTAAGCAATAGCCTTTTGAGTTTCAAGACAAATAAAGGATTTTCCTAAATATGTTCTTCAAAGATCTTCTTTGTTTTACTTTAATTAATTTCAAAAGTATTGTTGAAAATAATCCCCAAATAATGTTTTTTTTTTTGTTTTTCAGTAAATGAATTAAATGTAATTAGTATTCTATAAATTAAATTTATAAAAATTTTATAAGATCTAAACATAAAATCTTCTTAACCCTCTTATAGAAATATTGAAGTTGTTTGTCCCTTTTTTCACTATTTCCTACATGTTATTAGTCTTAAATTCCTAAATAGGAGGACTGAACTTAACACTATCAAGATATTTTCTTAAGGACGTTGGCCCAATAAAGAAGCAAAACCAAGGTGGATTAATGGGAAGTCATGTGTACGCCACTACAGCCTTAAATAAGACAATATTGAGTGAAGGGTTGAGTTATTACAACTAGCCCTGAACCGGATAATATAAGGTGAAGAGTTGGGTCATTATAAATGGTATCAAAGCCTAATCCTCGACTAAGTGTGCCGACACGAGGCTAGCCTCGGGGATTTGTGAAGTCCCAAATTGCCCAAAGATAGAAATGTGAAGTTCCATATATGGACTTAAACTAAACACTATAAAGGCCTTTTCTTGAGGGCATAGGCCCAATAGAGAAGCAAAACGGGGAAAGGTTGGTGGGAAGCCTTGTATGTTCCACTACAACCCTAAATCAGACAATATAGAGTGAAGAGTTGCATCGTTATAAATGGTATCAAAACCGTATCTTCGACTGAAGGTCCATATGGAAAGTATATGGACAACATGGAAAGTATGCCAACAAGGATGCTAGGCTCTAAGGGGGATGGATCGTAGTGTCTCACATTGCCTAGAGAGTGAAAGGTGAAGGTCCATATATGGATGATTTGAACTCAACATTATCAAGGCCTTTTCGTCACGGTGTAAGCCTAATAGAAAAGCAAAATCGGGCTAGCTAGTAGGAAGCCGTGCGTGCGTCACTACAACATTAAACTAGACAATATCGAATGAAGGGTTGGGTCATTACACTTTTAACGCCACTACAGCCTTAAACCGATAATATCGAATGAAGAGTTGGATTGTTATACTTTCAATAAGGCGTAGCCACGTGGAGACAAACTCCTTCCCCCACATTGGGTTTTTCTTTTCCTCTATCTCTTTTGTTATTGGTGTAATGAAGCTTCCCCTAGGGTTCATCAATTGACTATGTACCTCCTCCTCAACTCCCCTATTTAAATATAAGAACTTGTACTGCAGTGGCTTATGAGGACAAACTTCATAAAGATGACTATGACAAGGGAGAAATTGTGATCTAAAATACTAGATAATCAACGTTTAAAACAAGTATGGGGGACCAAATGAGTTCATAAATTGATTACTTTGAAACCTATTGTTTCCAAAAACAGATTTATGGTTTTAGAATGGCAATTCTCTTCACATTAACCTCGATTTTCACTCTTTTTTATTTTTTAAAGAAATTTTAATTTCATTAAAATAATCATTATTGTAATTAATGTTTCTATACCTACATCTTTCCAAATGATCCATCCCAATCATTCGTTTACAAAAATTAGCTTTTCACTTGTTAGTATTCTAATCTGATACATCATAGACACTATTCCTTAATTTTTTGTGGAAAGCTTTTGCCTCGTGTTTTCCATGGAAATAAACTAGTCAGAATCTTTCTACCCGTATTTCTATCCTTTTGATGGATACATCAACTACCCACAGTGCTTTGTGTTTCTATGTTGATACCCTCTTGTATAGAATTACAAAAATAAGAAACACCATTTTTATTAATAAATCATTAACAAATAATTAATTACTATTATTATTTTAAATGATCCATCACAATCATTCTTTCTGAGAACCTTGCTTTTATATATATATATATATATATATATATATATATATATATATATATATATATATATATATATATATATATATATATAATTTTATTTTAAAATTTGGAAAGTGAAAGTGAATAATAAGAACCGCCTAACGAATGACTCATGTCTTTCTACCCTTATTTCTATTCTTGTTGGATATGTTAACTACCCCCACCATGCTTCTTGTTTCTACGTGGACACCCTTGACCCTACAATACCAATTGCCAGATATAAGTGTATGTTCCAAGTCACAATCCTTGATGACTGTGATCTCGTTTGGACTTTAGTGCAATATGTCCGAACTCCCCTTATAGGACTTAGTGTATGCAGAGCAGATGTGATATATTTGTAGTAAAGTAAAAGCATACACAATCTTTTCCTTGGTTTGGCAACTTGCCTACGTTCACCTACGTTCACAGGGTTGTGCTCAGATGCAAGGATTTCCATTGATCTGATTCAAGGTTTGCAATTAGTCTTATGTGGTACGAGACTCCCTCTCTACCCACGACTCTTCTTGAAATCTAATAACTCTTAGTGAAATTCGGAATGAACTCCCTCAATTCCCCTTTCTAAAACATCCTTACCTCCGCTACCACATTATATCTATATAAGATGGAAAATAAAGAACATGGAGGTACTTCCTTGGTTGAGAGGAGCACCATGGGTGTTAGAGGTTGCAGAGAAAAAGGGGTAAAGAGAACATATTCTAGAAGAAAACTTCTCAACACAATCAGAAGCTTATATGGATACAATGGAAGATTCTAGAAGAGGTTAGTTATGGATCCGTTTCAGTGGAGCAACTATTTGATTCTAGAATATCAGAGATCACACAATTTACATGAGTTGCTGGTTCAGAGGAGGTACAGGTAATATATCTGGTGTTGTCAATTTTAGTGAAGATAGGTGCTCCTTTTATATCATCCGTTTGATCATGTGTGATCAGATGAGCAGCAGTTTTCTTGACTTTCACAATGGGAGAGAGGCAGAGAAGTGGGTATGGCTCATGATAAGAGGGATTAGGCTATTTATGAGATGTAAGTAGGGGAGAACTCTTTATAAACCTATTACATGTTCTTTCCTTACCAGGAAATAAATCTTCTGCTTCTCTCCTTCCTTCTCTCTCCCTCTTCGTTTCTTCATTATTTTCATGGCTGACTGTTTTCTTCACCGAGCACCAACACTACATGTTTGATTGGCTAACATGTAATTAAAGACCAATATAAAAGCTATATAATATTATGTTTTAAGTAAAGGGCTTAATTAGTACAGTGGAAGCAAGCAAATATAGATACAATATAAACAATATTTGTGATGTTTGAGCTTTCTTCTTTCTTGCTCCTCAAATTACAAGAAAAATCTATCCTTTTCTTTTCAAGAAAATTCTGTTTTGTTATACATCTTTCTCCTTCAACCTTGTGTTATTTTCACATTAAAATTATGTGGGTGGCCCACTAACCTAGTATTTAGCCAATTAAAAGAATACCCAATATCTTTAAACTGTTATAAAGATATTTACCCTTGATAGATTAGGTAAATTATAATAAATATAATTTATTATAAGAACAGTTATTAATAATAAATATAATTTATTATAAGAACAGTTATTTATAATAAATATAATTTATTATAAGAACAGTTATTCAAATTACACGTTTAGAACGGTTTTTGAACGTGTATTTTTGGCCCTCTTCTCCTATCAATAAGTTGTATATAGAAACCCCTTCATATGTGGTTAGAGCACTCTTCCATCAATTACAGAAAACAATTCTATGTATCAAAGTTTGATAAGGAGAAGAAGAGATTAAAGATTTAAGATCTATAAGCGAAGGGAAATAGATCAAGGATTTAAGATCTCTATAAGTGAAAAATCTCTCATAGCTGTGTTCTTCAAGCGGTATGTAATATATATGTTTTTTATTTTATTATTATTTTATTTTATTATCAGAGATGAGTTTGAATTCGATGATCTGAAATATTATGTGTTAATTTCCGTGTTAAGGTCAACAATTGGTATCAGAGCAAGATTGAATTTAAATATTCAGAATCATTGTTTTATAAAGATTAAATTTTGAGATTTATCTTCGATTAATTCGTCTCACTAAAATGAATAAAAAAAACTTTAATTAAACAAAATAAAGACCAGCCTCAACGCGTAGAAGGAAGATTTTTATTTTCCTTTGCTTATTTATTTGGATCAATATCGGTGAGGGGGCTGGTTTGGCGTCGATCCGTCAGCGTTCGGGCGCCATTGTTGGCGCGTGCGGCCCGTTTCATGAGACACACCAGATTAGAAGCTTCACTAAGGAGAAATAAGAATCCACCCGGCCGCGGTTAGCCGATTGTCATTATCACTTATTTGCATATGAAACTGAAATCCTCTTTTAAGATGTCCATATATCTTGTGATTTGAACCTTTGTGAAATTATCTGATGAATGTCGATTTCTTTGATTTTATTATGATTGATTATTGAATCAGATGATTATTAAAGATACTATTTCCTTGATTTTTTAACTCAAATAAAATAATTAATTTCATCTTGTGAAATTTTATTCAAATGACAATTTATAAATGTAAGGTTAACTAATTTAGATAGTTGCCAAAGTAACCTAAATTAGTGAGCCTTAGCTGTTATTAATTGCATAAAAGGAATAAAGGGAGACTTATAAAATTCTTAATAATTCTCTTTATAATTAGGAGAATGAGACTAACGAAAGGAGGGAGTCAATTTGCTAATTATTAATTAATAGTTTTATTTTTAGTGTTGCTTAGAAAGGTAAAATGGATACCCAAAGGTAACATATAAATGACACAAAATAGTAAGGTGTTTTAAAAGCTCCTCAGTGAACGGATATGTTAAAATTCACCTGAGGAGAATTTTAATGATATCAATAATTCCATTGCTATTTATTTACATACTTGAGGCCTTATTGTAGGCATTATTCTATATTATGCAGTTCCCACTTCCTTACACTCTCTTATATCTGGAATGGCCCATTTTTTGATGGGTCGAACTTTTGAATGGTATGAAAGGGTTCAATTCTCACTTTAGGGGTATTGGATCTTGACGCTTTAATAACAAATAAACCTCACATTTACGGGATAGCCAGTACTCGGAGCAAGTGAAGTATAATCAAAAGCACAGGCAAGATCCAGGGCTGATACGATGTTTATGAAAATGACTATTGCTAATAATATCAAGACCTCTCTCCCTCAAGCCGAGTTTGCCTTTAGTTTCTGAAATACGTGAGGAGCGCTTGAGCACGTAAGTCCCTTGCAGGCACATTGATGGCTGAATTGACCACCATGAAATATGATGGTCAGAAAGGTATTCAGCAACATATTTTAAACATGACTGAAAAGGCTGCAAAGCTTAAGGCACTAGGCATGGGTATGGATGAGTCCTTCTTAGTATAGTTTGTCCTTAACTCACTTCCATCACAGTTTGCTCCATTCAAAATCCACTATAATACTAACAGGGATCAGTGGAACTTGAATGAGCTCACCACGATAAAAGTATCTGAGAGAAGTAGAGATTAAGACAAGAAGGACATAATCTTGCTCTTGCTGTAACTCATGGAGTCACGAAGAAGAAATGGAAATTCAAAAAAGGAAAGGACTTTCCACCTAAGAAAAGTGGACCTGGGGAAGGTAGCCAGAG
The DNA here is from genome assembly GCA_016808115.1 of Tetrastigma voinierianum. Lineage (NCBI taxonomy): Eukaryota > Viridiplantae > Streptophyta > Magnoliopsida > Vitales > Vitaceae > Tetrastigma > Tetrastigma voinierianum. The sequence goes on along the minus strand of JAEQBH010004279.1, from coordinate 254,771 downwards.
TCATGATGGAAAATTCACGGTAAGTTGCTACTTTACAGCCAGCTAAGAAGGGCATGTGAAGAAGAATTTACGTATCAAGCAGAGCTTGGTTTGAAAAGAGGTATAAATCTTTCTTTTTGTATGTTATGAATCAATCTTCTTGAAGTTCCTTCAAATACTTGGTGGATTGATTAAAGCCACAACTCATGTGACTAATTTAATGCAGGGATTCCTTACAACCAGGAAACCAAAGGAAAGTGAAAAGTTCCTCTATATGGGAAACCATCTCAAGGTTGGAGTGATAGCTGTTGGTACCTATCGCTTACTATTAGAGACGGGTCATCGGATGGATCTTTTAAACACTTTTTATGTACCTTCTATCTCTAGGAATTTAGTTTCCTTGTCCAAATTAGATGTTATTGGATATTCTGTTTTATTCAGTTCTGGACAATTAAGTTTGATGTTAAATTCTGTTACAGTTGGTTATGGTATTTTATGTGATGGTTTATATAAAATTTCAGCGAATCGCAATTTTCTAAGCTTTAATAACCACACGCATTCAAATGTTGGTTCAAACGTGGCAAATTAATAGAAAATTCTTCAATCTTGTGGCATAGGAGCTAGGGCACATCTCTAGGAAAATTGAGAAATTAATGAAGGAAGGAATTTTACAAATCTTGGCTTTGATTTTCATGTATCGTGGGTGCATAAAGGAAATGAAGCTAAACATACAAAGGTGCCACAGTAATGAGCTCCTTGAGATAATTCATACAGATGTTTGTGGACCACTCTCTGTTCCATGTTTTACAGGAGAGAAATATTTTATCACCTTTATAGATGATCTATCTCATTATGGTTATGTTTATCTAATGCATGAAAAGTCTCAGGCCATTGACATCTTCGGAATGTTTCATAGCAGTCGAGAGACAATTAGATAAAAGATTAAAGTGTGAATCGGTCGAGGCGGTGGTATTATGGCATATATGATGAATCAGGACAAAATCCTGGTCCTTTGCCAAATTCCTTTGTGAAAAGCATGGCATTCGTGCTCAGTACACAATGCACGATGCATACCAGCCAGAATGGTGTTCTTGAAAAGAATGTCGCACATTAATGGAAATGGTTAGGAGTATGATGAGTTACTCTTATTACCTATTTCATTGTAATATAAAAACCACAATGTATATCTTGAACAGAGTTCTAGTAAGGCAGTTCCAATAACTCCTTTTCGGGTTATGGACTGGTAGGAAACCTAGCTTGAGACATATACATATATGGGGTTGTCGAGCGGAGGCAGAATCTATAACCTGCATGAGAAAAAGCTTGATTCAAGAACGATATCTGGATATTTCATTGGCTATTGACGGATCGTCAGAAAGTGCAGTTTGTGTCCTAACACGGTGTGAGAATAGTTGAAACCGGTAATGCGGATTCTTAGAATGGTGAAATTAGTGGGATGTGGGCGAGAAAGGTAGATGTTGAAGATAGGGTGGATCCGCTGCTGAGTGTGTCCCTCAGCTTTGTTCAACAAGTTGAGGGAAAATGAGTAACATAATAGAGATGGTTCATTGCAGAAAATGTGCCATTGAAAATCTTTGTGGCGCCACCTAGCGGCACCTTGAGGAGATCTCAAGAGAGAAGGGACACATACATTATAGATGATTATGTGGTGTATTTAAGTCTAAATTTTGATATTGGGATAAGGAAGGATCGGTTTACTTTTTCTAAGCCATGGAAAGTGATGATTCTAGTAAATGGATGGAAGCTATGAATGAAGAGTTGAAATCTATGGCCCATAACGATTAATGCAGGATCTCATCAGTGCCCTAATAGTTCAATAAACGTCATTGTAAATGGGTCTTTAAGGCCAATGGCCCAAGAGCAATATCGAGCGATTTAAAGAGCCAGGAACTTGTGGCTGGTTTGCACTCAAAAAGGAAGGTGTGATTCACAGAATATCCTTCTCTCCAGTTTCAAAGTCCAAGCTTGAATCATCATGGCACTTAACAGCTCATTTTGATTTAGGATTACATCAGTGGATGTAGCTGCATTCTTAAATGAATTTGGATGAAGATATCTACATGGAGTGGCAGAAGGGTTCACAAAGAAATGAACACCTAGTTTGCAAATTAAAGAAATCCATTCACTGATTCTTAAACAAGCTTCCAGACAATGGTATATTAAGTTTAATAATACCATTACATCTTTTCGGGTTAAAGAGAACATTGTTGATCACAGGTGTATATCACGAAAGTTGAGTGGGAGCAAGTTTATATTTACGATCTTTGTATGTGGATGATATTTTGCTTGCTGCTTGATGATCTTGGTTTATTAGGTGAAACCAAGGAATATCTCTCTAAAAACTTTCATATGGTTGATATGGGTGGGAGCAAACTATGTGTGTATCGAGATCTTGGGAGTGATCTGGGGAGACAGTTTATCAGAGGTCATATTTGTTGAGTTTTAGAGATTTAATAATGCGGTCATGTTAAACATAAGATTATTGCACCTATATTGAAAGTGAAGCAAATTAAATGCAAATACGATTAGCCCAGATAACATGGAAAGGGAGCAAATGAAGAAAATTCCTTATGCATCGGCTATAGAGAGTTTGATGTACGGCTGAATCATGTGTAGGCCGGGATATCAGCTTTCTTTGTGGTATTGGAAAGATACCAAAGTGATCCCGGAGTTCGAATCTTGGAAAGGCGAAAGAAAGTGATGAGGTACTTACAAGGGACCAAAGATTATCTGCTCACATGTAAAAGTCTGAACAATTAGGAGTTGTTGATTTGCAGGATTCGATTATAGGTGGTTGTCGATAGCTTAAAGTCAACCGGTTGTCTTTATGCTGGCAAATGCCTGGGGGCAATCTCGTGGAAGAGTGAAAAACAATCAATTACTGCTTCATCCACGATGGAGGTCGAGTTTGTTGCTTGTTTTGAAGCTTCAAGTCATGCTTTATGGTTACGGAATTTTGTCTCAGGGCTTGGTGTTGTCGACTCTATTGCTAAACCTTTGAGAATATATTGTGATAACACCGTAACTGTTTTCTTCTCTAAGAATGGCAAATTTTCTAGTGGATCGAAACACATGGATTTAAAGTATTTAGTTGTTAAAGAAAGAGTCCAGAAACAACAAGTGTCAATTGAAAATATTAGGACCACACTTATGGTTCTTTGATCCATTAACTAAAGGATTACCTCAAAAGGCATATTTAGAACATGTTATGAGGATGGGCCTTTTGAGTAATCCATAATATACATGATAATGAATGGTGGTTATGTAATTGGCAATTTGCGCATTAAAATTGTTTTTGTTTATTCTTGTTTTCAATTATGGGTGCAAGTTTTATTGTTTGATTAACAATAATTGTCACAACAGACAAAATTACGAGGCTATTTGGCATTATGGGCGGGTTAGTAGGAGTTATTGATGTGTGGTGCATGGAAGGAAGCTTGTGACATTATGGTCATGTGACTGCCATGACTATATTTATGATCTAAACTGATTGATATTATGGTATATGATTTTGGGCGTGTTTGGATTTATTGAAATCATGATCACGTATAGTTTTTCATAATCGGTTTAGTGGGCCAAGTGGGAGAATGTTATTTCCACATTAAAATTAAGTGGGTGGCCCACTAACCTGAATGTTTAGCCAATTAAAAAGAATACCCAATATGCTTTAAGCTGACCTTAAATATATTTACCTTGATGGAGTGGAGTAAAAATTATATCATATATTTATTATAAAACGGTTATTTATAATAAATATAATTTATTATATGAACGGTTATTTATAGTTAATATAATTTATTATAAGAACAGTTATTTATAATAAATATAATTTATTATAAGTTTAGTTATTCGAATTACACGTTTAGAACGGTTTTTGAACGTGTATTCTTGGCCCTCTTCTCCTATCAATAAGTTATATATAGAAACCCCTTCATATGCGGTTAGCACTCTTCCATCAATTACAGAAAACAATTCTATGTATCAAAGTTTGATAAGGAGAAGAAGAGATCAAAGATTAAGATTTATAAACTGAAGGAAAGAGATCAGCGATTTAGTCTATAAGCGAAGGGAAATCTCTCATGGTATGTGTTCTTCAAACGGTATGTAATCTATATGTTTTTTATTTTATTATTATTTTATTTTATTATCAGAGATGAGTTTGAATTCGATGATCTGAAATATTATGTGTTAATTACCGTGTTAAGGTCAACACCTTGGTTGTCAAAGATAAACAAAGCCTCCGATATCATATTTTTACCCAGTAGGTATGTATGGAAAATTAAAAGCAATCTTAGGAGGGAAAACCATCAGCTGGAAATATTTGTTTATTGTTTTAGTCAGGCCTTTGCCTTCTAGTTTCTATGACTTAGTATAAGGTAGTTCCTCCTGGCTCCTATATCTTTCTGGATGTGTTCTTTTCTTGGTTTTTTCTACAATTAAATTTGGTTTATCTGTCTCAAAGGGATTTCTTGCACAAGATAATTTAATATCAAAGCGTTAAAACCATGGAATAAGTTTGAAGTATTATCGGCTAATTTGTTTTTAACTTTGAATCTTCATTTTTTTCCTTTTATTTACTTTCACTCTAACAATTCTCTTGCATTTTCCCACGGAATTCCCTCAAACCAGACATAATCAAAATTTCTTATTTTCCCTTTCTAATTGCTTCCTCCCATCCTTATACTCTAAGGCCTAAATGAAAAGACTTGCAAGGAAAAAAAAAAAGAGAAAGAATCAAGGAATATGCAATAGACTGGAACAATTAGTGCATTAAAATATGCGTCAGAGTTGGTCAACATCAGCTGGCTGTCTAAAGGGTGCTTCTGGGAAGGAAATTTACAGGCTATAGTGATAGAGCATTTTATGGGAAGATTTGGTGTTTCAGCTTTCTGCTTCGGTGTCTTGATATTGCTGGCATTGTTGGTACCAAGTTTCTGCTTTGTGTATAGCATGCTGAAGTCTATCAATTATGATTGATAAGTTCCTCATGTTGAGGCAAATATATACCCATTTGAGCTCTCCATTCGGGTCCTAGCCATTTAATCTTAGTTTAGGGGTAGCCTAGATAGGCTTGAATTGATCTTAGGAGTGGGGTGGGAGTCGTTAATGGGTTTAGCCCTTGTCGAACACCAACATTGATCAACCCGAACATGACAAATAATAATCGTGATAAAAAAATATTTTCAATCAGGACCCAATTATTAATTGGGTGGCACGACTTGTTTAATCTGATTATGAATGACTCATTCATGATTATATTTGGGTTTAACCTACTAGCACAGCATGATAACCCATGAAAATCCTGATGGGTCAATTTGTATAGTGTAGTCAATTTGGGTTATGCAAATTGACATGAAAACAACCCATTTATTGAACTGGTTAAACATCTTGACACGATTAAAGTCAATCAAAACCCGTTGGATTCGAATCGTGTTGGTGATTCATGTCAAATTTTGTCAGCCCTATTTTTGCATCTCCAGCCAGGCTAAATCCAAGCTAGTTAGCCTGTCCTGCCAGCTAGCCCATGGGTCTTCTGGACCTTTAAGACCAAATACTGCCTTTTAATTCTAGAGATCCTGCTTTTGAAAACTGAAAGTCTGGTTTGTTCAACATAGTAGAGTTAGGCCAAATGGGAATCCTTTCAGGAAAGAAACTAAAAGTAAGAAAGTAAGAAGCAGTTGAACAATTGTTATTATTCCCCCCCGGGGGTTGAAAATTTCCTTACCCCTCTTCTTCTGCTGTTAATATATGAGGGATTTTGAAGAAAAACCATATTTTCATGTGCTTTCCGAATTTGATTTAAAATTCGATAAAGTCTATATTGTGGTTTCTTCCATTAAACATTGTGATACATCTGGTGAAACTTGAGAATTCTGTTTGCCACCACAATCATCACCATAAACTCATTACATAATTTTGAGTGTTTCATAGTATATATTTTTATTTGAAGTATTTATATAGAGATGTTTTTTGAAAGTATTTTTAGGATGATCATATATCTAGTGTTTGTTGAAAAAACACTTTAAATGAATTTTCAACGGCAAGTGATATTTGAATATTATAAATGATTTTTCAAATTTAAAAGCGTTTTTAAAAAAAAACATTAATGTTGAACCAACTTTCAGTTTGAGTCTATACTCTTGCTCTCAAATATTGGATGAGATAATTTTCCTATCCATGTTCAAGTAAAAATGTATTTTTAAACAATCAATTGGGCTTGCTTATCTTGGAAAGCATTTTGAAACTAAATGAAATAGCTAAGAGTTCATAAACTCATTTATAAGTCGTTAGGTTAATGTTCTAGTTGAAATGGATGAATGTTTAAAACAAAATGCTATTATTAAAATTTTCATTCAGAACTCAAATAATACAAATAACTAAATAAATCACTTTTATTAAGAGGTGACATACTCCAATGATTTTATCGATGATTGTCTTTTTATCCCTCATCCTTGGTAGATTGCATAGAGTAGCACTTAAACAAAAATATGCTTGTCTAGCTAGTTAATGCCCTTCAAGTGATAGTTTAAGAGTACTTAATTCAAGCCACTTTATGGTATATGTACCATTGTACTTATTTACTCTATTTTTGTACAAAATTAGAGAAATAGGATGTTATCAAGACAAGTGATCCCTTTCAAACATGATGGTCCTTCAATAATTCCAATGAGATTGGCAATGCTGACATGAGCCACTGTATTGTCATAAATGATATGATCCATGTATTACTTTTAAACAATGGTGTATTAATGAACTTTCTTAGTAATAAATGGGTATTTGTCCTCGCCTTAGAAAATTTGACTCCTTTGTTGCAAGACATGTAATTAAAGAAGAATCTAAGAACCTTTTCAATTATGGATTTTTGAAGAAAAGAAGTGAGGATTTGTGAAAAAGTGAAAAAATGGAGTTATATATATATATATATATATATATATATATATATATATATATATATATATATATATATATATATATATATATATATATATATATACTCCTTTGTAGCTAGACATGTGATAAAGAAAGAATCTATGAACTTTTCAATTTTGGATTTTTGTGGAAAAGTGGATATATATTCTCTTACATGTGTCAACTTAAGAAAATGGCTTATCAATCAAATTTCTAAGCAAAAAATGGATATTTTTCCAATCGACTTTCTTAGAAACAGATGGATATTTTGGAGCTTGTGTTGGAAGACTTTGACTCATTCATAGCACAACACTGGAAAAAGGAAGAATCCACGAACCTTTCAATATATATATAATACTCCTTCATATACATTAATATATATATATATATACTCCTTCTTAGCAAGACATGTGATAGAGGAAGAATCTATGAACTTTTCATTATAGATTTTTGTGGAAAAGTGGATATATATTCCATTACATGTGTCAACTTCAAAAAATGGCCTATCAATCAACTTTCTAAGCAAATGAAGATATTTTACTCGACTTTCTTAGCAACAAATTTATATCTTGTAGTTTGTATTGGGAAACTTTGACTCATTCGTAGTGCGACACGGACAAAGAGGAATACGCGAACCTTTCAATATATATATATATATATATATATATATATATATATATATATATATACTCATATATATATATATATATATATATATATATAATACTCCTTCATATACATTAATATACTCTTTCACTTAAGACATGTGATAGAGGAAAGTATCTATGAACTTTTCAATTATGGATTTTTGTGGAAAAGTGCATATATATTCCATTACGTGTCAACTTCAGAAAATGGCCTATCAATCAACTTTCTAAGCAAAAAATGAATATTTTTCCAATCGACTTTTTTAGCAACAAATGGATATTTTGTAGTTTGTGTTGGAAGACTTTGACTCCTTCGTAGCTCGACAACAGACAAAGGAAAGAATTTATGAACAATTCAATTATGGATTATATTGATAGTGCCTTGAATCTTAATTAAAGTTGCTTAGTCATGTCATTACAAGAAAAACTAAATGTTATTTATCTTCTTATGAATCTTAAATATATGTAAATGATGAAATTGAATGATTTTTTTTTGTATCTTGTCTTGTTTCTTTAAGTAGCCAGAAAATTCAACCTTTAAATTACTTAGTTTGCATTGTCACTGTGAAAAAAACTAAATATTATCATCTTTGTATGAATGTTATTGAGTATGCAAATATTGAAGTTAGGTAAATTAAGGTGATATTTTATTGATAGTTTAGGTTATATTAATGAAATTGTGGTTCTCAATAGAAAAAAAAGTATATATGTATATATTTATATTTATATTTAAAAGTTAGAACTTTGTAATTATCAAAGTGATTAAGTGAAACTTTTTTGAAAGAAATAATTAAAAAAATCAAATAAATAGGATAAATAAATTTAATATCCAAAAGATATGTATATTCCATTTTTGTAGTATAATTTTGCAAAAAACTTTGCAAGTAACAAAGCAACAAATTATATGATACCAAGCCCATGAAAACTTCTTAATGTTTCATTTTGTTCTTTCTGTGATGCAAGCCTTTGGTTTCTAACATGATAACATTGTTTTATTAAATTCATGGGGAGTTTGCATACAATGAATAATAAGTTATAGACCTGAGTTCCGTCTCATCATAATTTCATAAAATTGGATTTTGAGGGAGCTAGTATCTTACTATGGACCTCAATAGTTTGCCTCAATGGTCTGCACTTGAATTCCTAGTTCATAATGACACATTTTGAAGGTATTTCGGGCATGTAATTCATAAGTCTCGTGAGGGTGTAACAGAAACATGGCAATGTTGCATTAGATCTTATGACTTACTTTGTGGACTGAGTTAATTAATTTATTAGGAATTGATTTTAGTCTCATCATTTTTTTTTCTACAAATACCATATAGAAAAAATCAATTATATATGTGAGAGGGACAACTAAGAAATAATTGAGCCTTACAGAAAAATCAAATAATACAAAACATTGGTCCAGAGGCCAAAATAGTGAAGATCCATAGCTATACTTATAAATGAATTCTACTTAAGTTACACACTTACAATCATAAAAAACAAACAAAAAAAAAAAATTATTCTATTTCTTGAATGATTGACAACTCTTGTTGAAATGATCTTTTACTCCCCCCAATTGTTGTTCTCTTTGGATTTATGGAAGAAAAAGGATTAGGAGGTATGGCTAACTTGTCTTCTTCTTCTTCCAACATTTGAACAACAAGTTTCATAGAGATTGCTGGATACCATTGAATGCACCAAAGCCCCACAATTGCCAATTTCTTTGCGATTTTAGCATCTCCTTCTTGCTCAATTCTAATAAGCAACTCTTCTTCTTGATCCAAATGATTATAAATCCATTCTGGGAAGTATATTTGGCTAGTGTTCTGCACAGTAACATCAATATTCTTCCTTCCTCCAACAATTTCAAGTAATAACATCCCAAAGCTATAAATGTCTGACTTGTAGGAGACATTCCCAAAATTCGTAGATAACATTTCTGGGGCAATATAACCCATTGTTCCTCTGGCTACGGTCATAGAAATTGCACTTGTTCTTTAGAACAAAGTTTAGCCAATCCAAAATCAGAGATTTTTGGGTTAAAATTGTGGTCAAGTAAAATATTATGAGGCTTGATATCAAAATGAAGAATTCTTTGTTCACACCCTTGGTGAAGATATTCAATCCCTTTTGCTATACCTAGAGCAATATCTTGAAGTTTCTCCCAGCCAAGTGAGTAATTCTTAATTGTTGATGAAAATATAAACTTTTCTAATGAGTTATTTGGTAAAAACTCATAAATAAGAGCTCGCCTAAATCCATCAGCACAAAAGCCAACCAATCGAGCAGCTTATTCATGGTGGATTTTACCCATTGTTCCTAACTTCGTAAGCTCTTCTCTGTTCTTCCGGAATTATTCAATATCTTGACACAGCAAAAGCTTCGTAAGAAAGCTCTTTGTAGACCGTTCCATAACCTCCTTCTCCCAATTTATCCGCAAATTGATTTGTAATTTTTTTTATGTCAGCATAGGAGTATCTTGATGGCTTCATGGTCAAGTAATCTTCCAAAAACTTTTCAATTTTCTTTTGGCATTCTCTTTCAACTCTATCTAAGTTATATACACGACAAACTACAATTACCCCAAGCACAAGAAACATAGAGCCAAATGTTACACCTGCATGAAGAGAAAAAAAAAGTGTATTTTCTCTAATAGAAATTGGAAAAGGAAAGTTCATAGTCCTGGTCTCCCTAGTCCATGCAGACAAATGAAGTAATTGAACATTGGAGACTTACCTATAACCATTAGTCTTCTTGACGCACCTGCAAGGGCATAAAATTATTAAATTTCCACGCCTATGATTTTTTTTTTCTTGAATGATTCATATATGTTAGCACAACATATTCAATTAAAGTTCATATCCTCTGAAATATTCTCTTACTCTAGTATATACTTTTTGAAATTGAGGTGAACAATGGCAGGATATGAACAAAATGTTAACAACTGACAGTGGGTTTCTGATTTCCGTGCTATTACTCTTCTTCAATCTACATTTCCAACCTTTCGCTTCACAGCTTCGGCAAATCGGTTTGTCCCAATTCAGGGGAAAAACATTTTCTTTCTCGGGTAAGCTATATGGGAGTGAAACATTGCAGATCTTGTAGCAAGAGGGTTGGTCCAAGAAATAGATTGAATACATGGAAGGAGCAGCATAAACTGTGTAACCAGGTATAGTAAAGCAAAGAACTGGATAGAGAGAATATGATTTTGAATCTTCTGTAGTTGAAGAACACTTGAGGAGGCTGTAATCTTCTTGATGTTTTTCTTGGATCTTGAATGGAGAGGCTGATAAATTGAGCTTTAAAAATTGTGTTACACGGCAATCATCTGGGTCATGGACTTGAACTTCTTGGGATTTGTAATTTATTTTCTTCACCAACAGCTTCACTGAGTTTGAGAGATGTAGCATGGTCTGATTCTTCTCTGTACAATATAGCTCAAACCCTGGGTACCCACAGTATTCTGGCTGCCGGTGTCTAAGCATGAGCAGGGCCGGTTCTGGACCCTGGTCACTGCACCTTGATACCTGGCATTCATCCACCTGGGCAAAGATTCGAACAAACAAGAAGCAGGAAAGAGAGAGAACCATCTTCAAGGAACCAGTCATCTCTAGAGTCTGGGATACTGCTTCTCAAACTTGTGTCGTACAAGTCTTTTGGCTTTGTTAGATATATTCACCCCGACTACCTTCGATTCTGTGGCTGCATGGACCCTTGCTACGGTCTCAATTGAACCCGAAAGACCTAGCTTGCCATGTCATAAGTTAAAGGCTCTAATTGGTTTCGCGATGCTTTGAGCTCATCAAGAGGATGGCTCCTGCTCCAGTTGATGTAGAGTTAGCCAATCCCTTTTTCATAGTCAAGTCAAAGATCAACGACAAACTCTCCAAACTTAACTAAGATTATTATCTTGATGCTCTATTCTTAACAAACCATTTCTTAATACTCTATTTTTGGGTGTGCGCCCAAAGTCCTAGATCATGAGTTAATAAGGATGAATAATATCCAATTAGCTAGTATGAGGCTTTTTGGGGGAGAAACCCAAAACAAACCATGAGATCCTCCGGCCCAAAGTGAAACTTTGTTCGAGGAGAGTATTGTTGGGTTGCGCCCAAAGTCCGACATCGATTAAATATGGGAATAAAGCACAAGACTAATAATATCGACTCCAGATGGTGCCTTAGTGAGAATCCAAAACAAAACCACGCCTGGCCAAGTTCCAAAGCTGACAATATCATACCAATGCTGGCGAAAGTGATCCACGAGGCTCTAACATCTGTTTTTTCAACAAGTTGATTCTAGGTGCTCTGATTTCAACACATACCAAATAATTTTTCTTTCATCCAAAAGGACTTCATTTTTCCACAATTGTTTTACTCGTTGACAAGTCCATTTCTTATTGAAGAGGTAGATAATATATGTGAGGAAGTGGAGAAATCATGTTCTATTAGTTGACTGCAAAGACGCCAATATGGAAAAATCTGGTAGGTGGGGCAGTTGATGTGTCAAGCAGAAGTTTTTTCTTTAGCACCTTCTGCAAGTGGGCAGGATATCTTTTACCTAAGCTGATTGTTCTTAATTTATGGTCTAATAAAAGAGCCACCGAAAGAAAAAAAGAGATCATCTCCAGCAATGTTGAGGAGGCTTTTATTTGCTGGTTTTGCAGCCCTTCTTCTACTCCTATTGCTCCCAACAACTTGCAAAGCAAAGCCGAAACACCATGACTGTCACTCTTCCTGTGGGAATATTTCAAATATAAGATACCCTTTCCGATTCAAAGATGATAAACCCAGTTGCGGAGACAGAAAGTATGAACTGGATTGTGAGAATAATCGCACAATCTTACACTTATATTCTGGAAGATACTATGTTGAAGAAATCCATTATCATAAGGGGACAATAAGGGTGGTCACACGCTTCACGGAAAGGCATCACAGAGGGTCAATCAGCAAAGCAGTTAATCATCACGATTATAATATTCAATTTAATTACTAAACTAATATAACCAATCGGCCTGCATTCTCGCGATTCAGCAGTAAGGATTTACAAGACCGCAGATCTTCCAAACTATCCTCTCGAGTACACAACAGCATTGCAGGCGCCAATCACTAAGAAGCGATTTATTTTTCTCCCCATTATTCCTCTAAAACTACTTGGCTTTAGGTCAGAGATTATCTTTCTCATTTATAAGAAAGAGCATGTTCCTAATACTTATCAAATTATTCTGCCTCCACACCTTAGGGCCCAAGTCCATGTGCGAACCCATTTAATAAGCTTTAACAACTCTGACTCGCTTCGATAAAGAAAAAAATCCCAATCTCCCACTTGCCATAAAAAACGTTCGGTTCTACTTGTAAACTCTGATATCACGCTCCACCATTTATCCCGAGCTGGGCTTTTGGGGATCCTACGGTTATTTATTAATCGATATTCAATAATTGCTACAATTACCTAACCGGTGCTATTCCACTAAAAGCCCAAAATTTAACTCGAGATTAATACAATATTAATATTATTTTCCTTTGTAATATCAATAATTAATTGATAAGATTTTCATCAATCAATCAATTATTTATTCTTGATTTATCGCTTTTTCTAATGGATAAAAGCAACCTACAGCCGACATAACATCCAAGTACTAAAACATATAAAGATGATATTTCATACAAATTCCATATTGTTTATTTTATAAATACCGGCAATTAAATAATCTTGCTGCCAAATCATCAAGATATTGGTCGTCAAATACCTCACTTATCAGATTAACCCGTTGAACAATAATCATTTAAATACCTATCTATAATAAACTCAGATTGAAAGAAGAATAATAATCGAAATATTGCTTCGGCATTTATTTCTTTACGTAAATTTAACTTAAATAAATCACTCTTGATCCTATCAATGCAAGACTTGTAAACTAATATTTTATAATAACCAAGACAGATTATTTCATAAAAATATTGTAGTCTAAATAAAGTCGCCAACTTTGCTTTCTAATGACTGTGATCTTATTCATTAATTATGAGAACCTATGATCGTGTCTTCTATGAATGTATTCATATGATCATATACTTTACAATTAATTCGGACCTTATATGCAAGATATTAGTGTGCACAATAATATGAAGAATACCTCATATTGTATTAAAATTAAACTCAGAAAATATAATAACACATCTGTCTTGTTCTAAAAAACACAAATAAACTCCCACTTCAAAAAACAAGTCTCACTCAACACTCCACAGCACCTACATGTTTCTCGAAAAACTCGAACAGGTAGTGTCTTTGTAAATGGGTTTGCTAAATTTTCCTCTCATGCTATTTTCTTAGTAATCATCGATCTCCTTGATGATATCTTAACTGTTCGATATTTCTCTCGCGTGTTTCGCTTTCGTGATATCTCTGTACTCTTCTCGGATTCAGCAACCCCACTATTGTCGCGCTAATAAAGCGGCGAATGTCGACCTCCGCGACTTATCACTTGAAGATCCGTGCGCGAACTTCTTCACCCATATCGCTTTCTTCGTCGTAAGTGCCTACATACCGCCTTCGCTATGGGAGTCAAAGAATCTGCCTGTTTGACTCCAACAAATGGCTCCACCATTTATAAACACATATCCGTATGGATTTTCTTGAATCAATATCCCTTGGAAACTCCGAGTCCGTATAACCAATAGTTTCCTGCACTCCCACTAGAATATACTAGCATATAATCTCTCGTTCTCCTTAGATATTTCGAGAATATGCTTCACGTAATCCAATGTTCTTCTCCTCGGATTGGATTGATAATCGACTAACTATTCCCCACCAAGCAGAGCGTATATCCGGCTCCGGTACATAACATACATACGTGAGACTACCTACTCACAAGAAAAAGGTATCCTACTCATACGCTCTTCGTCAAGAGTTTTTGTGATTGCCCTTAGAAAGACAATCATGCTCGAAGGGTAAAGTTCCTTCGAATTTTCCATGCCTGAATTCGGCCAGAATTTTATCTATATATAAAGCTTGGAGATAATTCCAACACTCTTATTCTTCCGGTCTGTAGAAGTTTGGTTCCAAGAATATAGTTGGCTTTCTCCCAAATCTTTTCTTATATCAAATTGCTTTTGCAAATATCCTTTTACACTTGATAACACTCTATGTCGTTTCCGATTAGTAAAATGTCATCTACGTAGCGACTAGGAAAACTACTTCTTTGTACCTTGATCCTTTTGTAAACACAAGGTTCATCGTGACTTTTCTCAAACCATATAAAGAGTGGCTTGATCAAACCTAATGTTCCATACTGATGCTTGTTTTAGTCCCGTAAATGACCTTTGCAACTTGCATGCCAAGTGTGTTCCTCGGGCTTCTCTAGCTATGAACCCTTTGCTGCCGCATGTAGATGTCCTCTTCTAAACTCCGCCATTTAAATGCCGTTTTGACATCCATCCTGCCAAACTGCATCTAGAGTCTGCAAATAAGTAGCTAAAAGAATCCTGATGGATTTAAGCATGGCTACCGGAAAAAGGTTTCTTCATAATCTATCCCCTGGGTATAACCTTTTTACAATTAACGCTTTTGAAGGTTTCTACCTTCCCATATGGTCGCTTTCTCTTTTTTCTCTTGGTGGATTCACTCGGCGACCCTGATGCAGGGTTTTACCACTTTGGGTGCCTTTACAAGAGACCAAACTGATTTAGAATACATAGACTCCATCTCACGGTCCATGGCTTTGAGCCACTCCGTGCATCAACATCCTTCGATGCTTTTTTGTAATTTACGGGATCCTCTTCGCTATCAATGGTTATAGCTTGGTACGATTCGCCCAACAAGAGATATCTCGATGGCTTGCGTAGTCGCTCTCTCCCATTACCAAGCTCCACCGGGTTGTTATGGTTCTACAGAAGATCCGATCATTTTGAATTTGATTTTCCGGTTTTTCTCTCAAGTTCCACTTCAGATATCTAATTGGTTGCTTCTACTATCAGTTCCACTCCGTGCTTGTTCACCTTCGAGTATATTTTCATTTTCCTCGTGGAAGACGCACTGGAAACAGCACTAAGTACAATAGGTCCAAATTCAAGTGGTTTAGGCGATTCTTGAGCTGAGTCAAGCCCTCAAGAATTACCTTACTCTTTCTTCAAATTGTTTAGATAGTCTTTCTTGAATAATCTTTGCATTAGTGTCGACTATAACTTTCTTCTCCTCGATAACTATAAAAAGTCCACCCTCTCTGCCTTTAGGGTATCCAATAAACAAACATACTTCAGTACGAGATTCCAACTTATGTGGTTCCTTTCTCAAGACATGAGTCGGAGTACCCTAGATACGAATATGGTTTAAACTAGGCTTGCGCCCGTTCCATAATTTAGTGGGTGTCTTAGAAACCAACTTAGAAGGAATCAAGTTCAATAAGTATGTAGCAGTCTCTAAGGCATATCCCCAAAACGATATAGGTAGAGATGAATAACTAAGCATTGATCTCACCATGTCTAGAGAGTTCTATTTCTCCTTTTGCAACTCCCTTTGCTAAGGTGTTCCCCAGGGTCGATTAAGCCAGAACTATCCCCTCTCGAGTTACAAAACTTAAACTCTCCAGAGTGGGGTATTCACCGCCTGGTCGCATCGTGTCGTTTGATATGGCACCCACTTGCTTTTCTCGCCTCGTACCCTTATATTCTCGAAATTTATCAAAAGATTCAGACTTTTAGCGCATTAGGTAAACAAAACCATATCTTGAGTAGTCAATTGTAAAAGTGACAAAATACTCATACCCACCTCTGGCTTGAACACGCATTGGTCCGCATACATCAGTATGCATCAATTCCAGCGGTTTGGTTGCGCGATATCCTTTGGCCTTGAAGGGCCTCTTGGTAATTTTACCTTCCAAATAGGATTCACACATTGGTATAGGTTCAAATGCTAGGGAATTTAAAATCCCACTTTTCACCAAACCATGTATCCTATTAGGATTAATATGACCTAATCGCAAATGCCAATGGTAAGTTTCATTTGATACTTTCCTTTTCTTGGTAAGGTGATTATGTTCATTTTCAACAATTTCAATGACATTTATATCATAGGGCAAGGGACTTAAAAAATAAAGATTATTCATAAGATCACCGGAACAAATAAAAAAGGATTTACTTCTTATTGAAACTGAGGAATTAAACTGTACTGTCAAACCGTGTTCAACTAAACAACTGACAAATGTACCTCTTGGAAACTGAACAAATAAACAATCTTCTAAACATAAAGTCCTATTATTCTCAAAAATAAAACAACTAGTCCTATGGCCTTTTTACAGAGATTAGCCCTGCCTCAAGTTTCCAAGTATCTTGTCCTCTTCACGACGCTATGTTTGAACCATTGCAAAGAGTAACAAACATGATTAGTGGCTCCTGAATCAATGATCCATTTATCATTAAAATTCTCCACTAAACAAGCCTCAACAACAAGTAAATCACCCATACCTGGATTTTTGGTGGCCTTTGGGCAATTATGTTTCCAGTGTCCTTTCTGTCCGCACTTGAAGCACTTACCTTTCGACTTCTTCATTGCGTCTGATTTGATAACTGGTATCACTACCTTCTTTTTCTTGTTCTTGTTTCCATCCTTAGGTTTCCCTTTAGGTTTAACAGAACCCTCCGTAAAATTGATATTGCCTGGCTCTTTGAGAGACTGCTCTCAAAGACTTCCTTCAAGCTCATGCATCACCGAATCGAGTCGATCCATCTTATGCATATTGTAATTGACTTTGAACCGATTGAAATGTTTAGGCAAAGTGATTGCAAGAGATGAGATCTATCTTCATCTCCTTTTGAAGTCTTTCCCCATCACTTCCGCCGACCGATATGAAATCATTGCCAAACAATGATCCTTCACACGCCCACCGCCATAATGCGGTGTTAATCAAATAAGTGATAGCAATCTTGTCTCTCGTATGTGCACTTTTAGCAAACATCCCTTCTATAGTCTGGAGCATTTCTACTCCATTGTCGAGAGGTGTTATTTGCTGCCTCAAATGACCCACAACACCGGCAAGAATATAACACCGAAGTGAAGTGTCTACATTCTCCCAAGTCGTATGTTTTGTTTTTTTTTATATCATTAGCACTGGGCCTTCCGGATAGGGGCCGGCTTGTGGGTATCCGTGACAAACTTGATTTTCTCATAATCCAGAACAATGTATAAGTTCGTTTTCCAATCTTCAAAATTATTTCCATCCAATGGTTTTTTATTCAATATCATAGCTAGAGGGTTGAAAGATACCATTTTCTGAAGAAAAAAAAATGTATACATTGTGCACACTAATATTAACTCGTATATTATACAATAAACATATATTTAGTAAATCAAAAAAAAAAAAAATTCTGTTTATTGTAAATAATAATTTAGTTTCCATAATAAGTGCTCACGGTGGGCAAGACATTTATAACAAACTAAAACCTGATCATAAACGAATAGTATCCAACTAAGTCAGTCCCAAAAAAAAATTGGGGGTCACTTACCGGACTACTTACATCCCCATCTTCTTAGATAGAACCTTTCTAGATAATACACTTTCATTTCAATCATTGTTCATATGGCCAATAATAATATTATTAGAGCCTCGTTGGGAGGTTAATAAAATTATCTTGGTTTTTTCAATCCTTGTTTAATTTTAAAATTCTCTTAATCTCTAAAAGTTGCCGGTGGTGGACCGGTCAATCTAATTAAGATTTTAAAATTAGTTAGGTCCAATCCAATAAAACCCGATCATGATTATCAGATGGGACTTCACGCCACTCATTTTATTACTTCTGGACCCAATTGGTAAAGGATTTTTCTATAATTATATTTATCTAGATTTTTAAAAAATCAAAATTTCACTATGCACATGTATATAATTGATGCAAGATAATATGGCACCACCTAGTCTATATGTCGGTGTTATCACAACTAAAGCATGTTACCAAATATAAATTTAATCATCCATGAATAAAAATAATAATAATATATGAATAAATATAAAAGCCCAAACCATGGTTTTCCTGAGAAAGAAAAACCACAAGCCCAATAACACTGGAAATTTCACTATTATTAATCTTGCTCCAAATTTTCTGTCCGCCTGTCTACATCCCGCTTCAATTTACTGGGCTTGGAGGCCTGTAATTGAAGAGATCTGAAAGTTAAAACCCAAAACTCTAAACATACAACATGAAACCCTAAATTAGTCCCATCATTCGTGTGCTACCACCCGAATGGAGCCACCCATAGAAGCACGACGCCCTGGCTGAGGAAGTCTCGCAAACTGGAGGCCAAAACCCTTCCACGCGCCTCCAAGCGCCGCCTCCTCAGTGGAGGTGCGCAGCTCCACGCACAGCCGCTGTGGGGCGAGTCCGTGGTGGTTCTACCGAAATTTGTCCCAGCAATACTGCCTCTTCCTCGCGCTCTAACACCGGTGACCATTTGTCATTTGGATGTCTCAGAGCTCTATAGCAACGCCAAATGCCTCACGTGTACAAAGAGCCTTCACGAAGTTCTTCTTCTTCTTCACTTCTATTCTTCATTAGTCTTCAAAATTTTACAAAAAATAATCCTATACCCTAATAAAACGGTGTACAAGAATTCTAGATGATAAAGAAAATAAATCAAGAAGGAAACCTAATCTTATGATTAGCCCCCATTACAAACCCGACAGAAATACACAGTAAAAACTCTACCTATGGATTGAAGGGCAAACCACAATTATTCAAGAATCCATCCATAAACAAAAAATCATATTAAAACATGCAAACATGCGAATCAACAAATATAGAAAACCTAGGGTGCCATATTGCTAATAAAACACCAAAATATGAAATTGCTTAGATCAAATTGAAAATTTAATCACACGTAAGGCTCGATACCGCTTAGGAATAATCGGGGCCGGAAGCAAGAATCATCATGTGATTTAGAATATTCAATTTAATTACTAAACTAATATAACTAGTCAGATTGTACCTTGTGGATTTGTAGAGAAGTATGCACACAAGAACCGCAGATCTTCCAAACTATCCTCGATGTGATGGAGCAGCGTGTGGGCGCTTGAATCACTAAGAAAGGGTTTCTTTGGCTATTCTCTAAAACTAATTCAGATTCTTCTTAGGGTTGTGATATCTTTCATTTATGTAAAGATGTGCTCTTAATACTTAATACCATTTGGCTCCACACCTTGGGGGCCCAAGTCCATGTGTGAACCTATTTAGTTTTAAACAACTTGGATCGTTGTGCTAGCAAAATCCACCAGACTGTTCTTCAGCCTCTTCATTCTTTAATCAGTAAACTTCATTTTCAGGAGATCCGCTACCGTCAGTCTCTATGAGACGTCATATGTGAATTTCATTGACTGTGAAGCTCCAATAAATTCTTCTCTCTACATCGACATGGCAGCTTGCAGTACAAAGAGTAATTCTTCAAACTCTTCTTTATCTTAATATATTCATATGTGGTAGTCCGAGACATGTCCCTGTCAGATTTAGAGGACTCTTGCAGCGTAGGCATGGTGGTTGGCGTTTCGGCTTATGGAAAGAAGATTGATAATTATCCTTCAGACATCCACGACCGGCTGCTGTATAGGACTGACCTTAGATGGTGCAATTGCTACGTCTACTGGTGCACTCCATGCGGTGAGCTGTTAAGAATTTAATATTTTTTTATGGTTATGTTTGGTTCCCGGAAATCATTTTCGTTAGGCTCTCATTGGAGCACGGAAAGTACTATAGAAAGAAAAAAAATATATATTAAAGGAAAATGATTTTCTTATTTACTCATGGAAAATATAAAAGAAAATAAAATGTAATCAATATTCCTTAAAATTTTACATATTTTTAATTTTCTTAGTGATTGTGTAAGAGATAAACAAATAAAATGAGTTGGAATCAACATATAGAATTAATTTATTGAGTTTAACCTTATTTTTTATTTTCATCTAAAATTTCGTTCCTTCCATTTTTTCTGTATATTTTCTTTTCTTACTATTTTCCGGTTTCTAAAAGGAGCATAGTGTGCATGTTTTTTGTATTTCACTTACAATTTTCCAAGAATCAAACACAAGCTATATGTTTAAAATTTCAAAAGAAAAAAAAATTGTTAGTTTAAATCTTTCTTTTCAATTTCCTACAAAGAAGCAGGTTTATTGAATTTAATGGACAAGGTACAATGGATTGCAGGAGGTAAGAGTTCTCTCTCCATCTCCAAATTCTTCCTTCTTTTATATGCTTGTCTATAGAATGTTTTAGTATCACCTCTAATTTGGTTTAGTTTTTCTGTTATTTTGAACAGTCATTTACGGAGTAGGAGAGCTGCTCATTGGTAAGACATGCACATTGTATTTCCTTATTCAAGGGTAATATGAATTTCGTAACAGACTAGTCATGTGTTTGATTGTTGGACAATTTGAGAGAAAATAGGAAGGAAAGAAAATCGAGAGGAAAGAATTAAAAAATGAAGGAAAATGGTGTTAAAATTGTATTTCCTTATTCAGGGGTAATATGAATTTCATAGCAAACTAGTATTATGTTTGGATCCAGAAAATTTCGAGAGAAAATGAAAAAGCAAGAAAAGAGAGGAAAAGTAGAAAGAAAGAATAAAAAACAACAAAAATAAATAAATAAATAAAAGGGATAAATTACACAAATGTCTTAGATGTTTGGCTATATGTCTGACTTGACCCTTAAACTTTTTTTGGGTCCAATGTTACTCATAGCGTTTGTTCTTTAAACTCAAATATGCCCCTACCTTCTACGGAGTGAAGAGATGGGCAAACAGGTGTCTAATGCCGCTGACTTGTCATCCACATGTGGCATAATTTGCTAATGTGGACGCCAGTAACGTTAGACACCTGTTGTCCGGTCATTTGTTCGCTTCGTTGACGGTAGAGACATATTTGAGCTATAAAACAAATGTTAGGAGAAATATTGGACCCAAAAAAATTTTAAGGGCCAAGTTGGACATAAGACAAAACATCAAGGACATTTGTGTACCTTATCCCAAAAATAAAAATAATGTTATTAAAAGTCAATGAATTAGTTTTATTTGCATTTTCAAAGTCAATGTATTTATTTTAACCCATCAATATGAATATTTTCGAAAGAGCCAACCACAACCTAGGAAATTAAATGTTTCAAAAGCAACTTTCTGTTCATAACTAGAAAGGAAAACAAAAACAAAATGTTATTGGTGTGCACGGAATAATTTAAGATTCCCTTATGATTTTTCTGTAATTCTCCTTTCCAGTTATGGCTGTTGCAGCAAGGATTTTCTTTGGGGTTCCATGTGTGTTAATACTTCTGATCTACAAATGGAGAAGAAGGAACTTATCAATGTACTGTGCCATTGAGGTGTTCATTCAGACTCACAACAATCTAAAACCTATCAGGTACTCTTACAGGAACATCAAGAAGATGACCAAAGGTTTCAAAGAAAAGTAAGGTGAGGGGGGCTATGGTTCAGTATACAAAGGAAAGCTGCAAAGTGGCAATCTTGTAGCAGTAAAAATGATGGCCAAATCGAGATCTAACGGACAAGATTTCATCAACGAAGTTGCTACAATTGGAACAATTCATCAACCAGTTTGGCATTAAAATGCCATAACATGAGTTTGGATGATTCAAATGGAGTGATTCCAATTTATGAGTAAAATAGATTCATAGAGGAACAAAGTACATGAAGGAAACATGTTGAGATTTAGAACTCATTGTACCCAAAAATTAAGGGAAGTCGGACCCTTTTTTGGGAAAGGATTTTTCATGTCCTCTCCTATAGGATTTTGAGACATCTAAATGTCTCTTATATACTCTCAAAGTATTATTGGAGATGGTTTGGTATGAAAATAAGTCAGTATAACTTAGCTAAGTGAGATAAAGAAATTGACCTAAAAGTTATATGATTTAATGCTAAATAATATGGAATAAATAGAATGGAATAATAAAGGACATGAATTCTAGCCATGTGAAGAAAAGAGAATACATGTATAGTTGGTATATAAAGTAGCATAGAATACATTCCTATGATTTATAAGAGAGCATGCGAGTCGCTTCCTTTTTTATGAATATGAGAATAATGGATAGTGAATTATACGCATACATGATAACAATAAGTATTCATGTATGTGGATATGTACCGAAACGTAATAAACCGATTGTCCGCTATGACTGTGCATTTGACAGATGGGTATTCCTATTTGGGATACAAATTTGCTGCAGCATACGATATAGTCGCCCCGTTGTCATTACCGCGACCCTCGGTCATACAAGACAAGATAGATAGAGATCACTGCGCAGCATGCTGATAGTACCCTCTAAAACATACACCCTTTCCCCAGATCCACTTCTTTAGAAATGCACATGCATGACACATGTAAAAAGAAATAAAGAGATATGGATAAATGAGATATGAATCATAAACATAGGAAGTAATTTGTAATATATAATGGAAATATAAAATACATGAGTAGTCATTAATACTATGACTAAAATGATATGGAATTTGATAATTTGTATATATATATATATATATGCATAGCAAGTTGTATGAGTATTAGAATGTGATGATCATCTTTAGTGGTCATCCATGCGTAAGGATCCTCACAAAGCTTTATGCTTAGCATGGGTGTTTATCCGTGTAAGTACCGAGGAGGCGGCTAAAGAACAGGACATTCCACATCAACATCAAAGGCCATCTCAATGATAGGTGCTCACCTGCAATGTTTCTTTTTAATGTTTTATTTTGAACCATAAAATGTGTACAAACTTTTGGGTACAATGAAAAGGATTTGTAATTAATATGTAAGTGATGCTTTGAATGCTTCACATAGTGGGGTATGATAGTGTGGTTTTGTAATATTTGTTAAATTATATGATTATATTTAAGGAATGTTTTGTGGAACTGTCATTAATCCCGCTTAAAGTCTACGCTTTGACACCCTTCCTAACATAGAGGTGCCCTGTCAAATACAACGGTAATGTGAGCCTAGGTTTTAGGTGACTCTAGATATGGTAGATGATAGACAAGTATGTGTATTGTAATGTGTTGGCCTGATGTGGATGTCTTTGTTTTCTGAATAGGATGGATCGCCCTCTCAATCTAGCACAAGAAGCAGTTGAGAGTGTATAAGAATTACCCCATAGTTATCAAGGATAGAAAATTTTCAACTAATTTGATTGCTCTGCCTTTTCGAGAATTTGATTTGATTATGGGTATGGACTGGCTGTCTAAGTATAAAGTGAAACTAGATTGTGAAAAGAAGAAAATAGTGTTGAGGTGCTCTGACCAGTCAAAGGTGATAGTACAGGGCATTAGATCTAGCGCGATGTCCAATGTGATCTCAGCTATGCAGGCTAGGAGATTTATGAGGAAAGGATGTGAGACATTTTTGGCCTTGATACTTGACTCTAAGAGAGGTCAAGTAGATGTGGAAAAGATTCCAGTAGTAAGGGAATTTCTAGATGTATTCCCTGAAGAGTTACCTATCATTCCACTTGAGAGGGATGTGGACATGTCCATAGAGATTGTACCAGGAACAACCCCGATTTCTAGGGCACCTTACGGGATGGTTCCTTTTGAATTAAAAGAGTTGAGGCCACAGTTACAGGAGCTCTTGGATAAAGGGTTTATTAGACCCAGTGTTTCTCCTTAGGGTGCACCTGTTTTATTTGTGAAGAAAAAGGATGGCACATTGCGAATGTGCATTAATTATAGATAGATCAATAAAGTAACAGTGAAGAACAAGTACCCGTTGCCTATAATAGAAGATTTATTTGATTAGTTGAAGGGAGTAAGCATCTTTTCTGAGATAGATTTGTGATCTGGGTACTACCTGTTGAGAGTAAAAGATGTTGATGCACTGAAGACAGCATACAGGACCCGATATGGTCATTACTAGTTTTTAGTAATGCCTTTTGGGTTGACGGATGCACCAGTGTCATTTATGGATTTGATGAATAGGGTGTTTTGACCCTACTTAGATCAGTTTGTGGTGTGTTTATTGATGATATATTGCGTATTCCAAGAATGAGGAAGAACATGAACACATCTGAGGATAGTTCTACGTATTCTTTGAGAGAAAAGCAAGCTATATGCCAGTTGAGTAAATGTGGGATTTCTTGTTAAAGGAAGTTCTATCAACCCCCACCCCTCCGAAATCTCATTCACACCACCTAGATCTACTTCGCGGTTGTGCTTCGGCCAAGGCCGGGTCGGGGGCACCTCGGGTTGACAAAAAATTCTAGAGGAAGTGGGTCGACAAAGTCAAGAATGTCGTCTGGGATCTCTAGCCGATCTCCGTAGATGTTGTGCTTGAACGCGCAACACCCATAGCTATAAGCAAAGATGAGCTCCAAAGCCTTCTAGTAGTCTTCCTCCATGGCCTCCTTATCCTTGCTTGCTTGGGCATGAAGGGAAGACACCTCACCTTTGGACGCCTCAAGCTCTAGCAAAAGCGACGCTCGCTCAGCCTCTAGGCGGGCAATCTCAGTCTCTAATCTACGCCCGCCTTCCTCCGCAGCTGCCAAAGCATTTAGGGCCATAGTCAGGTCATCCTCTACCCTTACTTTGGCATCCCCTGCTATTGTAGCCACCCTGGCTTCCTACTTAGCCTCATCTCTTTCCTTCTCTACCCGCATAATTCTTTCCGCACTATCTTTGGCCTCGTACTCCTAATGCTTCGATGAAGATTCCGCCTTAGCCAGAGAAGCGTTCAAGGCTTGATCCTACGGTTACCGACCAGCATAAAAGTCGCTAGCTTAGCTGGCCATCCAAAGTGGATCGAACTTGGTGCTAGCGAGCCATATTCCGGATGGCCATCACAGCCTAAAAATTAAGAGCATAAGTTAGAAGAAAATTGCTATGCAAAACTAGTAGTCTCGTGCTAAAAATCATCACATACCAACTCACCGAGCTTGAGTCATGGTTGCGTATGAGATCCCGTCGTTTCACACAGGCCAGCTACGCCTTTATCCATATAGACAGGGAGCTGAATTGTATACTGCTTTGAGTGGGCCGCCACGGGTATCCGGAAATAATTTGGATAAAGGTCGTCCATGTGCGCCACCGAGGATTCCGCTGGTTAAAAGGATTCTAGTAGTGGGCAATTTCTAGCACGCCCTCGGAATCCAAAGCCACTATGATCGTTGAGGGATGGATCCTCTCCAACGGCGAAACATATGTACTCAAGTAGAGATCTGGCCAAGGTACTTTTCTACTAAACCGGGCACTTGCAGACCTGGGCGAGCGCACTAGAGCATCAGCTACCCCCGGAGGAGCCTCCTCTCCGATTTAATCGACATCCGAAGGCCCCGCAACCAGGACCCCCTCCTTTAGAGTTGCACCGACCTCATTGGGAGAGCCTTCCAAGGCCGACTGATCACTAGGGGCTCGATCAGGGGAGTCCACTGAAATTATTGCCTAGTCCTTTTGAGCCTCTTCATCTGGAGAAGATCGCCTCGGTCGTTTCCCACTAGCATTGGAGGTGGCCTCACCCTCCGAGCTCGTAGCCCGTTTACGTATTCGTGCGATAAACCCGGTGGCAAGGTTAGATATTTCCTCTTCCTCGACGGGCTCACTGGCAACTATGGCCATCCAATCTACGAAATCTTCCAACCCGCCTGTCTTCGCTTTCCTCACCTCGCCTTTCCCTCTTCTTTGCCGGGCCGGGGCAGCTACTAATTTTGCAACCTGATAGTCTTGTGAAAACCTTACTAAGGTCTCCTTACGGCCACTTAGCCAGCTCCTCTGAAAGCGTAAACCGATGAGAAGAGCTACCCGGACCAACTTGAAAAGGCCTATAAGGACGGCGCCCCTTAATAACCTTAGCGAAGAATGAGTGGTGAAATCCATCGGGATAATGTAGCGAAGGGGTTGTTGCATAAGTCATGCAGGTTCTTCGCTGTCAACAAAAGCTCATGATTGCGCTCTGCCTTAGTTATCTCCAACAATCGCCTAATGTTATCCAAGCTAGCTTTCTCAATCCAGTTTACTAGTCGGCCTCGCCTGCACTTGCTTGAATGACATCAGGAAAACAGAGGCACGTCAATACATAATCCACCTAGAAGAACATGAGTTGCAACCAAAAAAAAAAAAACCTAGGAACACTAGGGACTGATTCAAGTCAAAGGAAAGCCCTAGAGAGCCGGGCGTCTCGTACCATGAGCCCCTGACTAAGAAAACCCCCTTCGCCTTCGTCTTAGGAGAATCAAGGAGCTTGATTACCTAGCTGGATCAAAGATTACAGACAACTGGCCTCATCCCAAGCTCACTTATGATGAAACAAATCTCCACTCAAGTAGACATCCAAACAAGAGAGAAAGTTAAGCACACTACAACCCATTAAAATCTGAATAACGTTCGGATGAATAAGCGCAAGAGGTGCTCGGGAGACATGTAGGAACTGCTTCACCAACAACGCAATTGAGAAGCAGTCCAACTACGATCCCGCCCCACAAGAGGCGGTCGGCCCGTCCTACACCCTAAGCTAATGTGCTACTGTGGACTCGGCAAAAGGATCTCGCCTCCATGGACATAAACCACGGTACGTCGCAGAGGCGACTCCAAGCCGCACCCCCTTCCCGGGGTCTAACCCGACTAGTAGAAGTCTCCTCGACCTCCCGCCATCTCTGCCAAACAAAAAAAGAAGAAGGGGAGATCAACTCGACGATCTCCTACCAAAACGATGGCAAGACCAAAAACCGTGAAGTTTTTCAAAGCCTATTGGGATGCCCCTAGGCTTGAGTGCATCCCAAAACCCCACGTATAGTTCTGTCCCCGAAAACCTACCGGTGACCGAAGAACACGCGTTTGAGGCAAGACTAAAGCGAAGTAACCGCAAACCAGGCAACCCATACAAACAAAATCAGAAGCAAAGCGAAAGAAAAACCCACAAGGAGATCGAAAATGGTTAGGAATCTTCAAACGGCCTTTTCCAAAGACTTCGTGAGTGTTGCGTAAAACACAAAGGACTTTTGCCAAAGGTTTATGAGCAAATGCGAAAGAAGTAATATCCAAAACCCCTATCCCTATAAGGCAAGGCATGAATAGGTACTAAATGCGCCCGATGGATCAGCCATGCACTCAGGAGATGCTCCATCCCCAACACTTGGTATTCATAAAACATTTCATTTTCTAGGGCACATAAAAAACAAATGAGCTCACTTATGGTAAGCACCCAGCTCTTTGGATCTACTAACCACAAAGCCCTCAGCCCTATGGGCCTAGATCCGTTTGGATGGTGGGCCCTTGGATTTGTCTTCTGAAACAGCCCGGGGCCATTAACCAAGCAGAGCCTAGAGGGCAATCCTATCCGGGAAATATGAAAACTCATCCCCAAAAGCCAATAGAGGCTTTTGAGGAGCCAACTTCAAATCATTAGCTCCCCTATCCGGCATATGAAAAAAGAATGAAAGATAGAAAGTCCGGTGCACAAGTATGCCAAAAAACAAATCTTATTAAAATGTGCTAATAGGCATCAGTAGTTACACAAAACAAACATATCCAAGCAACCTTGATAGATCCATTACAAAGATGTCCAAGTAACTAAACCAGGCTAATTGCCTAAAATACAAAGAAGAAAATGAAGATTTGAAAGGAAGAGGAAAAAGAAGAGGTGAAAGGAAGAAGAAAAGAAAGAAGAAAATCAAAGAAAAGAAGAATCTGAAATTTTATGGTTGAAATCTCCCCTTCTCATAGCTATGCACCTCGACTACTGCAACTCCAGAAGGCTCTAAGACATGGGGGAACCTAGGCCTAGCACAAAACTCAAAGAAGATACACCAGGCCCTCGTCCATGACCTCCACCTACGCAAGGCCCAAAGAGCTCCTAAAAAGGGACGCTGGCATAGCTAGCTTCCCATCTAGGACACACCCGATAAGTCACGCACGTGCAAAGTCGTCTTCAAACACACAATATCCATTAACGACGAATAGTTGTAGAGACTTCTAAAAGCCTCCCTCCATAACTTCTCCACCTTTGCCAGCCTATAGACGCGGGTAGGGGAAGAAGTTACAATAGGATAAAAAGGCTTTGTGTAATAGAAGAGGAATCCACTGGCAACTTCATAGATTTCAGAGGTTCAACCCCATATATATAGAGGTGGAACCTCATGAGACACATTGAATGCACCACTGGGACATCACATGTCACTGACGCATTGGAACATAGGCGCATTAATTATCTCCAATTTCCCGTACTAAGGGATCTGAAACATAGTATTTTTCCCGACCAAAAGGGTATGACATTCCAAAGTTGAAAAAAATGGGGGTGATTATGAGGTCAGGTCTTTCGTAAGTTTAGGCCTATCGCTGAATAGCATAAAGCACGTACAAGCCCATTACCTAGCCCAAATCGCAAAGTGGCCTAAGATAGCCCACCACATTAAAGCCATGTGGGGAATTCAGATTTTGTAAAATCCGATACATCCCGTCTGTGGTCTCGAAGGTCTCCAAATGACCGGTCCTACCGCACATGGGAGGTTTGTCAAAAATAAATATGTTAAGGAAAGAATTACGCATTGGATATTTATCCACAGATCTCCCAATATCCAAATCTGATACGTCTCAAAAATATTAATCCTTAACAAGGGAGAATTGGTCTTTGATAAGGAAAGAGAGATTTTATCACCAAAATCATGAAATTATCTTTCCAAAAATCAAGGAGAAATTCGAGTATAAAACATAGACTCCCCACGAGGGAAAGGTATGCAATCCTAACTGTCGAACTTTCTTCTTCTTCTTCTCCATCCTTTTACTGACTTAAGCATCGGAGAGGCGGCCGACACACCGCCACCGGACCCCCTTTTTAGCTCTATCCTTTTCACTAGAAATCAAAAGCTATGGCTGCTTTTGCACATTTCAACAAGATGGTTGAAAGGCGATTTACTACCCCTGTTAAATGTCTCCAAATAGATTGGGGGCGAGAATATCGAAAACTCCAACCTCTCTTATATAATAGATTTTGTACTCCCTGATATGACCTCCACTCCTTTATCTCCAACCAATAGTCTCATGGTCTCTCATACATTACCAAATTCAATCTGTCCTCAACACCTTGATATCTCAAACTCACTGAATTGTTCAAACCAAGATAGAGACAGTCCTGTTCCAGAACGTAGCAATGACATTCCCCTTATTCCAGTTCCTTTCTTTCCCAGCTCACCTTCCAATTTAGGCCATGTTTCTTCTCATTCAGATTCTTCTTTGCAAGCTACCGATTCCTCAAATGTTCATATTGTAGCTCCTATAGTGTTAGCCCTATTACAACTTCATCACCCTATGCAAACAAGATCAAAGTCTGGAATTTTTAATCCTAAACTCTTCACTACTTATGTGCACAAAGAACCAGCCACTGTCCCTCTTGCTTTGGCAGATCCTTAGTGGAAAAAACCTATGGAGGCTGAATATCAAGCCTTAATACATAACCACACTTGAGACCTAGTTCCATTTTCTGATGATATGAATGTTGTTCAATGCAAATGGGTTTTCAAGAAAAAAATTTAAGGTTGGTGGATCCTTGGATAAGTACAAAGCACGCTTGGTTGCCAAGGGTTTTCAACAAACCCCTGGTGTGGACTTCTTTGAACCATTCACTCAGCACTTAAAGCCTCTCTACCATTCGCTCCAAGGCTTAAAGCCTCTACCATTCGTATTCTCTAAGGTGCCAACTTCATACCTTACTGAACTTGCAATTCTAGCGCTTCAGTTGTTGTCCGACCTTAATGTCATGAGTTGCTTGCCATTTTAATGTGAGGGTAAGATGAGGACCATAGATATTTTAAAAAGCATTTTATCTTTCTTGTTTTT
The DNA here is from genome assembly GCA_016808115.1 of Tetrastigma voinierianum. Lineage (NCBI taxonomy): Eukaryota > Viridiplantae > Streptophyta > Magnoliopsida > Vitales > Vitaceae > Tetrastigma > Tetrastigma voinierianum. Next base: position 224,430 of record JAEQBH010004279.1, on the reverse strand, counting down.
TGTTTAGGTTCATTTGGATGGATTTTTTTTCTTTCTAGTTTTCCTTGATTAATCATCATTAAAACTTGGAAACATAGTTCAAAGTCGTAGTATCAATCACCGACTTGGACAGTCCCAAGACGTATCGGTCATGGTGTATCGGTCATGGTGTATCGGTCAAGTATTAGCCTATATGCAAAATAAGATAATTAAAAAGTTAAAAAAAACATTAGAAAATTATGTAAATTATTAGAAAAATAGATATAATTAAGTGAGTTAAAAAAAATTAATAAAACAAAATTTTCTTATATAAAAGTTCTTTATGATAATGCTAACAAAAGAACTTATTTTATGTCAAACATAATAGTTTTTTAACAAAATGTCATCCGATACATCAATCAATACCATGTTGAATGACGAGGGGGCTCAAAATCATTATCATCATTAGTCCTACGACAAGCATACAAATAGGGATGGTAATTTGCATAGTGAGAATGTGGTTAAAAGAATTGCTCATTACTTGAATGTGTTGGCTAAGATGATTGGCTTGATGATCCATAATTAGGAAAATATGACCCTGGAAGTTGTTCAGGCTCAACAGCATACTCGATATGCAATGTTGCTGCTATTAGAAGATTGATTATATCCATTGGAATCACTAGCTCGTGTTCCAGTTGTTGAATATCAATCAAAATCATTCTCACTAAAAGCATTGGAAGAATTATCACTATCTCTAAAGTTATGATAGGATCCATCTCCTACTCCCCTGAACTAAGGTCTTAATCCTAGAGCCAATGTTTGGAAGTACTCCTCAATCTAGTGATAGTTGGATATGTAATCATGCCCACTGTTATAGTCATCATCACTAGGAAATGTAGTTAGTCGCCTCGATCTATATCCATGATCTGTATCTTGTGTGGCATAATCATTTTCATCTCCTTATGCTCAGGACATGCCATGATCAACTTGATTAACATAACCACCATTGAAGGATCCCGACCCGGATTAACCTCATGAACCCGAGGGGTCCCTCCCAAGACTCCAAATGGATATAGAAACTTCTTTTCCTTAAAAACCATCAAATAAAATCCATGGAGCGAACCCTTTTACAATCCTTAACATATCTTTTAGAAAATAATGCGAAGCTAAGGATAAATTTTTTTTTCTTTTTCAAACACTTGATTTTTCATAAAATCGCCGAAGCCTGCTTTTCTGACTTTCCCAAATTTACAAGTACCTGCATAAGAGCATTTAAAAACACTTCTAATATTCAATACCAACTCGTTGTAGGACCTTCGCCCACAACTCAATCAACACAATATATATACCATATACCTTTATCCATTTCAATCATCAAAACATTTAAAACTTTTTCAATTCCATGCACATTTGTATCGAAAAAATTTAGGCTTGAGCCGGACTTAAGCCGACGCCTAAGTAATTCATTTTGAAAATATATCCATATATGCTATATATACATGACAAATTATTCAACATATAACACTGCAACTATTTATACAATGAAGTTCACAGCGCTGCCTCCTCGATGGCTCGACCATCGCACAGAGGATACTCTACCGGCGCACCCGTCTTTAACTCCGAAAATATTTTTGGAAACATATGGAAAGAATGAGCTAAAGGAGCCCGGTGAGTGTACATTTTCATTAAGATAACGTTTTCGGTATATGTCAATGTCATCTTTTATACATTTAAAATCATTTATACCTTAAACATTTTATGCCTCAAACTTTATTTCTTTCTTTATAATATGAAATACTTATCATTTCAAATCGATTTATGCCTTAAACATTTATGCTCGAACTTTCTTTCTTTCTTTATAATAAATACTTATACATTTCAAATCGATTTATCATGCGTTTGCTCGCCGAGCATTTCTTTTATTTCCTTCTTTCTTTCTTTACGATGGAACCGGGGAATAAACCGTGAGCAGTTTAAATTAACGACGGTGAGGGCAGTCACATTCGATCGTAACGGTATCTTTGCGGAGAAACTCACGCTTTACATAGGAGTTCAGTCATAACACTTTATAACGTGTAAGGATATTGCTCTAGACACCTATTTCCCACTCCCCTCGATTAGTAACCTATAACTTTACCCTCTAGAAATCCTTGCAGCTTAAAGTACCTCGGCGATGTCAGTCATAACGATCGTAAGGGGTTTAGGGTAGCAATCGATAAACATTCTTGAAATACATTTATAAATCATTTAAATCCTTTACTTTATCATTTAAAACACAAATGCATTCTTTACACATTTTAAACTTTCATAATACCTTAACATATGCATACATATTTCATATACATATAAATATATATTGATGCGAATAAAACATTTCCATTAAACTTTCGATTTAACATTAAATCATTCACTTATGAAATGAATTTTCAATGTCATTTCGCTCGCAGGTTCACCGCTCAATCCCGCTTGCTTCCGTCGAATTCCCTTTTCCCGTCCGATAGTCCTTTTCACATTTTTCAAGAAAACCACAGCTATACATTAATCACTTAACTTCCATTTGTCCGCAATCTGCGTTCATTAAAGAATGAACAAATTACCCTTAGGCACTAAAACCCATTCATTTTAGCCAACCTTTTTCCAACGACACTCTATGGTTTATGACTCCAAAAATTATTCAAACGGTCTTCAAAATTTATAAACTCACTAGATCAGTCCTTTATATATCCAATGACATCTCTTTAAATTTTCAGTTTAAAATTCCTTCTCTAAACCCTCAACCACATAACACAATCTGCACAACAGATGACTCAGTTTAGCAATTAGAAGAATCTGCACATAGCTCACTGAAACATTTTCTGGGCACTTTGGGATTAAAATTTACCATAAACTTCCTTCAGATAAATTTTCCCTAAAAGTCTATTTTGCAAATTTTTGAATCACTCAAATCGGATAGAAATGAGCAAGTTATGGTAAAAATATGAAAACTGGTCGAAACAGGAAAACAGAGCATTTCCTGTACCGAGTTGAACAGTGGCTACATATGGTCCCTACTGAGGTAAATTTTAGGCCACTTAGGATCATAATTTGGCGATACAGCACAACTATGTTTGTTCTCCTTCAAGTCTATGTTGTAGCCACTTAAATCACTCAAATCGGATAAAAATTGAGCAAGTTATGGCCAAAATACCAAAACTGGTCCAAAACAAGAAAACAAGGACATTTCACACTGTACCGAGACTGCTACTTAAGAATTGGCCAAATGTTTCTCTTCCATTTTTCTTTCTCTAAACCTTAAATCTGATGCATTATACCCATTTCAACATAACACACAATTCACTATCAAACCCTAACCCTTACTCACTTGATTTTGTCAAAACCCTAACCTAAACCATGGCTTTCTCGGAGTGGTATTAAATTCAGCACCATTAAACCTTAAATACCATCAATTTAACATCCATACAAATTTAAGACATTAAGCTTATGGAAAACATCAAACCTAACTTTCCACCACTTGAAAACTTACTTGTTTCTTGAGTTTCTTTGGCTCATCTCCTTGTTCTGCTTGAAGATCACTTGAAAGCGAAAAACAAAGAAAACTCACACCTCCCGACTTGGATTTCTCCTTTCTCTCTCACTCTTTCTCCTTTCTCCCCTTTCTTTTCTCTCTTTTCTCCTTTCTCTCCTTCTCATACATGATCATCCTCTATTTGGAGACTTAAATCCTAATTTTCTTTAGAATTCGACTTTCGAAATTATACTTAAGTCGAGGAATTCAATTGGTTATTGTAAGTGAATTACCCTTTAATCAAGCCTCTCATAGGTCCATGTTTATGAGACCAGTCATTTACCATTATTTAAATCATAACTTAGCCATTAAGAAAAGATTTTGATTGGCTAGTACAATTAAATATCTCATATAAATGGATTTTATCTCAGTTTACTTTTACTATTTTATGCTCGATTATATGTCAAAAATATTCTATGAGTCGTCTATATTTAAATTTGAACGCAAATATTCTAACTAAATCCTTCCACGAGTGAATTTCAGGCTCTGGGAAATCACGAAATCCCAGTTGGAAATCATTAAAATCGATGTCCAGGACAATAGCGTGTGCAGTGCGTTCGGATCACGAAACTATCCAAGCGGACTCGTTTCACTTTATTTTAGTTCGTTAGTCTTTTATGATATATTACGGACATTTTAAATTTTTAATTTCGAAGAGAATTTCAGCAGCAGACTCACAAATTTCGGTCAGGAATCACTATTCACTTAAATGTCCAATTCTCTTCTAAATGTCAGTTCAAAGTCATAGGAACTGAAATTTCTTAAAATTCCTTTGCAAACCCCCTCATCCCGGATATACTAAGAAAATCCTTATTCCTTAGAGCTTTGGAAATTCTGATTCGAGAATTTTTAAGCTATGCCCAAATGACGTCGGGCGTTCTAAATTCTAATCTACCCTCATTTCCTCATTTAGACTGCAATCGGTTCAAAAACTCTTATTATAACATTAATTCGAGGTTGGGGTTTGCAACCATCAGCTCTTAGCTTTCTCTAATGCCACCACCTGCTCCATTGTCCTAATTAGTGTCTTCACTATCTTCATTGCCCCCACCAATGTTTCTACCCCCTATCTTGACTCTATTGTCACCATCGCTACTAGAACTTGAAGAAATTATTCGAGGAGCCGTACCTTTAAGAGAAGAATCAATGTCTCTTTCTTGTGCAATACTGCTTGCATGCCTACTAACCCTATAACTTGTGCCACCATCATCTTCACTAGCTGCTTCTCTACCTTCTTTAGAGGGAAAAACTCTTGATTCAACCAATCCAAATTTTCAGATGATAAAGTAGGTTCTTCTCCTTCTCGTATCCACTCATCTAATATATCATCATCATCAAAAATATGATTCAAGTCAATTGGATTGTACAAATCTTCATCTCTTCGTTGTTGCATCAAATTCTTAACCCGAAGTCGCATATTGTAGTGGACATAGACTAACTTATGCAACTTTTTTATTGCCAAACGATTACGCAACTTTGTGTGAATCAGTTACCATGTGCTCCAATTTCTTTCACAACCCGTTGAAGAACATGTTTGGCTTAAAACTTTGACAGCAATCTTTTGAAGATGTGGACTTTCATTACCGTAATTGTACCACCAATATATATTTAATAGAAAATGATGACAATTCTTATTTATAAAAGAAATAAATATAATGAGTACCTGGAAGAGAATGATTTATTTCTTTTATGATTAGTGCACTTCCAAATTCTCCTTGACCTTCAACAAATAATTTCACTTGCATTGTAATGTTATTTACTTTATTGATGCACATTAAAAATATAGAATATATTATATAAATATCATAAGTTATTGTTATACCTCGTTCAAAGCTTTTGTTTGCCTATCCAAATCTGGCTCCAGTCTCTTGATAACCTCCTTCAGTCCAATTTTAATTTTCGGATGGTGGGAGAATGATTTTGAATATTGAAACATTGGATTTAAAAAATATGTTGTCATAAGTAAAAAAATTATTAGTTTATAATACTTTGCATTTGAATAAATAATAATAACTATATAAGGAAATTTTTTTATTACTTGCAACATGCAGATGTCTATGCAATTTATTTGACCACCTTTTATCAATGACTTCCCAATACTTTTTCCAATTTGATGCCTTTAAAGTCAATTTAGCTCTATTCATTGCTCCATTAATGATTGATAGTGTGGGCTTTTTATCTTGATAAACCAATTTCAAAACTTTCACCAAGGGATCCATGATGGTTTGGACTTCCTTTGCCTTCTTCCAAAATCGATTAGTTAAGATAAGGTTGGATATTTTATCTCTTAAACTCCTTTAGCTCCGATCTTTGTTGGATTCATGCCACTCATTTGTTGTGCACATTATTTTCAAATCACCCTCATAACGTATAAGACACTCACACGAAATGAATTCAGTGGCAAATATAGACAGCTAAGGACATAAAGAGATATCATGATGAACACTTTCATCAACTTAACGATTTTAATCTATTATAATAAAGCTTATGATCATCTTTGCTTGATCTAATATAATAATTTGCTTCATGCTTGATATCTTGAAGCATTAAATCAATACAATGGAATGCATAAGGAGACCAAAACAGATCCTATCGCTTCTCTATCAACAACATACAGTTGCTTATAGAGTACATTTGCATGCAACTTTCCTCCCCAACCTCCTCCACAATCATATCCAAAATGGAAAATATGTAATCTGTCATCTTTGTGCGTATGTTGGATTTATGTCAATGAAAGAAAGGTATATCATGCTTCTATCACAATAAACCATGAAATTAATAATAGACTTTCTAGTTCTAGAATTCCAACTATCACACATGATTGTGCATCCATATATAGGCCATTTGGCCTTCAATGTGTTTATATATACCTCAAGTTCTTGCACCTCTTCCTCCAAATATGCATTGCCAATTTGGTATCCCATAGGACCCTTGATACATGGACCTTCTTCTGATATAGTATCAATCATAGATTGATAGTAAGGCCCACTATCAGCTGCATTGAAAGGTATTCCATTAAAAAGAAAAAATTTAGAGATGGTTTTACCCACTTTCTTTACACATTTAGCGAAAAACAAACTTTTTATTAATTTCTGTTTTGAAGGAAACATGTAGGGATCAATTCCCTTTAGGGGTATGTTAGCTCCTTCTCTTATGTTGAAGCTACGTATCGGGCCACGCTTGATCCCAGCACCACAAGGTTGTGAGGAAGTACCACCCCTCCCATGCTCTTGTCTACTTTCTTAACGACGACTCTCATTGCATATTTCATTTGTCTTCTTTCAAAATCAGTCATTAACTAACTTCGAATTTCATCATAATCAACCTCATCAATTTCATAAAAATTATCTTCATTTAAAGAACTTATAAATCGTTCTTTTTTTTTTCCATTTAGATTTTTTTCAATCAAAGCATTAGACATAGACAATTTAATGCTTTTTGCCACTTCCGCAGGTACACTTGGACATCCTTCCACTTGTCCGGAGATATGTGCAATGTGTTGCTTTAATCTTATTATACCTCCATATATAATTTTCCACAATATTTACATTTGGGGTTCTTCTATTCCCACAAAAATGGTTAGTGTGCTCAGCCAAATGCTCGTGTTTGGAGGCCAATTTCAAAATATTCACTTAACCTTGTATAAAAAGTAAAACAAAAATATCATACAATTGAATTATTTTTCTAAAATAAATATTCTTCAAAAGATTATTCACTCATGTACTTTAAATAAATTTTATAATGATTTATTTTCAACTAATTAAGATTAAATTGTTATTTCGTTAATTTAAGATGAATTTTAATAAGTATCTATATTATTTTTAAGAAGACATATTCTTTTACTTGCTCAATAAAAATTATTGAAATATAGGAGAAAGATGTGGCAAATTATACTTATTATCAAATCATTTATAATATATATTATCATATTCATTCAATATTGATACAATGAGATAAATTAATCAATAATAATATATGTTACCATATTAATATGCATATAATACTAATAGGGTTTTTAATTTGCATATATATATATATATATATATATATATACAATTTTGAATATATAAAAATATCTATATAATATCTAGATAATATTTAACTAAGATAATGTATATTAATATCTTCATCATATCACAAATTAAACTATATATAATATTTAGAATAATATTTACTAAGATATTAATATCTACATATCTACAAAAATTAAATATCTATATTATCATAATATTATATATATTATACGAAAAATTTAACAACAAGCATGATGAAGTAAATCAAGCAAAAGCAGCTACAAAATAATTGAGCTTTACAAACTTGTCGATATTAAGATAAATGCAAAACGTTGTGCATAATATTTTTTAAATTTTTTTCTTTTTTCTTTTTTAAAGATTCAGCTCTAAAAATAGCCTATGGCCATATCAACATCCACATTTTAAAAGCTTCAGATTAAAAAAAAAAATTATCCATTGGGTTTTGTTTACCATTATCCATTGGATTCCAAGGAAGAAAGAAGAGAAATCCAACTAAAATTGTCAACATAGAGCCCAAGATTTCCTCCTAGGTAAAGTTGGCGAAGGCTTGAGAGATTCCCAAGCAGATGAGTACAGGCCGCCGATAAAAGCACCCAGAGGTTAAGATATGTTAGGCTACTCATGAACCAGGAAACTAGGAATAGAGTACCTCAAAAATATTGCTAAGCTCAAATTCAAGAACTTCAGATGCTCCAACCAGCAAAGCAGGACTAGTTTACCAACCAAGTCGACGTGTCAGGTCTTTTGGATTACCGAGATGGAGCTCAAATACGACCAGACATTGTCACAGCGGACACCTGCCCATCACAACAGCCTTCAGTGAAGACCAAGAAGAGACGATTTGCAGGATCCAGTGGTGACTGTTTGAATTGGAGAAGGGCATGTTTCTCCCTTTCGTTGCAGGCTAAGGAATTTGTTCTGCATAAGCTTAAGACAGCTAACAAGAGAACCACCATGATCAACTCGGAGTTTCTCATGATCATTGCAGAAGTAGAACTGTAGAAGGATAGCTCGAACAAGGAAAATCAATGGGAACTATCTCTCATGTAGAACTGTTTAAAGGGCGTTTGACCTCATGTTGATTTTGTCCCATAATTTGCATAATGTTGCTTGCCTCGTTAAACTATCCCACCAGTTAAAAAATGAAAGTATCATATATGTTTTTAAAAATAAAAAGCAAATGTAATTTGAGCAATAAATTGTTTTTTTTTTTTTTTTTGAGACAAATGAGCGAAAAATTGACCAAAACAAGATTTAAGCCCAAAAATAAAACACAAGAAAAAAATGAAGAAAAATTAAATTTACATATATTTTCAAAAGTCAATAATTCTTTTATATATTATCTCATAAATTATAATCATTTCAGTACTTATTTTTCTTTCACATGTAAAAAATTAAATAATTTAAGAAACATATCTAGCAATTTGAATTATATTTGTTTTAGTTTCTTACTAATAATGATAAAAAGTCTTCGCTATACCAAATACAAGCAGTGGCGGATCCAGAAACTCCGAGGAGAGCGAATTATTTAATAAATTAATTTTTACGAAAATATGTCAATATATAGAAATAAAGTATAGATGATTATTAATAAGTTTAAACTTGAAGGATAGAAAAAAAGAGTACAAATCCAAGCTACGCTATGTTTTTGTCTTTGTAAAGATATAGTGATTTAAATATCCATATTACAAAATGAATTAAAATGAGTTTATTTATTAATAAAATCAAATACTCTAATTTTAAGCATATGGCTAAAGCGTCATTTAATTTCACCCCTCGTTTCTATTTCGCGAATCAGTTGTCACGGCTCACTATGAAAATACTCTTTGACAGATGTTGTCGCAGCGAATGAAGTAATGTCAATTATTAAGCGATAAACCTTCGGAAAAACTCTATATTTCATGGATTTAACATCTTAACTTAGACTTCCCAAGTCTTCGCATTAGACGGCCCAGTGCGTGCCGTATCATTTAGAAAAGATTGAGTTCGCGAGAAAGAAGTAATGCGCGATGCTGTGATCCCAATGGATAAAGATCGGCAAGATGCGCGAACATCCGTATCGAAATGAAAATTCGTTCTTTGAATCCAGACATGCAATGCAATCAGTAAATTCGCGGTTAGCGGAGAAAGCGATGATTCATCTCTTGTATAATTGAATGATAACTAACAAAATATTAATAGTAATTAAATTAAATATTGAGCAGAACATTTAAAAAGAAATAAATAAAGTCATAGTTTTTTTTGAGTATCACCTCACAAAATATTTTCACTTTCGATGTGATGATAGTTTATGACCATTTGACCATCCCTCTTCATTTGAATTAATGATCTTGGTACTATATCTTGCCTTAACAATTGAAATTTTATTAACCAGCAAAATGAAAATGAGTCAATGCAGTAGGGAGGGCGAGGCGTGTTTTATTTCTTTTTTTCAGTGGGACCAAAACAGCGTCGTTTGGTCTTAGTAAAAAAAAAAAAAAATCGGCCTCCTTCCGGTCTTAATTAAAAAAAATCGGCCTCCTTCCGGCCAGTGGGGGCGCCTCGCCCCCCTTGGATCCGCCAATGAATACAAGGACTTATAATCCACCGTAACTGCATGGAAACCAACCACCAAGACCTCCATATTGTTGAAGATGAATGCTAAAATAAAGCAAACTTTCTGTTGATAAAATGCTGAAGAGAAGTGCAGAAAAATGTCTCGGCAAAAACAGAGGCAAAGCAGGAAATTTGATTGAATAACTAATTTCTGTTAAACGTGATTCAGACCTTACCCTGTCTGACTTCAGAACCTTATTCTTGAATACATATGAATATGACTTATGCCAAGGAGAAATTGTGGTCCAAAAGTCAGAAATTGTGTTCACACATCTATTGCTTGAAAGCTGTGGTTTATAAAACAAATTTTCAGTATAAGACAACATTTTCCCCCTCTATATGAATAGTTGAATTTGATTTATTTTACCATGGTAATTTTAGACCAAGGGAAGACAAAGGCCCCTTTTCTTGATCAGCTCTCTCTTACCCCAGACATTTGCCTTTGAGAACAGTGGATTGATGAGTTGGCCGTTTTTGTTAAATTTAGGTGGTTATAGGTTAAAACTTTGAGACATGCATGTTTTATACTTTACTTCAGCTAGGTTTTTACGACTCAGATACATTTTTTTCATTCTCATAACAAATATAAAATGAAAAGAAGTGTATGTGTACAGATATTGGACTGTCTGGATCAATGAAGTAAATCAACTAATACTCATAAAAGTCTGGCCCAACATTCATATGTGGACTTAGACCACCGGAATAAACATGTAGAAACAGTTTTAAAGTCTCATGAATATCTTTTATTCACTTTAATACCAGTTACAACATCTCAAAAAGAATAATCAATTTGCTTCACTTTTTGAAAAGCTTACACAAGTTTTGAGAATTGACTAGTTCTCTTCTCCAATCGCATCTTCTTTCGTTTAAGAGGGCTTAAGAAGACATCTGCTAGTTTTTTTTTTGTTTTTTAAATTAACTTGCTGAATAGAGGAGAGCTACGAGAAACTTGAGAATTTTATTCAATTCAACAAATTGGAATTTACAATAAGATGAAAAAGCCATGAAATATCTATTATCCCATGCAATAAACAACCAGAATGATAAAAAACAAAATAGCAATAAATAAACCCTACAAACAATTAAACAAAATTGCTGATCCTGTTCTTTGGGTTCAACTATCCTCTTTACATCAGGAACCGCATAAACTAAGTCGCCAGTTTTAGTTGAAAGCCGCACTAGCCAAATCTCTTGTCTTATTATCCTTAGAAAGTGTTTGTAGCAGTGGGTATGGTGAATTAAATGATAATAAGCTTTCTCCTGCCCTCCCCCCAACTCATTTTCCGCACTGTGAGATCTTTTGTCTTTAAAATGGACATCATCATTAATTTCTTGTATTGTGTTTAGTGCATTAGTATTATAGGTCTCTAAAAGTTCTTTTTCATCTTAGTATCCAGGAAAGTGCAATAATTCAAGAATAGATGCTGACAAACCAGATTGCTGAACATAAGCGATGTATTGTAGTGTTGATACTACCCAAATGTCTTTAATAGTGGTGTGGTATCAACTGTCAAAATTCAAGAGCAACGAATCTTTTCCACCAAAAGACTTGTTTGTAGTGTGAACAGCTTCTATGTTCAACAAGGGCAAGAGTAATTGTATTGTTTTTAATGTTTGCAGCAGCTGAAATCTTTTAACTACCTGCTGGGATGCCTCATCGAATATAACATAACAAGCTTATATACTTCATCCATATTTTTTGCCATAGCGTTGTCATCTTCTCTATTCTGGAGAAGTGTCTTGCTGTAAAATTCTAAAGCGATCCAATTGGTGATGGTGCAGATTCCTCCTATTAGATTGAAGATACAGAGGTATATCATGTATCTATCTTCATTGATGACTTGGATCTCGTAACAACTTTCATTTTAAATGAGTGTAGAGGGTAATTTTATCTTCTCAATGGTTATTAAAGCTTTCTCTTTCATTCTTAATTCTGAATAAATCACTACCATTTTATCTTTGATGATGAATAATATTATTGTTAAACATTTTATATTTCATTAATGACCCATACTCAACAAATTCTGTTATTAAATTTATACAACACATTAGTGATTAACTTGAGTACCGTGAGGTTAGGATAGCAATTGTACCTTTCCTTGTGTGATATAGTTGCATCATACAAACTCGAACTTTGTTGATGATTTCACTCCATTCTTTCCAGCATGCTTTCCAACATGTTGTTTAGACAATATGTGAATGAGCCAACCTTTATTTGAACATGGCAACAAACAGGTAATCTTCTTCCTCTTGATCTACTCCTTTTGCCTCTTCCTCTTCCTGTTGCTTCATTTTTTTGTGAACTACACTTTATGTCAAAGTTAGTTTACCTCGGAACACCTAATATAAAGTTCAACATCTAATGCGGGATAACCTTCTTTCCCAGTGTTAGCAAGGTGGATAGGATTTCTTAAGTTTCCATTCTTTCCTTTTGTCGCATTTGGTCTATTTGCTTCACAGTGTCTTCGTAGCAGGCTGTCAGTATCTTCAATTGTCTTTTCCACTATGAGTCATCCCAATTTTACCGATGTCTATAAAATGGAACAATTGCGTTGGTGCCGATCAAGTCATCGCCTCGAAAGTCGAACCACCTCCTCGAAATTCGAACCATCGCCTCGAAAGATTGGAGTGGAGAAGACGACCGATTCCAATGCGTTGGTGTGGTGCCGATCAAATTCAGATTTGAGAGCATCGATTCATCGAACGGAAGCCGAGAAGACGATATTCTCAAAGTGGAGATTAGAGAAGTCGAGAAGACAATCTTCTCGATTGAGTCTCCACTGGAGTGGACCACTAGACTCTAGAGTGAAGAAGCCGAGAAGACGATCTTCTCGATCAGGTCTCCCATAACCCGACCCGTCACATCGGAGGTAAAAGTCTAGGTCTCATATTTTATTTAGATTTTTTGATTACCTAGATATTTTAATAGTATATAATAATTATTTTTAAAATAACAAAATTTCATACAATGGAAAGTCTGTTTGATACATATTTTACATACATATTTGCATATTTGTAATCATGTTTGCCAGCTTAGCGTCCTTCAACATACATATTTTCATATTTGTAATCGTATTTTATTTAGTTTTTTAATTTTACCTATTTAGATATTTTTAAGAGCATATAATGGTTTTAGTTATCAAAAAGAGCAGATATTAGCAGTAAATAACTAAGCATAATGGTTATTTTCAAAAGAAAAAAAAACTAAGCATAATGCTATTTAGATATTAATAACTAAGCATAATGGTAAATAAAACCCAATGCATAATTTTTTTTTTGAATATAAAGCTTTTTAAATGTGGATGTTGATATGACCATAGACTATTTTTAGAGCTGAATCTATAAAAAATAAAATAATTAAAAAAATATTCTGCACAACTTTTTGCATTTATCTTAACACAAGTTGTTTATAAAGCTCAATTATTTTGTAGTTGTTTTTGCTTGATTTACTTCATGTTGTTAATAAATTTTCCTATATAATATATAATATTAAGATAATATAGATATTTAATTTTTAGATATGTGGATATTAATATCTTGGAAAGCATTATCTAAATATTATATAGATTTTTATTTATAGATATGATCAAGATATTAATATATATTATCTTAGTAAAATATTATCTAGATATTTTAGATATTTCCAAAATCCATATATGCAAATTCAAAAACCCTATTAATGTATAATATTAATATGGTAGCTTATATATTCTTAGTATTATTAGTTAATTTATCTCATTGTATTAATATTAAATGAATATGGTATATATATTATGAATGATTGATAAATAATTATAATTATTTATTGATATTTTTCTCCTATATTTCAATCATTTTTATTGAGCAAGTAAAAGAATAGTTATCTTCTTAAAAAATAATATAGATACTTATTAAAATTCATCTTAAATTAACTAAAATAACAATTTTAATTCACTTAGTTGAAAAAAAAACAATCATGTAAACTTATTAAAGTAAATGAGTGAGAAATTCAATATTTTGAAGAATAGTTATATTAGAAAAATAATTCAATTATCTGATATTTTTGTTTTACTCTTACACATGGTTGGGTGAGCGTTTTGAAGTAATTCTGAAACATGATATTGGTTTGGACCATTTGGTTGATATAAAAGAATGCTCAAATGCAAATATTGTGGAAAATTATACATGGAGGTATAACAAGATTAAAACAACACATTGCACATATCTCCAGACAATGGAAGGATGTCTAAGTGTACCTGAGGAAGTGACACAAAACATTAAATTGTATATGCCTAATACTTTGAACGAAAAAAGAAAAAAGAAGGAACAATTTATAAGTTCTTTAAATGAAGATAATTTTTATGAAATTGATGAGGCCGATTCTGATGAAATTGAGGAAGTTGCAGGATAAGCGATTTGAAAAGCCGTCAAAAACATACAATGAGAGAGAAAGTCGTCGTTTTTAAAGAAGAATTGTTATAACTATGGAAGTTTTGATGAACAATAATGAATTCAAGAATACAAAGATAAATATAAATCATCATAAAAATACACAGGTTTTAACATAGTTACGGCCAATTGTATGCCTATATCCCATGGATGAAAGGCTCTTCATATTCTTAGAAAACTGCAAGAGCAAGATTGGGATATAAAAGTATTGCGACGACTAGGAAAAATCACAAAATCACAAAACCCTAGGATGTCCACAATATCGAGAAAATACTTCATAAAATTCCTAATCTTTCACACCCTTACATTTATGCACACACCAAATCTCTCTCATAACTTTTCCCCTCATGACCCATAATATTTATAGGGATATTCCTAAAAACTTTCCTTATATTATGAGGAAACATAATATTACAATAATATAACAACTATGAATTATCTTATAAAATATTCTTTACAAAAAGGAATTAATATTAAATAGGAATTTGAGACATATTCTAATATAAAGTAGACAAGAGCATGGGAGGGGTGGTACTTCCTCACAACCTTGTGGTGTTGAGATCAAGCATGGCCCGATATGTAGCTTCAACATATAAGAGAAGGAGCTAACATACCCCCAAAATGAATTGATCCCTTGATGAGTGCCCCGAAAACCTTTCGAGTTATGCGGAAATAATACATCTTCGTTTTTTAGTGTTATTTTACATTTAAATATGTATTTTATAGCTCGATGTCGATTAGTACAATTGGTGTGAATCAGGTGCAATTGATGTGAAAAGGCGGGTTTGGAAGCACTTTGCGGGTTAGAGAGACGAGGCATCAAGATGGCTGGGCGTATGACGATCCCAGCGTCGTGGCGGCGTCCCAACGTCGCGACTTTGGGTCAACTATATAAAGAAGTCAACGACAACAGCGTCGCGACATGCGTGGCGTCTCAGCTATCGCTGACGTCGGTAGCAGTTTGTCCTCTCATCATTAAAAGCAAAAGTAGCGGTGGAGGATCATCGGGGTCTCGTCACGAACTAGGCGCGGAAATCGAAGCGCTGTGGGCGAAGAGAGCAAGTGATTTGTATTTTCCGCACTTTGGACGGTGTCTTGATGTTTGACATATTTCATATTTGTGTTTTCTTATTCGATATGTTTATAGATATACCTAGGAATTGGTGTTGAACCTCATCACGTTCGCATATAGTTCAAAATTAAGTATTTCTTTATATTATTCAGTTGTTTATAATTCATTATCATCTGCTCTATATCTGTGAATCATTAACACGATGATGTCCGGCCAACATTAAGCGCGATACTGAGTCAGGGTCGATGAGGATACCCGGGGATCGAATAGACGACCTTGATGGTCGGTAAATAGAGATATTCCGATCCAGGGGTGGCAATTAAGGTTAGAGCATTTAAGCATTTCGAGATGTCGAGTTGGGAGTAGAGATACACTCAACACTACTATTGAGATAGGCGGATACACCTTGAGAGAGGGGTATTTCGTAAGTATTAAGATCACTAGCCATTAATAAATTATAAATAAGCGAAAATATCATATTTGGGGCGTAATCCGTCGAGTGGCGGGGGAATAGGCTGAATCTCCGATACATAGTAATTCGACCGGATCCAGTTTGTTAGTTTACTTTCGGACATTTAATTGCCCTTTGTCACGTTGCATCGGATATTTGAAAAGTAAATCTCATGGTCTTTACCTATCTCGTGGATGATATCCGTACCATTGCATTACACTATAATACTTGGGGCGGCAGCGTGCCTTGCGCTGCATAGGCGTGCATTTTACACACCACGTTTTTCGACTGTCAAGTTTTGGCGCCGTTCTTGAATAGGTTTAGTGATATAGAAAATAAAGCAATTAGATATTACTACCGGAATTCTGTTTTTATTTGTTTTACAAGTGCGGTAATTTGGTCTTGTTGTTTAGGTGGCTGTGATTACGATTTAGATTTCGGTAAGTACATGCAGAAGGCAGGAGTTCAGTTGACAACATCTTTGTTTGATCCACAAAGTCTACTAATACGGGCTTCCTATCGAGATGGTCCAGTCTTTATGATCATTCTTTTGCTTAACCTCGGACGAGATTTTGAGAACATCCGGGAACAGATACTCCCTTTGGGCGATTATTCGGACTTTGATGAGGCTCTTGCTCGGTGCCAAGCCACACCTCCTTGCCCTCTCAATCCATGCGATCTGAGATTACACCGGACACTTCTGTAATGGTTTCTGGGACTCTCTTTCTCGAGGCAGATAAGAGGTGGACACGGTAGCAATGAGGAGTGGGGGCAGCGTCCTCGATACCGCGTACTTTCGCAGGCTTGGACACACCCGTGATCGATGTTATCAGTTACATGGCCGACCTCCTCGTACTGCTCATTTGGCTCAGTCTTCTGATCATTCAACATGTTCGAGTTTTGTCTCCGGGAGCTCATCCACACCTCAGGGGGTCATTCTTATCTTTCGATTGAATATGAGAATGCTGTCATACCAAGCCGACCAGTCTTCTCTATCAGCCACATTGCCCGAGCCCAGAGTAATATCTCACCTTGCCACCATTCATGAAGCTCTTGGATCCTTGATCTGGAGCCTCCCAATCGCCATCTGCAGTAATAAAGACCTTTTTCTTCTCTTACGCTTTACGTCTCCTTTACCTCTGATTACCTTAGCTAATGGTTCTCAAACCATAGCTAAAGGCATTAAGCTTGGTTTGTCCCTCCCTTCCTTGCCCCCTTACCTGCTATGCTGTATGTTCACACTTTTTTTTTTAATCTGTTTCAGCATTAGTAAGTTGACCCGTGATCTTCATTGTGTACTTACTTTTTCCCACAACTCTGTAACCTTGCAGGACCGGCGTGGAAGGCGGTGGCATGGACGCTGATTACGAGGCCTCTTTCCTCGAGTTCGCCTCTTTGTTCCCTTGTTTACACTTCACAGGCTCCTCTCCTCCTTCATAGTCGTCTCGGTCATCCAGAGCCTCCAAGTTTGAATCCCCGGTTCCTCATTTTTAGTTTATCTTGGCGAGGTGAGTCATGCCAACTTAGGAAACATGCACGTGTGTGGTTCCCAAGCGTTTAGATCCTGGACGAGTCTCCTTTAGGCTTATTTCACCTTTAAGTATTTGAGGTCTTTCTCGGTCTACCTCTACTTTGGGATTCGTTACTTTGTTACTTTTATAGATGAATATTCTCGATGTACTTGGTTTATTTTTAATGAAAACTCGAGTTGAGTTATTTTCTATCTTTCAAATTTCATCTTTGAGAGTCGCACTCGATTTAATACTTATATTCAGTATTCTAAAGTGATAATGCAAAGAATATTTCTCTGCGTCATTCTCTTCTTTTACTGTCTTCCTTGGATTCTTCACCAATCATCTTATTGGCATATCCCTCGATAGAATGGAGTAGTGAGTAAGAAGTAATCGCTGGTGAGACAACGGTATGTTGAATTTGTAAGCCTGCAGAACACTCTATGGATCAGAATGTGAGCTGTACTAAGTCGGGGAGCTTTTGCGGATCGAGGAGTCTCGATGACTTGTAGGTAAAATTGCTTGAACTATCTCACTATCCTCGGCACGACATCTCTTTTCCTGTGAACTAGTTGCTTGAGTTCACCACGATACCTTAGCATTAGCCGTTAGGATGTTGTAGTTCGTATTCTCAGATTATATCGAAGGAACACCGGGTCGAGGATGTTGTGAGAACAAAGGTGTCACAGGTTGTTGGATACCAGTGATGCGAGGCTAGGCGAGACTCGCCTGGATAGGCGTTCTACATCGGGGCATTATGTGTTCATTGGAGTAACTTAATATCTACGGAAAGAGTAGAAACAAGATGTAGTATCGAGAGATCCGATCTGAAGCCAGGAAATGCCAGAACTATGGCCTTATCAACATGTGAACTCATGGTTGAAGCCATCTTCTCTCAGAAGCTGAGGTTGGGAAGGATGAACAAATGAAGCTTATATGTGATAATCAAGCCGCCTTGCATATTTCATCGCGAAGTTTTCCATGAGAGGACCAAACACATGAAGTGGACTGCCACTTTATCAAAAGAAAAAGGTGCATCGGGATGCATATCTATAGTTTTGTCAACTCTAATGAAAAACCACTTGAGATATCTTCACTAAGTCTCTTAGAGGTCCTAGGATAAGAAGAGTATATTTGACAAGCTTGGTGTTTTTTGACCTTTATACTCCGACGAGGGAGTGTTAAGGTTTAGTCTCTAATCATTTAAGTTCTTTTCCTTCTCTCTTTAGTCTCCTAATTAGACTCTAACTATTCTTTTCTTTTTCCCATAACACTAGAATATAAATATGTATGTTTCCTTCTTTTGTAAATTAATGTGAATCAATGTATTCCTTTTCTCTCAACATAGATGAAATACAAGAAACATCAGTTTTTTGTTTTAATCTTATGAAGAAAAAATATGAAGAAAAATGAAAGTATAATAAATTATGTCATCTAAAAGACTAAAACTCTATTTTTATCTTTGCAGGAAAAAAAGCATTTAGGAAAGAAAGATTGTGAGACCATTGGATCTCAAAGAAAGCAAGAAGGAACTATACAAGACTCAAGTTCTAGAATATGGAGAAAGTTAAACTCTACCACAAAAGAATATGACATATTGACTCTTCTAATAAATTAGTTAAATATATATTATCACCGCAAGTTATTAATAATTTTACATCTTTTGCAGGAGCATAAAAAAGCCATTGAGGTTGCAGGTAATTTTTGTTGCTCATACTTTATTATTATGAGAGAAAGTAGAAAGGATAATGGTTCATAATTTGCATATTTCCCCATTTATTTACAAGAAAAATACATTTTCTTTTCATGCAGGCATAACCCTTGGCTCCATTCTTCTCATTTTTGGAGTTGATGTACTTTATCGTGTATATATAGCTTGAAGAAATTAGAAAGAAACTACCAAGTAAAAATTTAAAAGTTTTTGGAAGATTACATAGCTATCAAACCTATAAGATACTCTTATGCTGATATTAAGGAGATCACAAATCAATTCCAAGATAAATTGGGTGAAGGAGGTTGTGGAACAGTGTATAAGGGGAAGCTTTTCAAAGAAGTTCATATTTAAGGTCAAGATCTAAACAACTCCAAAGAAGTAGGAGGAGTTTATCAATGAAGTAAAGACGATGGGTAGAATCCACCATGCAATATTTGTTAAGCAGTAGGCTTTTATTGATGGTTAGATGAGCTCTTATTTATGAGTTCTTAGTGACCCTTGAAGTTTATATTTTCAAGAACAATAAAAAACCATTCACTTGATTGGAAAAAAAGCTTCAAGATATTGCTCTAGGTATTGCCGAGGAGTGTCGAATATCTTCGCTGAGGTTGTGATCAAAGAGTCCTCCACTTTGACATCAAGCCGCATAATATTTTACTTGATTACAACTTTAATCCAAAAATATCTGATTTTGGTCTCACCAAATTATGTTCTAGGGAACAAAGTGTCGTTTCTATGATTGTAGCTAGGGGGACCATGGGCTATATTGCTCCTGAGATGTTATGTAGGAATATCAGGAATGTGTTACAAATAAGATGTTTTTAGCTATGGAATGCTATTACTTGAAATGGTAGGAGGAAGGAAGAATATTGATGTTACTGTCGGCAACACGAACCAAGTTTACTTCCCATAATGGATTTATAATGATCTAGATCAAGATGAAGAGCTGGACATTCGATTTGATGAAGAAGGAGATGCTCAAATAGTAAAAAAAATTGACAATAGTTGGACTTTGGTGTATCCAATGGTTCCAAACAGATCGTCCTTCTATGAAGCTCGTTGTTCAGATGTTGGAAGGAGAACATGATTTACCCACACCTCCAAATCCTTTCATATGCACTGGTCCAACAAAAACAAATGTAAATGCACCTAAAAGATACCTTTAACAAGAGTTAGTATCGAAATTGAATTAAAGATGTTGTCATCTTTCAAGGTACAGGAAGTGTTTACTTCATATAATATGATGTAACAATCACTGTATGTTATAAAATTATTGTTATCATATATCAATATTTTTATTGCAAGATTCATTTGAGGTTCAACTTACAATATGTTTCAAAGTTCTCACATAATTGATCTCTTTCCCATAATGTTGATTATAGTATACACGAAAATCTTGTTTCCAAAAGTCTCGACCTAATTCGATTGACTCACCAAAACTTCGGCTAGATCTCTTGATTTTGATAGTTGGGATAATCCACATGCAAAAGCACAATTAGAACAACATAAAAGAGCTAGAAATTTATTCATACCGTGACTTGCTTTTAAATGACCTCTTAGGACTTTTTCTTTCCGGCTACCATGGAGAAATGCTTCTTTTTGCTTTCCCTCTCCTTATCACTCTAGAGCTGACTCTCGCATCTCATACATCCTTGATTGATTTTGCACAGGAAAACCCAGTGATTTTATTAGCCTTTCTCATAATCTTGTGCCTTCTTTATAGTCTTTGCTGCCTTTGCCCGTTGATAACCTATGTCTACAAGTGAGATTCCAACCTTATCTTTTTTATTTCCCCTGCTCCCCTGCAATGAATGTATAAAGTATTGAATACTATGAATCACAAGAAACTATCTTTACAAAAACCTGACTAGAAAATAAAATGAGAAATGCTTGAAACCAATGACTATAGGAATGCATCAATAGACAAGGTCATAGAAAGGCAAGTGGGAGACACACAAGTAACTTGCCAAAATTAGTTGATAAATGTCTTGAATCTCATTTATCCCCCATGTTTGCTTAGATTTTAGTAGTTCTATGATATAAATAAGTGTCCCAATGTTATATTTTCCCAATTTTGTGATTAGGTCAACTATTGAGTGGAAACAAGCGAAATCGAAGAAAAATCGACAAAGTCATCATGCAGTTGCGGCAAACATGTGATCCTTTCGCCTGTGTGATGTCCTTCTATAGCTTCCTCCTTGGCATGGGAAAATTCTAGACTCCGAGGGCTTTACGTATACACCAAGATTGTGCAATTCGGAGTCCGGATGAAAAAGTTACGGCCTCAAAAAGTCGGGAAGTAAAAGAAAGAGCAACCGGTCGACCGATTGCTCAAAAGGTCGATTGGTTGCTAAAAAAATCACCACAAATGAGACTTCATGCTAAAGCATGAAGTTCTCCATGCTATAGCGTGAGAATCCCCACGCTATAGCGTGAGAATCTTCATGCTTTAGCGTAGGAAACCTTATAGCGTGAGAGCTACTCCCACAGCCTCATTTATTCAGTTTTTGGCGCCGTTCATAGGTGAAACTTTGTTTTTGCTTGCGTAGTAGCACGGATCCATCAGCTATTTCTGATGCGAGGCCATGTTTTTGCCAAAGCCCATCTCGTTTGCTCTCTAGCTTTTGGCCATAAAAAGGTGTGACTATGAGATTTTCGAGGAGTTTAAGAAAAAAAAATTGATATAATACATACTTTTAGTGCATTTAATTAATGCATTTAGTGAGATAGAATAAGATATCTAGGTAAAAAAAAAAAAAACCATTAGGCTAGTTTAGTTGGTCTCATTTTTTGGTTTGCTCTCAATGACTCAGCTTAGTCAAACAAGATATAAAGCTAATAAGTTTTTTTATAATGGTGGAGTGTTCAGATTGCTTGCCTCATTACGTAAGGCATCAGCCCACATGGAATATCAATTTACACAGGAGTTGAAACCTTTCGTTGAACCAATTAGAGTTCTTATGCAGGTAAGGTCGAAGAGATGCAACTGCTGCAGCTACTATGATCAGAGTCCCCACAAAAGACAAGTAAATCAAGCCTTGACACTGCAGACAAGTAAACATGGGGAATTGAGGAAATAGAAAAAGGACAAGTACATAATTCTAAACTAGATGGAATTTTCTCACCGTGTTTAAGGACTTTGTATCATGTGTTCTCACATGACACTGCACCCTTGATCCTTTCGACTGTGCACTTGATAAGGCTGTTAACGGTTGCCACTGATCCAAGAGAGTTTTGCACTTGAGTGCTGAATCAACTAGAATCTGAAAGCAACAGTGAGTAGAGAGCCATGGACCAGCATCAAGAATTCCTCCTCCATGATGGACTGCCCCATCAGGAAGTACTGCAAAACAGATGGCTTAAATTCATAGTAAATTCAAATCTGTTTACAGTGACTAAACTTTGATATTTCTATACTAAATTTTCTTTTGTTGAAAAGGTCTATCAAATTATTGCTAATAGTGACTAAAAGGCAAGCATCATTTGAATGCAAGACAAAAAACGGAAGAAATATTTGGTCTTTATTAAAACGAATCAGTAATTATAATTATTTTAAATGGATGTACCTCATTTCAAGCAAATGGCTATTTTTCATAGTAACTTTTTATTTATATGGGAAAGCAAATAACACAAAATTAGGAAGAACTAATCATTTTTGGTATTGAAAGGACTAATCAATGCTTATGCTAAATCAACCTCATTGTCACAAAATATGATTATGAATTTAATATATTATAAAATTAAAAACATCTCATAATAGATAGATGAGATAGATGGGATAAAATTATGGCAAATTATTAATTCACACAGCTGTAAATTTGCCTGGATCCCAGCCATTAGCTATGTGTGCCATCTCTTAACTAACAAACCACTTCCTCTCCAATAAATATTATAAGATTTGAGTCTTAGGATTCTCACGATTTGCAATAAAAGCTTTAAGAAAGTCCATCATATATAATAATATGAACTTTTTCTCTAATTGATGTAAGGATATAGTATTAGCAGATAGAATGATTCCTGTTTAATTTTAAGTATAAAATATGCATCATAGCCCTGTCTTCAAAGCAAAGAGGCATGGAAAATAATCAGTTCAGTTTCAAGGACAAAGAATAAAAGATATATATATCATAAAAAAATTCAGCATATTTTTTTCTCCATTTCTCTGTTTCCTTTTAAATACTGATGATGAAATAAACATTTACTGCTAGTTGTGTTTCCCCACTTCCAAATGAATTAAAAAAATTGGCGAGTAGAAAAAAAGCAAAATATATTAGATTTTGTAAGAAATGGACTATTTTAAAATAAGGGAAGAAATGGTGTCTAGTTAAAACATTTTCCTTCAAAAGTAATAATGGATCAATAAGGATATGAAAAGAGATGCCGACTATATAATATATTTTTTAACTTTTTAATTTTTATAATATGTAAGTAATGAAGGGATATTAATATTACAATTTAATCACACTTTAGTTATTAGTCATACTACTAAATCATGATTTGATAATTTTTGTGAGTTCTAATCAATGTTTGAAAAATCGGAAATATCGGCCGATATTTACGCCCGATATTGATGTATCGGCGCATCTCGGCCACGATATTACTTCCGATTGGCGGTCGGCCCGAAATTCGGTTTTTATAGTTTCGTGGCGGCGGTATATATCGGGTTTTTACCGATTTTTAAATCTCGGTCGCTGATCATCGTAAAATCTGTCATTTCTTTGTTCGCCGACCAGTCTTGTTCGGTCACGTGCAGCAAAATGGAGAATTTGTTGTTGAAGTTGACACTGCCCAGTGCGGGTTAGGCCTCTATCCACTAGAAATTTAGGATGTCCTTATATATATATTACAAAATTTTGATATATTGTCTTTCTAATTTATGAATATATTTTTTAATAAGTTTATGAATATTTTTAATCATTTATAATAGCTAAATAAATACAAAATATATAAAAACATTGTATTAATTCTATATTTATTATTCACAATTTCCAAATTTAAAAACTATTGAATAAAATATTTTGTATAAATA
The DNA here is from genome assembly GCA_016808115.1 of Tetrastigma voinierianum. Classification (NCBI taxonomy): domain Eukaryota; kingdom Viridiplantae; phylum Streptophyta; class Magnoliopsida; order Vitales; family Vitaceae; genus Tetrastigma; species Tetrastigma voinierianum. The sequence goes on along the minus strand of JAEQBH010004279.1, from coordinate 200,073 downwards.
ATATAAAAATAATTTATTTCTTAATTAAATATATTTTAATAAAAATCATTTAAATTTTATAAACAAATATAAATATAGGAAAATAATGTAAAAAAATATCAAAATCTAAATTATTATCATTCTCTATACTTTTTAAATAATTTTAAATAAGTAACTTAAATATATTCTTAATTTTAAATAATTTTTAATTATAAATCTTTATGTAAAAATAATAGTGATATATCTCCGACCTTATCCGATATATCAAATGGAAAATCAGAAATCTGGAAATATATGATCAGAAAGCGAATATTTTAAATCGCTAGTTACAGCCAATGACTTTGGTTGTAGAAACGTTGGTTGTTATCTTCTTGATGTCTGTTAGTTATTCATGGGCCTCACTCTAAGATAAAATGGGTTGGGCTAGGTCAAGTTTAGGCTTTCTTAGTTTGAGTTTGATCCAAGTTTGGGCTATTCTTAGCTATGTCCAATAGGCTATTGGAGAAATTTTTGTTGATCCACAAATTTTAATCTGGACCGAATCTTGAATTTAAGTGCCAACAAAATTTAACAAATATAATAATATTTATTAATAAAAAAGAGAGAGAGAGAGAAGGAACAAGGGTTTTACATTATCCCTCTACACTTGTTAGTTTCAAATCTCTACAAAGCATATATTTCTATTGATGTTTTTGGCTTAGGTTTTCCAATCCAATTAAGTTGGTAGTGTCTACTAATTTCATCACTCTAGTTTGAACATAGAGGAATTAGGTGATCAAGGAGGTATGCGCTTTAGACCGAAGGTATGACTATCTTGCTATAAAATAACTCTCGAATAGGTAGGATTATTAAGCCTAGAAACACGTCTCGAAGAGTTGGACTAACCTATGTGTATTCTTTTATGAGCCTCGTTTTGGGACTTACAGTGTTCGTAAGCACATCAGGTAGTTAGCTAACATCCTTTCATCATGTGTAGACAATGAGATGTCTCTTTTCGGTTGTCTAAAAAAGTGGAGTTAGGAACCTAGGGTTGGAGGTGCATGATAATATTAATTACCATACATAAGAGGATTTAACTTAAAATTTTTGGGCAATGTCATGCCTACTTGAGGCTTAAGTGCCAACATTATATCCCTAGGTAACTTAGCTATTAAAACACCCCACCGATATTTAACAATAATAATACTTTACCGACAACCATCAAAACTCCTAAAATATCATACAATTGCCTAACGATCCAATACAAGCAATAACATTTGCTTATTTCCTTAACGATTGATGATAAGATCATTGAAAAGTAATGAATTCAATTGTCTTGAGCTCAATGGATGAAATTTGAACACTATAACATATGCCAACAATGCCCATAAGCAATACCTAACAAAGTAATAGAGATAATTTCCGATTATCGCTAATATATCCCCTATATTTATTGATTTTTTAAAAAAAAAATCAATATTTGAGGTAGGGGTCTCTTGAAGGAGCAAAGAAATGGGAGTAGATGAAAAGATGTGAGAGAGAAAATGAAAAGTATTTCCTTAATAATTAATATCATTAATGGTATGTCTTTCTTAATAATTATTATCATTAATTATTTATAGTAAAGAGGAGAAGATCAAGAGACGATTGAAATTATTATGTCTTCCTTACTAATTAGTAATTACTATCATTAATTATTTATAGAAAATATGAGAAGTTCAAGAGACAATTGGAATTATTATGCATTCCTTAATAATTATTATCATTAATTATTACCCCAAAAAATTGGATAAGACAGGCGAAGGAGGTAGAAATGAAGGTCTTTCTTATCAGAAGTAATATTATGAATTTTTAATAATTAATATTAAATTTTAGATTAAAAAAATTTAAATTAAAAAAATTGCAAACTAATTTTGATATATAAATTGAATATATCTTTAAATTTTGAATAATCTATAAATGCCGATATATCTTCGATATATTGGTAAAATCAAGCTCTTAGAATATGTCGAGTCAAAGCGATATTTTTCATCTTTGTCTCATAGGTGTTGTGTGATAGAAATGCATTACTGCTTGCAGAATAAGCGGCCTTGGCGTAAACACAAAACCTAAGTGAATTAAACTGACGATTGAGCTATTAAGCTCTCAGATGGTTGATCGGTAAAAATATGAAGAGGAAGAAGAAAGAGTTAAATGCAGTTAAGTGCACACCTTTTCCTCGTGGAAGTGCATAACATACTCAGATCTAACAGTTTTAGGAGAGAAGTATTTAGCTGTTTTCATTGATAAAATATACATTTCCTTGTCGAGAATTTATGTTTTTGAGACGTATGAGATTTGGATATTGGAAGATCTGTGGATAAATATCACGCATGTAATTTCTCACTCAATATATTTATCAGCTACTTGAACTTAAAGTATGTGGTAGAATAATTGTTGGGGACTTGAAATCCCAGACAAACCGTCTGAAGCAAGCCTTGAAAAATTTTCCCTGGCCCTCCCAAACAGTCTTTGGGTATAAAGTCTGGAAACAAACGGTTTAGGAACGGTAAAAGCGGGTTAGACCATTTCTGGTTAGGCCAAGTGGGCTCTAGGCCCATGGGCCCTAGGCCCATTGAGTAATGGGTTCTAGAGACCATGACACTTAGAATAGGTAGACTGATTTCAAAGAAAAAAACAAATATGTTGCTCTACCAGTGGAGGCAAAACAATCCAGTAATTAGATCCTTCCCTATAAGCAGCCACAAACACCTTTCAAAATATATTGTTAGAAAAAAAATAATTGTGGATTGAAACAAGAACGAAAGAGATAGAACACCAAGATTTACATGAAAATCCAAATAGGGAAAAAACCACGGGCAGATGAGCTATAAATCTATTATATAAAAGATAGTACAAGAAGAAAATAAGGGAAGAAGAAGAAGAGATAGTTACAATGTTCTCAACCTCTCTTAATCTCACACTCACAATGAAACCGTGAAAAATATAACATATTGTTGGACTTTTCCTCATGGAAAACTAGCTTAAAGCTGGGTTTAAGGCCTCTTAGAGCGCTATATAAAGGGAAAAAGAAACCCTTTTTTTTTTTTTTTAAGAAAGTGCAGCCTCCAAGAGAGTGAAATTTGGAGGAGAGGTTAGTATTTGGTAGTATTCAATCTAAATAGTGGAGTTGGATTTTACGGAGATTACGGACATTCGTATTCGGTCAGAGCAGTCATATGTTTTGGTGAGTTTTACTGCGCGGAGTTTTGATCGTCAACTCCGATCGGTCGTTCCGTGAATGCGATTGAGTTGTTTTTTTTGGGTGAAACGCGTTTTAACTCATTGATCTTCATTCTAAATGGTGGAGATTGGGGTTGAAGTTCGTAACAATAACATTTTTGAGTTCGGGAACAATGATTCTGATTGGTGAGATCTTTCCATTTGTTTTATGAAAGTTTGTTGCATTTGTCAAGATTAATTGTCTTGAGATATGATTGATGTATGCCTCCAGTTTTATCTGAAGAATCGTGTAACCCATTAATTATATTAGTGGAGGTGTTAAGTGGCTCAGAGTCCCATGGTTTTTACTTCGTTAGAGAAGGTTTCTTTATTAAAGCCCCATTTGGTGTTCATTATCTTTGTTGATTTTGGGTAAGTGTTGTCGCCCATTTGATTGGTTTCTATTAGGTTTTCAAAAAAAGGAATAGAGTGCAGTTTGTGAATTGTGTTGTTTATATATATATATATATATATATATATATATATATATATAAAAAGGAGCTCTAGCCCATAAAGCAAAGTTGGTGAAGAAGCAGCAAAACGCGTTCGTGGCAAGTCAATAAAAGGGCAGCAAGTCAGAACGTGCTCGACAAGTTCCCTGTTTTGGACTACATTCTTCTTTCGTCTCTTTGACTCAAGAATTGAGGTCACTAACACTAACATATATAATATATAATAATCATTGCATAGGCTTCTTATGGTAACTACAAGCTTGTTTTGTACAGTCAGAATTCCACAGATATCATAAAGATCAGTTTTTTTTTTTTTTTTTTTCTGCATCCTCATGACCTAATTAATCGGAAAAATATTGGCTATCATTCAAACATGTGGACTTGGACCAGAACCACAGGGTAAACACATGGAGACAAACTTTCAAGACTTGTGAAGATATCTCTTTACTTCAATAATTTAGCTTTGAAAAGCTTGTGCTTCTACTTGCACTCTTGGCGAGCTGTTTTATTGCGGTTTGAATCTTCTAAGTGGCTGTTTTCTTGCTTGAAATAACTGCAAACGACGACTCTCGAAAATACACTAATGCTTTGTTTGACTTATATAATAAGAAAATAACATAGTAGCACCCATCATTGTAGCATAATAGCAAATAGGTGAGAAAAAAAATTAAAATATTTGTTATTTTGTGGCCAGAATTTGGTTTGGCGTTTATGTTCGACCCGAAGGTTCGCGATGCAACTTTTATGAAAAGAAAAAAAATTAAGGATTTGTTGTGGCAGCAAAGGGGTTGGGTCGTTAGCCCACAATTGATCCCAAGAGGGTGCGAGGGCTTGCTCCCACGGTTTTTTGCTCGGGTATTTTCATTCTATAAACACATTAGAGTTTATTCCCTATAAGCCGTACTTTGTAATTCCTCTCAGATTCATAGTGAAGTTTTCTTCTCTATTCGTATTTTTTTACTGTAAGAGTTTTCACGAAAATCTGATGTTTTTCTTTATTTTCATTTTTCTTTATTGTGTGATTGATCTTAACAATATCATTTATACATCACTAGGATTGATCATTATGAGGTCTGTTTGAAGGTATGTTTGATGCTATTTTAAAAAGAAAATTTCATCTAAAATGTTGAAATAAAATCCGGTGTTTTGTAATATTAGGAAATACTTTCAAAATTTTCAAGAATTACTTTATGGTGTTGATAAATCACTTGCAATATTTAGTAGAAGTTAATAGACATATAATTCTCCCAAAAATATTTTTATAGAAAATATTTCATTAAACACTTTACATAAAAATATTTTTTTTATTATCTACTAGATATTCAAATATATTATTATTTTCCAATTTTTTTCATAAGCCTATATAAAATTAGAGTGTATTTGTAGATGGCATAATGTTAAAAAAATAAAAATACACAGTTACTATTTCTCTTGATCTAAATTTGTAAGAGAAATAGAATTGTTAGATAAAGACGTCTAAGAAGAATAATTTTTTCGGAAGACTTAAGTATTGTTTTTTGGATCATGACCAACCATTTTCTCTCATTTGTTCTTGTAAGATGAAAGGTCTTGTGCAGTAAAAAAGGAATTGTTGATCTCAACTAAAGTCATTAGAAGACCCAATAACAAACTAAACTAAAAATGAACATGTATTTTTAAAGAAATGATCTATTTTAAAACAATATAATTAGTAGACCATATTAAATTTGGAGTGTTACAAATTATGTCTTATTGGATCCCAACACGATCCTAAAAGGTTACATTCTGAATTTTTTTTCTTATATTTAAATACGGGATTTGATTGCGAATATAAAGTTGTTTTTTGGGAGTGTATACTTTATCTTGTTCATATATATATATATATATATATATATATATATATATATATATATATATATATATATATATATTAAATCAAGGAACTAATACATTACCGATTTTGTGATGTATAAATCGGAAAAATTAGAAAGAAAAATCCTTCCAAGAAAAAAAAAAGATCAAAAGCTATTAACATGGTTCTCATCATCGCTCACATTAAAGCGCTAGAATTACATTCAAAGACACCACATGTTGACTCTATTGTCATGATTAGGATACAACAGGAAATAAAAGAGTAGCAAGGTTGAACACACTTGAGTATAGATCTTTGCCCATGCCATTGAAGTATGTACTGCTCCCTGAAACATATTTGGGACAAGATTAACAACTATTGCTATCTATATGCTTGACATTCTTAGAGACAAGCCCGTGATCAATGTTGGAGAAAGAATATACGATCCATCATAAAAATATTTATAATTCTTCTCAATGATCTTTCACCTATCAACTCTATATCTTACACAATATATCCTTTTCCATATGTTGCTGAAAGATACTTTACAGGATTATAAGATCATTAGTAAAGCTTTGGAAGACAACTATATAAGGATTAAGAGCTAAGAAGACCTCCACCTGGACATGTTTTCTTAAGATTAGCCACCCTCTTTCCTCCTTCCTTCCTTCTGGTTGCAGCCCTTAGACATCCAAACCTGTCAAATCAATCCCGTTATTCCTGAATTTAGGTCAGAGTTGAATTAATGCATTTTGTATTTGAAAACAAATACAGGATGCCCAAGCATTTGAATGGATGAATGAAATGCAAACATAGAGCTTTATATCTTTAACTTACTGATCATGTGGTATCTTCTGAAATGCTAGCAGACCCAACTCCATTTTAGTGCCGTCACCACGTAAACCCGATCTTTGATGTTGTTAAGAAACTTGAAGTAAGCATGCCTCCATGCTCTCTTGCATAGAAACGCACCACAGACTCCCCAAAAGCCCACTATGAATCCAGTTGCCGCACCAATAAAAAACCATGATCTTTCTGAGCCTTCCACATTTTCATCACCTTGAGGACCTTTAAATTCTCTCTTTTTGGTTTTTTTCCAGAGGAGCTCACCAGGATTCTGGGTGCCAACGAGTAAGGATTGAAGCTCTAGGCTGTGTGCTTGAAGGAATTCTTCCTGAGAGATTGTTGTATGACAAGTCCAAGTAACTAAGAAATGTCAAGTTAGCATGGCAGATGTTTGGGAGTACTCACCTGAAAATTGGGTTGTTGGAGAGATCTAATGACTCCAAATGTTTCATACCCCCGATATTCTCTGGTATCCTTCCCATTAAATGATTTCGAGACAAGTTAAGAACTGATCCAGAGAACTCGAGAGATTTCAATGAGGATTCACTCCAGACAAATTGTTACATGAAGGTCCACTATACTACCAATGAAGGATACTGCTGTATGTTGATTTTCTCCTTTAACATTAATATAAGATCCTCCTGTATCCAAGTATGCCTCTTGACATCATATAAATGTAATTTTAAAGTGCTAGAATTTATCATCAATTGCGCTGGGAATTGTAGCCATTGCAGTGATACTATTCAAGCACCTTGGTATGGATCCTGATAACCTGTTATTAAGCAAGATCCAATATAATAGAAAGTCAATATCTGTTGAGAATATACGAAAATTCATTGGATCTTAACCGGATAACCATCAAATGTATTCTCTTCCCTATCCTGCTTGGTAGGTTTCCGGTCAGTTTATTTTCAACCAAATCCTTTGAACTTTATGCAGTTATTGAGTGACAATGGTATACCTCCTGAGAAGCTATTGTTATTACAAGTACAATGCCTTGAGAGAGAATAAAGAGCCAATGGTTAAGTTTCACCGGAAAGATTGTTGCTTCCCCAAATTTAAATGAGTCAAAGATTGCGCAACTTGTCAAACAATGATCAGTTCGCCAGAATAAGCATTATTACGATAGGTCAAGTATCCTTAGTTTGCTTCTTTCATTCATCTTTTGACGGCACAGGAAATCCGTCGGACAATGATTATTGTATTTTGAAGGAACAGCATTCAGGGTTAAATGTAGTAACTGACCCACAAAACGATTAGAATCTGCATCGAAGTTAGTACTATTTATCAAGACTTGGGACAAATTCCCAGATATCTGGTTATAACCGAGGTAGATGGTTTGAATATTTGAAGCCCACATCCAGAACCACTTTGGAACTGTCCCCACAATTCCTACACTCTGCAACGATAACGTCTGAAGAAATCTTTGTGTTTGTAGCCATGCAGGAAACTCGGGACCCAACTTACAACCCCTTAAAAATATATGTTGAAGTTGAAAAGGAGGAATCCAGTTGTGGCTCACATTGAATACAACAGATGTAAGATGAATGCCCAAGGACTTCAACTTGGAGAGTTTGGCAAAATTTACTTCCGATATCGTTCCTTCGATTGAGTTGTTCCCGATGCCCAGTGCCACCAAATTTGAAAGAAGTCCCAGATTCCTTGGAAGAGTGCCATTTAACTCATTACTATGAAGATATAAGTAGGACAAGGATGATAGGTTTCCCAACTGGGAAGGAATTGGACCATTTAACTTATTCCTATGAAGATCTAAGTAAGACAAGAATGATAGGTTTCCCAACTGATAAGGAATAATAGGGCCACATAAAAAATTAGAAAAAATTGAAAGAATTTCCAAATGTTTGAGTTGTCCTAAAGACTCTGGAATTCTCCCTATCAACATATTTACTGATAAATTCAGATAGTTTAGAGTACAGAAGGTTGATATGGTAAATCTGACCCCACCAGGAATTGTCGCAGTCCAGGGCAAAAAGACTACTAGATTGAACAACCAATTGGCATGTTGTTACTGAAGTAGTTAGAAGGAAGAGAAAGGACAGTTAGAGAATGTATAAGAATTCACATATCCTTGTGACAGAAATCATGTTATTTAGTTGACAATGGAACTTGACCTCGACTTCCAGAAAGAAGAAAGAGGAGACTTACATAATCAAGCCAATGAATCTCTATGAGAGATTCAAATCAACCCAGTCTAAGGATTCCAAGGAAGAAAGAGAAATCCAACTAAAATTGTCAACATAGAGCTGATTTCCTCTAGGTAAAGTTGGCAGAAGGCGAGAGATTCCCAAGCAGATGAGGTACTAGGCCGCCAAATGAAGCACCCCAGAGGTTAAGATATGTTAGGCTACTCATAGAACCAAGGAAACTAGGAATAGGAGTACCTCTGAAATCATTTAAGCTCAAATTCAAGAACTTCAGATGCTCCAACTCTAGCAAAGCAGGACTAAGCTTACCAACCAAAGTCGACGTGCCGGAGTCTTCTGGATTACTGAGATGAAGCTCAAATACACGACCAGACACATTGTCACAGCGGACACCTGCCCATCCACAACAACCTTCGGTGAGAGACCAAGAAGAGAGACGGTTTGTAGGATCAGTGAGAGACTGTTTGAATCCCGGAGAGAGGCATGTGCTTTCCCTTTCGTTTGCAGGCTAAAGAATTTATTTATATAAGCTTAAGACAGCTAACAAAGAGAGAACCACCATGATCAACTCAAGATTCCTCATGATCCATTGCAAGTAGAACTGTGAAGGATAGCTCGAACAAAGGAAAATCAATGGGAACTATCTCTCATGTAGAACTGTTTAAAGGGCGTTTGACCTCATGTTGATTTTGTCCCATAATTTGCATAATTTTATACTAAAATTAAACTATGCCACCAGTTAAAAAATGAAAGTATCATATATGTTTTTAAAAATAAAAAGCAAATGTAATTTGAGAAATAAATTGTTTTTTTTTTTTTTGAGACAAATGAGCAAAAAATTGACCAAAACAAGATTTAAATGAAAAATAAAACACAAAGAAAAAATGAAGAAAAATTAAATTTACATATTTTCAAAAAGTCAATAATTCTTTTTTATATAGCCTCTGTAATTATAATCATTTCACTTATTTTTTTCTTTCACATGTAAAAAATTAAACAATTTAGAAAATATAATAACCAGTTTTAATTATATTTGTTTTAGTTTTTCATACAGTAATAATGACACAAAAGTCTTCGCTATACCAAATACAAGGACTTATAATCCACCGCAACTGCATGGAAACTAACCACGAAGACCTCCATATTGTTGAAGATGAATGCTAAAATAAAGCAAACTTTCTGTTTGATAAAATGCTGAAGAGAAGTGCAGAAAAATGTCTCGGCAAAAACAGAGCAAAACAGAGAATTTGGTGATAATAATTTCTGTTAAGCAATTCAGAACCTTCTTCTTCAATATGACTTCCAAGACCTTATTCTTCATACATATAGACATGACTTATGCCAAGGAGAAATTGTGGTCAAAGTCAGAAATTGTGTTCACATAATCTATTGCTTGAAAGCTGTGGTTTTGCTAATGCAAATTGCTGGTATAAGACAACATTTTCCCCCTCTATGAATAGTTGAATTTGATTTATTTACCATGAAATGATACAGAACCAAAGGGAAGACAGGAGCCCCTTTCTTCAGATGGCTCTCCCTTTTTAGACATTTGCCCTTTGAGAACAGTAGTTTGATGGTTGACTGTTTTTGTTAATTTGGGTGAATTGTAGGTTAAAAACTTTTGAGGTGGCATGTTTCTTATTTACTTCAGCTAAGGTTTTACGACTCAAGTCATTTTTCATTCTCCGTGGCATAAATATAAAAAGAAAAAAGATGTATATAAGAAATCTTGGACTATCATGGATCAATGAAGTAAATCAACTAATACAAAAGTCCTGGCCAACATTCACATATGTGGACTTAGACCACCGGAATAAACGCGTGGAAACAGATTTTCAAGTCTCGTGAATATCTTTCTTTACTTCCATATAAAATTTAACATCTCAAAAAAAAGAATAATTAATTTGCTTCACTTTTGAAAAGCTTATACAAGTTTGAAGTGGCTAGTTCTCTTCTCCAATCGCATCTTCTTTCGTTTAGGAGCTTAAGAAGACATCATAGTTTTTTTGTTTTTTAAATTAACTTGCAGACTAGAGGAGAGCTACCCAGAAGCGAGAATTTTATTCAATTCAACAAATTGGAATTTGCCCACAATAAAAAGATGAAAAAAATAGCAAATATCTAAAATCATCTTAATAAGTAACCAGATGATAAAAACAATAACCAAAATAATAATCAAACACCACAAACGATTAAAGCAAAATTCGCGTCTGGATGCACAAATTCAACGCTCACTCTTTTCATCGAGGCTACTTGTGGCCCAAGGTGGTGTTGTTTTTTGACTTAATCTTGAAAATTTGAATAGGCTTTGGCGTTAACATTTGTTTTAATTGTGACATTACGAAATTTTTTTTAAAAAGTTTAAATAGAAAAATTTAAAAATATTTGACTTTTACATTAAAAAAATCATTTTCCATTAAAACAAAGAAAAACTTAAATTAAATTCTCCCGATAAGGAAAATTGTAATCATATCTTGGGATAACTGATGGAAGAGTTTAGGACGAGGCGGCCCAATCCCAACCATTTCGTTATTTTTTGATTCTGAACATACCATTTAAAAATTAAACAGTAGTACGGAATGAGAAAATTATGGCCATGAATTCGACTGATTTTTGTTTTTATTTTATTTTTTATATTTGCTTTTATTTTATTATATTAAAATTAATATATTTAATAAAAATAAAACTATTATAATTTTATAAATTATTTATTAAAAAAATTCAAATGTAGCTGTGTGTTATATTAAAGTATAAAATAAAATAATAAAAAATTATTTTAAAATATATTCGGGCGAGCGGGAGTAAATGCCTAAGTAAAGTCAGACATTCAGACAGAAGAAACCAAACTCCAAACCTGCTAAAAACCTGATTACAATTAAACCAAACTAGTCCCATTAAGAGCGAGGCAGGGCGAGAACGAAATAATCTGTAAGTTTGCATACTACTCGCTGCAATGTTAAAAAGCGATCAACTTAATACTTAATGTTATTAAATTACTATTCGACGACTAAGCTCAAAAATTTATATTAGTGTTAATTAAAAAAACAAGCAGCGCTTTAAGTGCACCTTGGTTTTTGGTAAAAGCCTTTTAGCCAAAATCTCCTTGTCTTATTATCCTTAGAGAAATTGTTTGTAGCAGTGAGTATGGTGGTCAAAGTGAAGTAATGTAGCCCTCCACAACTACGGCTTTTCCTTTACCTTTCTTAGAGATCTTTTTGTTTTTAAAATGGACATCGCACCAACCATTTTCTTGTTGACCATTGCTTGGTACACTAGTATAATAGGTCTCTAAAAGTTCTTTTTGCATCTTAGTATCAAAAAGAGTCTTGCCAATTCAAGAATAAGATCGACAAACCAAACTCCCGAACATAAGCCCGAATGCATTATGATGCGATACTACCCAAATGTCTTTAATAGTGGTGTATTTTTCTTCATCAAATTCAAGAGCAACATGAATCTTTTCCACCAAAGACTTGTTTGTAGTGTGAACAACTTCTACGTTCGATAAGGGGTGGGTAATTGTATTGTTTTTGTGTTGCAGCAATTAAAATCTTTTTATCTACCTGGGATGCGTCATCCAAATATGCCCTTAACAACTTACTCTCTTCATCTGTATTTTTTCCACCAACATTGTCATCTCTCTATTATGGAGAAGTATCCTCAGCTTTCTTTGTGGAGCATATAATGATCAATTGGTGATCATTGATTCCTCACAAAAGCCCGATTGAAGGTTGTAGAGGTATACTCCTTACCAATGTTTGATTTGATAGCTTGGATCTCGTAGCAACTTTCATTTCCAACCGAGTCGTGAGGAATGCAATTTGCTCCATATAGTCAGTTTAGAACAAAACTTTCTACTTTCTATCATAATTTTGAATAAATACTTTACCATTTACATTTTAATTAGACAATAATCATTGTTAAACGGTACTTTATATCATTTCTCCAACCCAATTGACCACACTCAACAGAGTCGATCCATATTCATACATTGGTGATTAACTTAGTACCATGACAGGTTGGGATAGCAATTATTTTCCTTGACTTAGTGATATGCTTACCATCACTCCTCAGAGCACTGATGAAGTGATTTCACACCATTCTTCAACATATATTTGTGCGTCATGGTTGGAAGCCACTATGATGAGCCAACAACTTGTTGAACGTGGCAACAACAAGGTAATCTTCTTCCTCTTGAACTACTACTTTTGCCTCTTTGCCTCCTATTTAGCCATTTTTTGTAGATTCTTGCTTCATGTCAAGTTGAACACCTCGGAACACCTAGCATCAGGTCTTCTCCAACATCTAAATGGAGGATAACCCTTCTTTCCACAGTGTTGGCAAGGTGGATAGGATTTCTTCTTATTTCCATTCTTTCCTTTTGTTGCATTTGTTCTACTTACTACACAATCATCTTCATGCTTGGCTATCAATGCTCCTTCAATTGTCTTTTCCCCTATGAGTCATCCCAATTTTACTGATGTCTATAAAATGGAACAATTGCGTTGGTGCCGATCAAGTCATCGCCTCAAAAGTCGAACTAACTCCTCGAAATTCGAACGTACCTCGAAGGTGGATTGGAGAAAACTGACGATTCCAAAAATGCGTTGACGTGATGTAGATCAAATGTAGATTTGAGGCATCAATTCATCGAGCGAAAATGAAGGCGATCTTCTCAAAGTGGAGATTGGAGAAGTCGAGAAGACGATCTTCTTGATTGAGTCTCCACTGGAGTGGACCACTAGACTCTAGAGTGGAGAAGTCGAGAAGATGATCTTCTCGATCGAGTCTCCACCAACCGACCGTCACATCAGGTAAGTCTAGGTCTCATATTTTATTTAGATTTTTTTGATTACCTAGATATTTTAATAGTATATAATAATTATTTTCAAAATAAACGAGAGTTATTAATGGCAAGTCTTTTTAGATACATATTTTACACATATTTGCATATTTGTAATCAAACATATTTGTAATATTTGTAATCATATTTGTAAACAAACGATAATTCAACATACATATTTGCATATTTGTAATCATATTTTTATTTATTTATTTTGATTACCCTGTTAGATATTTTAAGAGCATATAATGGTTTAGTTATCAAAGAGAAGTAGATAATGGTAAATAACTAAGCATAATGGTTATTTTCAGAAAGAAAAAAAAAAGAAAAAAGAAAAACTAAGCATAATACTATTATTTTAGATATTAAAAACAAATATAATGGTAAATAAAACCAATGCATAATTTTTTTAATATAAAAGCTTTTTAAATGTGGATGTTGATATGACCATAGACTATTTTAAAGATAGATCTTTAAAAGAAAAAAGAAAATAATTAAAATGCGCACAATGCTTTGCATTTATCTTAACACAAGTTGTTTATAAACTCAGGTATTTGTAGTTGTTTTTGCTTGATTTACTTCATGCTTGTTATTAAATTTCCCTATATAATATATAATATTAAGATAATATAGATATTTAATTTTTATATATGTGGATATTTATTATCTTAGGAAAACATTATATAAATATTATATGAATATTTAATTTTTGATATGATCAAGATATTAATATATATTATCTTAGTAAATATTATCTAGATTATATAGATATTTTAGATATTCAAAATCCATATATGCAAATTCAAAAACCCTATTAATATTATAATATTAATATGGTAACATTATTATTATTATTATTGGTTAATTTCTCATTGTATTAATATTAAATAAATATGATATATATATTATAAATGATTGATAAATAATTATAATTACTTTATTGTTATTTTCTCTATATTTCCAATCTAATTTTATTGAGCAAGTAAAGAATATCTATCTTCTTAAAAAATAATATAGATACTTATTAAAATTCATCTTAAATTAACTAAAATAACAATTTTAATTCACTTAGTTGAAAATAAACAATCATTTAAATTTATTTAAAGTAAATGAGTAGAAATTCAATATTTTTGAAGAATAGTTATATTAGAAAAATAATTCAATTGTATGATATTTTTGTTTTACTCTTGTAGTTAGGTGAACATTTTGAAATGGCTACAAAGAACACTGATATTAGTTTGCTTGGACCATTTGGTTGGAATAGAAGAGCGCCGAATGCAAATATTGGAAAATTATGCATGAGAATTATAACAAGATTAAAAATAACGCATTGCACATATCTCCAGACAAATGGAAGGATGTCTAAGTGTACCTGAGGAAGTGACACAAAGCATTAAATTGTATATGTTTAATGCTTCGAACAAAAAAAAAAAGGAATGATTTATAAGTTCTTTAAAGTAGAAGATAATTTTGTAAAAATTGATGAGGCGGTCTGACAAGTGAGGAAGTTGGGATGGCGATTTTGAAAGAAGACAAATGAAACATGCAATGAGAGAGAGAGTAAATCGTTTTAGAAAGAAATTGTTATAACTGGAAGCTTTGATGAACAATAATATAGATTCAAAAATACACAGACAAAAAAAATCATCATAAAAATACAGAGAGGTTTCTGTAGTTTGGCCAATTATGCCTACATTCGTAGACGAGAGAATATTTCCACTATTCTTGAAAACACAGAGAACAAATTAGGATATCAAAGTACGACGACTAGGAAAAATCACAAAATCTCAAAACCACAGGATGCCACTTGTAATGAGAAAATACTTCGCAAAATTTAATCTTTCACTTACATCTATTCACACAAATCTCTCTCCTGCTTTTTCCCCTCACGACCCATAATATTTATGAGATGCTGCAAATCTTTCTTACTCTTCATGAAACATAATATTACAATAATATAACAACTAGAATTATTCTATAAAATATTCTTTACAAAAAGTAATTAATATTAAATAGGAATTTGAGACATATTCTCATAGAAAGCAGACAAGAGCATGGGAGGGGTGGTACTTGCTCACAACGTTCTGGTATTGGGATCAAGCGTGGCTCGATACGTAGCTTCAACATATAAGAGAAGGAGCTAACATACCCCCAAAAGGAATTGATCCCTACATGTTTCCTTCGAAATAGAAATCAATAAAAAGTTGGTTTTTCACTGAAGATGTAAAGAAAGTGGGTAAAGCCATCTCTAAATTTTTTCTCTTTAATGGAATATTTTTGTTGTCTGGAGTTGATAGTGGGCCTTACCTGTGTCATGATTGATACCATATGACAGTCCAAGTATCAAGGGTTCTACGAGATACCAAATTAATACATATTTGGAGGAAGAATTTCAAACTTCAAAAGTTATATATAAACGTGAAGGCCCGATGACCCATATGTAGATTGCACAATCATGCCGTAGTGGATTTGGAGTTCTAGGTAGCTACCTATCATCAATTTCATAGTTTTATTTGTGACCGCAAGCATGATATACCCTTTTCGATTGACACAACCAACGTACCAAAGACAGTAGATGACATCTTTTCCCTTATGGATATGATGGTGGAGGAGGTTGGGGAGGAAAACATTTATACAGTAGTCGCGATAATGAGGCAAGTTTTAAAGCAAGCTTGTATGTTGTTGATAGAAGTGAAAAGGATTTATTTTTGGTCTCGCTGTGCAATCCATTATATTGATTCTTGCTTGAAGATATTGTAAGCATATAAAGTAGATTAAGGAGACTTTAAATCAATCAAAGATGATCGCAAGCTTTAATTATAATAGCTTGAGAGTGGTTAATTTGATGAAAGTGTTCACCAAGGATAGAGATTTATTGCGTCCTAGAATAACCCGATTTTCCACTGAATTCATTTCAATTGAGTGTTTTATATGTTATGAGGGTGATTTGAAAATGATGTGCACAACAAATGAGTGGCGTGAATCCAACAAAGATCGGAGTAGAATGTGTAACACCCCGAAATACACCCTAGTCGTTTTTAAACGTGATTAGGGTATATTATAAGTGCATTTTGAATTTTTTCGTAATTATTTTTTTGCTAAGTGAGAAAATTTGAAGCCACGGGTGTACAAGATACAAGGGTAGAAGTGGAATTTGTCAAAACAGGATATAAAAGTCATAAGATAAGAAGATGAGATGCTATTATAGAAATGGCATAATTTGTGGTGCAAATAGAAGGGAGTTTGAGGACCAAAGTGTAATAAAAGAAAAATTATACCAAATTGGGATAAGACCAATTAGGGTGTCTCATTTTGGGGATTTTTTTGGAGGACATTTCGTGAAGAGAGAAGGAAGAGAAGAAAGAGAGAAAGAAGAGAAGAGAGAAAAAAGCCCGAAAGGTATGGATATTAGTTTGTTCCATTTCTAGGGTTTGGTTAAATTCATCTAACCACTAAGATTTGTTGAAAGTTGGGTTGGTAAAACCCTAGTTTGTATAAGATGAGTATGGAATCCTCCCTTTGAGTATGGATTGCTATGGTTTTGTATGGATTTGTGAACATTTCTATGGATTTGTGGAGAATCATGTAGGTTATTTGATTTGGGTGTATGAATATTTGTTGGGAGTTAGGAATCCTCTTAATTTCCCCTCTTGTGTTTATGTTTGGGTTATGAACCATTTTGGAGTTGTTTTGGGTGGATTCCATGGTGGGTTTGATGTAGGATGGAATTGAGGAGGTTTATTGAAGAAAGTGAGTGAGATGGCAAATCTGCCATTCACAAAATGAGACACCACTTGGTCGTCTGGAAGTACCCAAAGGAGTGGAATGGTACCCATTAGGCCGAGAGGCAAAGTAGTCGGTTACCGATCAAAGTGTATCGGTACCCATTCACGAAAAGAATTTGATACCAAATCTGAATCAAAGTAGTACGGTACCGATGCTTCAATGGCAGATTTTGTACCCTTGCATTGTTAAGCCCTAAATTCTTACGATAGTATAGGAACCCTAATAAATTTACTAATAGGGTTCAAATAAGAATGAAACTAAGTGAAAAACCTGCAGTACCTGATGTACTCGATGAGCAAATTGGAAGAACTTAATGCCCCTATGATAATATGGTAGTTCTGAACACATATAATTGTAAGATTCTTGCAAGAATGGGATATTGAATGACCACGACACCTACATTACGTGGGCGAGGCATGTATAGTGCCCGATGCTCTACGATTAGTCTTGACGGCACTCTCTGTGGTGCTTTGGCACTCTCTATTAGTGCTTTGGCACTCTCTATTAGTGCTTTGGCACTCCTGCTTTGTGCTACGGCACCTCGGTCTTATGCCATGCAGCCAGTTACTTGACCCAGTATTTGTGTCCTACTTGTTCTTATTCTTTAGTGCAGGTAGTGACGGTTATGATAGAGTGAATAAACGAATAGGTAAAGTAATGTACATCGTTTTTGCTCTGAATGTACCTACGGTACCTTTGAGTTAAGTATAAGCTTTGTAGTACCTCACAGATTACCTGCGTACAAGTATAAGATCGTAGTACCTACGGGTACCTCAAATCTGATATAAGCTTTGTAACTCCTACGGGAGATACGAACAAGTATAAATTACGCTATAAGTACAAGTATGTGTATAAGTTTGTTATATGAATTCATGAAAAATTCGATGTACTAACTCTTTGTATATCTATGAGTATATGTCTCTTGTAAGTGAGTATCAATGCATATGTACGTCTTCATCAGTGTAAGTTTCCCTGGTTTCCACTATTTATAAACAGCATGGGTTTTAATCCACTGGCACACCCCCAACCCTCGCCTAGGCGGATGAAGGGGCCCGAAACTATACTATAACTCTTTACCTGCTTTTTCAGACATTGGTGGTCGTAAGTCTTATAGCTAAATCAAAATATCATATACAAAGATACAAAAATAAAACTAACTGCTTTGTGATGGTGTTTACGGTGTCAATACATCTGATCTTGAGTCCCATTTACATGTATATACAAAGCGTACATTTACATTTACACAATCAGAGCACAAAACCTCAATTGATAGACCTCTACAAGTGTCTTTGGCCAGCCCGAGAATACGGAAGATCACGGATATCCTCCTGCATGCCTTTACGGTTAAAACGGAGTGCTAAGCTTATAGCTTAGTAGAAACTTGTGAAACTTCTGACTTATACATGTACACATGCATTGATACTCACTTACATTAGACATATAACGATACTTGGATATACGATGAGATATCCGAATTTTCATGAATTCATATAACAAACTTATACATACTTGTACTTATAGCGGACTTATACTTGTTCGGATCTCAGTAGGAGTTAAGGCTTATGCTTGTACGGAGGTGCAGTAGGTATTACGGAGCTTATACTTGTACGGAGGTATCCGTAGGTACTATAGAGCTTATACTTATGCAATTGCCGTAGGTACATTCAGAGCATAATGATGTACATTACTTTACTCTTATTCGTTATTCGACTCTTATCTTATAGTACCGACGACTGCGGGCGATAATAAAAATGAGTAGGACACAACACAATAAGTACTCGAAGGTGCGATCTGATGCGAGGTGCCGTAGCTTATAAAGTAGAATTATTCGAAGCGGCAGTGTCGTCGCTAATTGAAATCTTTGAAGTACTATACGTGCTTGCCCACGTAACAGAGGTGCCGTGTTATTCAATATCCGGTCTTATGCAGTCTTACAATTATATGTGTTCAGAAACTTACTATATTATCATAGGGGCATTAAGTTTTCCAATTTACTTAGCGGGAGCGACAGTGCGGTCACGTTTCAATTAATTTCATTCTGTTTAATTTATTTAGTCATTTATTAGAGTTCCTATACTATCAGTATATGAAGTTGGGGCTTAACAATGCAAGGGTAAAAAAATCAAGAGAATTTGCTAGAGCATCGTACCGATACCACTTGATCGGTACATTACTGCACATACCTCATCTAATGGGTGCCGGTACCACCCCTTTTGGTACTTGGTACGGTGCGGGTGCGAGGTTTTGCGGAATATAGTGAATTTTGCCATCTCTCACTCACTTTCTTCATAGACCTCTCAATTCCATCACCAAATCAAAACCCACCATGGAATCCACAAACAACTCCAAAATGGTTCATAGCAAACATAAACGCAGAGGGAAATTAAGAGGATTTGCTCCAAACAATGTTCGCCACCTCTCAATAACCTACATGATCTCTAAATCCTAAATAAATCATGCAAGCTATAACAATCAATACTAAATCCATACAAAACCATAACGTCCATACTCAAAGGGAGGATTCCATACTCATCTTATACAAACTAGGGTTTTACCAACCCAACTTTCAACAAATCTAGGGTTAGGATGAATTCCTAACTAAACCCTAGAAATGGAACAAACTAATATCCATACCTTTCTTGGCTTTCTTTCTCTTCTTCTTCTTCTTCTCTTCCTTTCTCTCTTTACGAAATGTCCTCCAAAAAAATCCCCAAAATGAGAGACCCTAATTGGTCTTATCCTAATTTGGTCTAATTTTTCATTTATTACACTTTGGTCCTCAAACTCCCTTCTATTTGCACCCTGACTTATGTCGATATAATGGCATCTCATGCTTCTTATCTTAGCACATATCTGTTTTGACAAATTCCACTTTTACCCTTGTATCTTGTAAATTACAGGGTTCAAAATTTCTCTTGCAAAATAATAGTACGAAAAATTCAAAATGTACTTATAATATACCTAATCATGTTTTAAAATGGCTTCAGGGTGTATTCAGTATTCTTATAAAAATAAATTCAGTCGTCGAACTTACATGGTAGGCAGGGAGTGTGTACCCTCATTTAATGGAATTCTAGTTCCCATAATAAACTTCTTCCATGCCGTGATGTTGCCAAAGCACCTTTACGGAGGACTTGCTTTGTTCGGTAACTATCTTATTTCACAATGTAGAATAGCTTTACGACTTTCTTCATCGAAATTAAATCTTCTTTAACCTTGTATATCTTAGGCCCGGTAATATGTGCGATGTGTCGAGCGATATCTCCGAAGCATGGACACATAGGTGCATCATGTAATTTGGCTAACTCGGAGGGAGTGCCAAGCGATCACATCTTGGTCAGCTCTTTCTAAAATCTCGTAAATTATTAGATCTTGGACTCGATTTTCCTTTTCTTCCAAAGAGAGTATCTTTTTCCACGGAGATACTTTTAAAAACACTTTGTCTCCGACTTCAAACTCTATATCCTTTCTCTTCAAATTAGTATAAGACCTTTGTCTATCATTGTGACTTTTAACCTCTGCTTGAATAATCGAACTTTTCTTACATGTCTTTTACTAAATCGGGACCCGATAATCTTATGCTTTCGTCGACTCACATCCAACATAGGAGTTCTACATCTTCTTCCATACAAAGCTTCATCGGACCATACCAATCTTTGGGTATTAACTATTGTTATAGGCAAATTCCATGAGTGGAATATACCTATCCCAACTAGGAAATCTAATACCTGACCCAGACATATCTTCAACACTGAATCACTCTTTCAGATTGTCCATTTGTTTGTGGATGGAAAGTAGTGCTAAAATTCAGTCTCATACCAAAAGCTGACTGTAATTCCTTCCAGAACCTTGACGTAAACCGTGGATCATGGTCGGACACTATCGATAAGGGAATCTCATGCAATTTGAAAATTTCACTCACATAAAGTTCCGCTAGACGATCCATGGAGTAGTCAAGTCGAACCGGTAGGAAATGAGCAGACTTGTTCAATCTGTCCATAATTACCCAAACTCCATCATTTTCCTTTGGGTGAGGGGAAAACCGGATACAAAATCCATAGTAATGTTATCCCACTTCCATTGGGGAATTGGAAGGGGATTCAATAAGCCGGATGGTACTTGGTGTTCAAGCCTTTACTTGCTGACATGAGACGCGGAGCATTTGCTCGAAATGTCGCTTTTTCATCCAGCGCGGCCAGGTAATGCGTTTATATCTGAGTACATCTTATTACCTCTAAGGTGCATGGTGAAAACAATATTGTGGCTTTCATATAATATCTTCTTTCTCAAATCCATAGCATTCGGTACACATAATCTGCTCGTCTGACAAACCTCCACTTTCATGTACATGTCAGTCTTGTCTCAGTCTTGACTAACCGAACTATCTCTTATAACTTGGTATCATTTTTTCCTGAGCATTTTACTATCATTTTGCTTCAAATGCGGTATAACTCTCAAATTGAGCCAACAAGACTCCATCGAATCAATCCTACAGTCATAATCTTTCAAAGACAAAGCAGAAATAATTTTCCTACTCAAGGCATCCGCCACTACATTTGCTTTCCCGAGGTGGTAATCAATTATACAATCATAGTCTTTAAACAATTCCAACCACCGACGTTGCCTCAAGTTCAAGTCCTTTTGAATTAGCAAATATTTCAGACTCTTATGATCAGTAAAAATTCTACATTTTTCTCCGTATAAATAGTGTGCTTGAATTTTCCATGCAGAACACTACGTTGCTAATCAATCATGAGTGGGATAGTTTTGTTCATGCGTTTCAACTTTGTTTGGAAGCATAATACCACTTTCCCATCTTTGCATCAATCGCATCCCAAGCTTATCCTCGAAGCATCCTTTGTACATAGTATAATCCCTACGAAATCAAGATTTGAATCAACAGTGCTTGACAGTGTTCTTTTAACCTTTCAAAGTTGGATTGGCACTTATCATCCCACTCAAACTTCACCCCTTTCCGAAGTAATCTTGTAAGTGAGGATGCTTTAATTGAAAATTCTTGTACAAATCTCCGATAATAACCAGCCAAACCCAAGAAACTTCTTACCTCAATTACATTTTGAGGTGGCTTCCAACTCACAACTGCTTCAATCTTAGTAGGATCAACTCTTATACCATTTGCTGACACAATATGGCCTAGGAATGATACTGTCGGCCAAAATCACATTGCCAACTTTGCAAAATAGCGATACTCTCCACGAATTTGCGATGCTATCCTTCAAATGGTGTTCATGTTCACATTATCTTTATAATTAACTAAGATGTCATGATCATCTACGCAATAATTGATCGAATAGGGTGGAAAACCTATTCATCAAGTCCGTAAATGCGTCGGAGCATTAGTCAGCCCAAATGGCATTACTAAGGCTCATAGTGGCCATAACGGTAGTGAAAATTTGTTTTCGGGACATCGACCTCTTTTACCCTGAGTTGATAATATCGATCGCAAGTGCACATCTTGAAAAGACCTTTGCTCCTCTCAGCTGATCAAATAAATCCTCTATTCTTGGCAATGGATACTTATTCTTAACTGTCACTTTGTTTATTTGTCGATAGTCAATGCACATCCGAAGAGTACCATCTTTCTTCTTACCAAATAAAACCGATGCACCCCAAGGTGAGACATTAGGTCGGATGAAACCCTTATCCAATAGCTCTTGTAGTTGAGTCTTCAACTCTTTCAAATTAGTTGGAGCCATACGGTAAGGTGACCTCGAAATAGGTGTCGTTCCCTGTACAACTTCAATAGAGAGATCCACTTCTCTTTCAGGTGGTACTCCTGGTAATTCCTCGGGAAATACATCAGGGAACTCCCTAATCACAAGAATATTTTCGAAATTCACTTGCTCTCTTTTGGAGTCAAGAATCAAAGCCAAAAAGGCTTCTCAACCTTTTCTCAGAAAATGTCGGGCTTCCACATCTTAAATAACTTTCGGCATTGATTCAGATTAGATACCCTATACTGTTTCTTCTGATAGGTCAAAACATTTAAGCAGGATTCTTATCACAATCAACTATGGCCCGATGTTTAGATAACCAATCCATTCCCAATATCAAATCAAACTCATGAAAAGGCAAAGCAATTAGATCAACCTAGAATTCCCTATCCTTCCAATAGGGACAATTCTTATACTTGCGGTTGACTCTAACACTATCTTGAAAGGACTTGTAATTAAGCGGTCATAAGCTAATAGCTCTACTGAAGGCAATTTATCACTCATTTTTCCATGCATATATATGAATGCGTAGAGCCCGAATCAATTAAAGCATACAAATCAATATCAAAGAGATCGAAAGTACCAGCAATAACCCCCGGTATGTCCGGATCTTCATGAGCTCTCATAGCATAAGCTCGGGCTGGGGCCGTAGTAGCAAGACGATTCACTGCCTTTAAAGCACTACCTCTTCCTTGTGAACCACTTCACCCTCTACCCTTACTCTGAGTCTGTGGAGGTACATTTGACCCTCCTCTACCACTTCCTTAAGGATTTCTAGAACTTATCGATCCTCGTGGACAGTTGACTATCACATGATCAGTGCTCCCACACTGGAAACACTCCTAGTTACTCATCTACACAAACCATAGTGATTTCCATAGCAATGCGTGCATGCAGGTCTTTCCTCTTGTCTGGTTGAGGTGCCTCGACCGAAACCTTGTGTCATGGTAGGTACTTGTCTCCTACCCCTTGTAAGGTGAGCCTATCTTGAATCAACTTGTGACTCCTCTAGATGCTTTTTTCCAAGAGAGGGCCCCCTCTTGAGAACTTTTTTCTCTTTCTTTCTTTCTTGACTCTTCATTTCGAGACTTCTCAGGTACATAGCGGCTTGTACTAGTTGATAAAATTGACAACACTGTGAAGGAACAACCGTGAGAGTACCTTTTTATGGACATGTAAGCCCTCCTCAAGCATCTACATATGAATTTTTTCGTAGAGCAGTTAGGTGCATATTTACTAAGCCAGTGGATGCTCTTATATTCTTCCCTTGGTT
Source organism: Tetrastigma voinierianum (assembly GCA_016808115.1). Taxonomy (NCBI): domain Eukaryota; kingdom Viridiplantae; phylum Streptophyta; class Magnoliopsida; order Vitales; family Vitaceae; genus Tetrastigma; species Tetrastigma voinierianum. The sequence continues at coordinate 175,923 of JAEQBH010004279.1, read as the reverse complement.
TCCCTTGTCTTGGGGTGAAATTGCTTCCATTTCGACTCCTTGTAATAAGTGGTATGACATATGATTATTAAAATCTATGAAAGTAGTCCCATGTAAATCTGGATCCCAGGCCGATGGATTTCTCAAAACCGGCCACGATCTCATTTGCACCTTGCGGCAATGAAAGCTGCATGTGGCCTTTTGGTCCCAGAGACATCTCACTTCCGCCCCAGAGCCTTCCGATTTTCAAGCCAAAACTCAGCTTTATTGGACTCTTCCATACTTATACCATGGAATTCTTCCAATCCATGCTTTATGCCGAATCACTCGGGCTCGAGGCGTGAGTGGACATAGACCCTTGCCATATCTGAGAATTTTTGCAATGCTTCGGTTGAAGCATATTCATTCGTTAGTGAACGGACCCGAGAAGCAGTTAGATTCAGATTTTAAATATTTTATTGTTGTCTGATATCTGAGTGGATCATTCTGAACCAATCTTAAATAAGACATTGCGACCAAAGTAACATTGCTATGTTGGTATCGCCAGTCTCAGGCTCTTTAAGCGCTCAAACCTGAACCAATTATAACATTTTGACTACCGGAAGGATGAAGTTGACAAACTATCTGGGACTCATAGCAGATCCTTTATTCAGTCCTTCAGTATAACAGTCTCATGCCAAGGAGTTGTTATCTCTTATACAGGCTGGTTTTACCATTTGTTTCAACAGTCTAGGACGGATGAGTTCTAATAAACACAAATGAACATAACTAATCTGCCTTCTTAACATTATATTCTTATTTATTGCTTCTTCTTCTTCTTCTCTTCTTTCTCTTGAGAATGTCCTCGAAAAATCTGATGAGAAGCTAGTAATTGGTCTTATCGATTGGTCTAATATTTCATTTGTTACACTTTGGTCCTCAAACTCCCTTCTATTTGCACCACAAATTATGCCATTTCTATAATAGCATCTCATTTTCTTATCTTATGACTTTTATATCATGTTTTGACAAATTTCACTTTTACCCTTGTATCTTCTACAAATTGCGGGTTTCGAAATTTTCTCACTTAGCAAATTAATAATTATGAAAAATTTCAAAATGCACTTATAATATACCCTAATCATGTTTAAAAATGACTAGGGTGTATTTCAGGGTGTTACAGAATGAGTTGAAGAGATAAGGTATTTAACCATATCTTGCGATCGATTGGAAAGAAGCGAAAGGAAGTCGAGCAATCATGGAACCTTTCATGAAAGTTTTGAAGTGGTTGATTAGATATGAAACCCCGCTAGTATCAATCATTTATGAAGCAATGGATAGAGCTAAACTGGCTATAAAAGCATCGGTGAAAATTGGGAAAAGTATTGGGAAGTCATTGATAAAAGGTGGTCACATCAATTGCATAGACATTTGCATGCTGTAGGTAATAAAAAGAAATTCTTATATAGTTATTATTATTTACTCAAATGCAAAGTATTATAGACTAATAATTTTTTTACTTATGATAAAATATTTTTTAAATCCAATGTTTCAATATTCAAAGTAATTCTCCCACCATCCATAAATTAACATTGGACTAAAGGAGGTTATCAAGAGACTAGAGCTAGATTTGGATAGGCAAGCAAAAGCTTTGAATGAGGTATAACAATAACTTATGATATTTATATAATATATTTTATATTTTTAATGTGCACCAATAAAGTAAATAACATTACAATACAAGTGAAATTATTTGTTGAAGGTCAAGGAGAATTTAGAAGTGCACTAACCAGAAAACAATAAATCATTATCTTCCAGGTACTCATTATATTTATTTATTTTATAAATAAGAATTGTCATCATTTTCTATTAAATATATATTGGTGTCGAATATGTTTTTTTTTTTTATAATAGCTGAATGATGGTACAATTATGGTAATGAAGGTCCACATCTTTAAAAGATTGCTATCAAAGTTTTAAGCCAAACATGTTCTTCATCGGGTTATGAAAGAAATTGGAGCACATGGTCACTGATTCACACAAAGTTGCGCAATCATTTGGCAATGAAAAAACTGCATAAGTTAGTCTATGTCCACTATAATATGTGTCTTCGAGTTAAGAATTTGATACAACAATGAAGAGATGAAGATTTGTATAATCCAATTGACTTGAATCATATTTTTAATGATGATGATATATTAGATGAGTGGATACGAGAAGAAGAACCTACTTTGGCATATGATAATTTGGATTGGTTGGATCAAGATCTTCCCTCTAAAGAAGGTAGAGAAGCAGCTTGTGAAGATGATGGTGGCACAAGTTATAGGGTTAGTAGGCTTGCAAGCAGTATTATGCAAGGAAGAGACATTGGTTCTTCAAGCTCTAGTAGTGATGATGGTGACGATAGAGTCATTATAGGGGGTAGCAACATTGGTGGGGGCAGTGAAGATAGTGAAGACACTAATGGGTACAATGGAGTAGGTGGTGGCATTAGAGCAAGCGGTGTTGTTGATGGTGGTTATGTTAATCAAGTTGATCATGGCATGTCGTGGGCATAAGGAGATGAAAATGATTATGCCACACAAGATACAAATCATGGATTTAGACTAGGCATACTAAAACACTTGGAAAGACTAACTACATTTCCTAGTGATGATGACTATTCTAGTGGGCATGCTTACAGATCCAACTATCACCAAATTGACGAGTACTTCCAAACATTGGCTCTAGGATCAAGACCTCAGTTCAGGGGAGTAGGAGATGGATCCTATCATAACTCTAGAGATAGTGATAATTCTTCCAATGCTTTTAGTGGGAATGATTTTGATCAATATTCAACAACTAGAACACGAGTTAGTGATTCCTATGGATATGATCAATCTTAAGCGACAACATTACATAATGGAGTTTTAGATACTATTAGTAGCGATGTTGAACCAGCGACCGCTAAGGTTATATTTTCCTAATTATGGATCATCAAGTCAATCATCTCAGCCAACACATTCAAGTAATGAACAGTTCATTCAACCACATTCTCACTATGAAAATTATCGTTATGATTTGTATGATCGTTATAGAACTAATGATGATGATGATTTTGAGCCCTCTTGTCATTCAACCTGGTATTGATTGATTATTGGATGACATTTTGTTAAAAAGCTGTTATGTTTGATATAAAATAATTCTTTTGTTAGCATTATCATAAAGAACTTTGTGAATCTTTGTAACTATTTAAATAATATTAGAAAATATAAGAAAATTTTGTTTCATTAATTTTTAACTCACTTAATTATATCCATTTTTCTAATAATTTACATAACTTTCCAATATTTTTTAACTTTTTAATTATCTTATTTTGCGTCTCAACTGATACTTGACTAATACACCACGACCGATACGTCTCGAGACCGTTCGAGTCGGTAACCGATACTGTAACTTTGAACCATGTTTCCAAGTTTTAATGATGATTAATCAAGGAAAACTAGAAAGAAAAAAATCCATCCAAATGGAACCCAAACAAAAAACAAGAAAATGTGCTTTTTTTAAAATAACTCTCTATGGTTCTCATCTTCCCCTCACATTAAAATGACGGCAACTCATATGGCATTATGGTTAGACCTGTGTGTGAAACTAAATTGCATTCTAGAATTGCAAGTTCAGTAAGCTATGAATTAAATTGGCTGCCGAAATATATATATATATATATATATATATATATATATATATATATATATATATATATATATATATATATATATATATATATATACTACTATATATATATATATATTACATTAAAACACACCACATGTTGACTCTATTATGATATAACAATCCATGACCAAGTAGTAGTGATAAGGATTCAACAGGAATTAAAAGAGCAGCGACAAGGACATCAATGAAGCTGATAAATTATTGCAATTCCAAAAGTATAGCACACTTGAGTACAAATCTTTCCACCATGCCATTGAAATATGCACTGCACCCTAGAACATATTTGGAACAACGTTAAAAGCCATTATTAGATGCTTGACATTCTTAGGGATAAGCCCATGATGAATGTTCAGAAGAAAAATATCCCAAGTGCTTACACGATTCCATCATATATAAAAATATATATAGTTCTTCTCTATGGTCTTTAACTTACACATTCCCATCCTATGAACATTATCCTTTTGCATGCGCTGATGAAAGATACTTGTGTGTCGTAGATCATCTAGTAAAAGCTTTGGCACACTACTATATAGATCAAGCGAGACATCTAGATAAAGGGTTAAGAAGACACTCCACCTTCTTTCATGGTAGCCCCTTAGACCTCTCAAACCTGGAAAAATCCCAATCCCACGTTATTCCTGAAATTTATTCATGGTAGGTTTGCTTGTATTTCAAAACAAGATACTCTGCTGAAGCATTTGAATAAACAAATGAGATGCTGATAGAAAACCTTTATCTTTCACTTACTGATGCGGTGTCTCTGATGCAGGGTCTTCTCAAATGGTAGCGGAACCAGTTCAATTTTAGCATGGTTGCTACATAAACCCGGTCTTTCATGTTGTCAAGGAACTTGAAGTAAGCATGCCTCCAAGCTCTCTTGCATAGAAGAGAGCCACAAACTCCTAAAAAGCCCACTACGAATCCAGTTTCCATACAAATATAAAACCATGATCTTTCCAAAATTTCTCCATTTCCATCACTGGGATTCACACCTTGTGGACCTTAAATCCCTACGTGCGGTTCTTCATGAAGGAGCTCCACAAAGGATGCAGGTTGCCAACGAAATCAAGAACATTAAAGCTCTGAATCTGTGTGCTTGAAGGAATTCTTCTAGAGAAATTGTTGTATGACAAGTCCAAGTGACTAAGAAACGTCAAATTAGTGATGCCTGGGGAATTTCACGAAGGTGATTGTTGGAGAGATCTAGTGACTCCAAATATTCAATATCCCCAATTTTGTGTGGTATCCTTCCCGTTAATTGATTTTGAGACAAGTTCAAAGACTGTAATCCAAAAAGACTTGAGATTTCAATAGGGATTCCTCAGGCCAAGGATTATTTGAGGTCATATCTCACCAATGGAAGGATACTCTGGGTATCGAAAGTAACTATAATCTACTACAGTATTAAATTTATCTTTAATTGGATTGTGAGTTGCAGCCATTGCAGTGATACTATTCAAGCACCTTGGTATGGATCCTGATAACCTATTGTTAGCAAGATCTAATACTATAAGATAAGAAAGTCGGCATATCTGTTGAGGAATATCCCTGAATTCGTGGATCTTAATCGAAGAACCATCATATGTGTTCTCTCCCCTATCCAGCTTGGTATGTTTCCGGTAAGTTTGTTTTTAGCCAAATCTATTAGGCCCAAAGATGTGCAGTTTCTGAGTGACAACAGTATGCCTCCTGAAAAGCTATTATTGTGCAAGTGCAATGCCTTGAGATAAAATAAAGAGCCAACGAATTCAGGAATTTTACCTAATAGATAGTTGCTTCCTAAGTCTAAATGAATCAAAGATTGCCACCGTGTCAAACAATGAGGAAGTTCCCCCAACAAAGCATTATTTGATAGGTCGAGTATTTCTAGTTTGCTTCTTCCATTCATCTTTTGGCACAAGAAAGAAGAAATCTCTCCAGATAATGAATTATTGGTGATAGTGAAGACAACAACATTTGGTGATGAATGTGGTAATTGACCCACAAAGCGATTAGAATTTGCATTGAAGCTAGCATTTAACATAACATAGGATAAATCTCCATATATCTGGTTATAGCTGAGAACGAGCAAATCAATATGTGAAGCCCATTTCCAGAGCCAATTTGGAGCTGTGTCCACAATCCCTCTCCACAGACAAGTATAACGCTTGAGATCTTTGCGCTTTCTGTAGCCATGCAGAAACTTGGGACCCACCTTTGCACAAGCCAAATTTATATATTCAAGTTGGAAAGAGGAATCCAATTGCGGGCTCACATCAATACAATGGATGTAGAAGACATGTCTTGGGCATTTCCCCAATCCAGAGTTTTGCAAAATTTACTCGCGCACATTCCTTCGATAGTTTGTTTTCAAGTGCTCGGGCCGACCAAATTAGAAAGAAGTCCCAGATTCCTAGGAAGAGTGTCGTTTAACTTATTAATACCAAGATACAAGGAAGACAAGGATGATAGGTTTCCCATCTGAGAAGGAATAGGGCCACACAATGAATTAGAAAAAAATAAATCACCTAAATGTTTGTCAGTTCCAAAGACTGTGAATTCTCCTCACAACATATTGACTGATAAATTTAGATGGTATAAGTTCTGAAGATTCGATATGGTGCTCGGAATATGACCCTTAAGAGAATTGTCACTTAGGTCCAAAGACCAAAGACTACTGAAATTAAACAACCAATTTGGCATGTTGTGACTGAAGTTGTTAGAAGGAAGATGAAGGATTGTGAGAGATGTAAAATTGACATTTTCAAGTGATGAAATCATGTTATTAAGTTGACAATTGGGAAAGCGTAGCTTTGAAAGGGAAGAGAGCAATCTAAGAGAATCAAGCCAATGAACATCCCTGTGAAGGTCAACCCAACTCATGCACAAGTAGTGTAAGGAAGAAAGATAAGAAATCCAACTAAAATTGTCAACATAAAGTCCTGCACTTCTCCCGTGTCAAGGTGGCAAAGGGAAGAGAGATTTCCAAGTTGATGAGCTATTAGGCCACCAAATGAAGCACCCCATAGGTTAACATATGTTAGACTCCTCATAGAGCCAAGGAAATTAGGAATGGGAGCACCTCCAAAATCATTGAATCTCAAATTCAAGAAATTCAAATGTTCCAACTCTAGCAAAGCAGGACTAATCTCACCTCCCAAAGCGTACGAATGAGGATATGGATTACCGAGGTTGAGCTCGACTACGCGACCAGACACGTTGTCACAACGGACACCAGCCCATCCACAACAGTCTTCAGTGAGAGACCAAGACTATGAAGCCAGATCCGTGAGAGTTTCTGTTTGAAGCTTTGTTGCCTCAAGCTTTCTCATTGCAAGCCGTGGAGTTTGCTCTTGCACAAATTTAAGATGTGGCTAAGAAGAGAAACGCCACTTATTGAATTGAGTTTCATGATTATTGCAGAGTAAAAGCAGAAGCTTAGACACAAGGAAAAGCAACTATTTGGTGTAATAAGAGACTAATATATTACTAGCTATATATGGTTGCTGTGGTAGTCCTATAATTTACAAATGTTACGTTAAAATTACATCACTGGAAAGCTCCAGCTTTAACTTTCTCAATCTCAAGCCCAAAAACTGTCTTTGAAGACCTTAGCCACATCACCATTGGCAAGACTTGGTTGTGGACCTAAGAGATGGAAGAATTTTTATTTTTTTATTTCTCTTGTTGCATTTTTATCTTTTATCTTTTAGATAATTAGTGGAACAGATTTATGAATCCACTAGCATGCACGTTATGTTATTATTTTTGTATTTAAAACCTCATAACTATAGGAATGAGGTTATGAATTTTTTTCTAATTATCTCTTTGTCAACGGGACATGGCTAACTTTCATCATCACCCTCGAAGTGCAACCTTGTCCCCAAGGTTTACAGGAAAACTATTAATGCATGATGCCTTTTCCCCTAAAGGTTCCACAACTGGTTTCGACTTTTCACTCTCAAGGTACTGAGGTTCAAGACAAAGATGACCCTGTGAACCACTACTGCACTTAATAAAGGCCTTGGGCTCTCCGCCTTTGCATTTCATCCCATGTTAGCCTCTTGATAGATGTACTGGAAGAATGCTCTTGCATTACTCCACTAGAGTAGATATTTGCAAATTGGGACCTGTTGATGTGATTTTCTCATTCTCTGTACTTGATTATCTTTCATGCAGGCTAAGCTAATGACATCCTTCAGTGATTGGGGTTTGAACATTCTTACTGCCTCTGCTAAATTTGTCCATGAACATCCCAATAAGTGCTTCTTGGACCATCAATGTACCTTGTTCTCTTATCTTTCAAACTCTTCTTGATATTCTAGAAGAGATCCCGCTTGTCGTACTCTCATCAAGGCTTCCTTGAAATCTACCCTTCAGGTGGACTAAATCAACCCACATTTCAACTTCAAAAACTTGTCATGTGATCAAACCCGATTTTCTTGTTAGTGGATGCGACGTGAGCTTTAGCCAAGCTACCAATCGGTGTGCTTTCTTTTCTTTCCTTCCATGTAGTAAGTTGTCATAGCAACCTTTTCTTGTTTTGGTACCTCATAGTATTCGAAATAATGTGCCATACGATTTAGCCACTCCATGGGGTCGTCGCCAACATACCTTGGAAACTTTAGCTTGTTCCTCCTTTGTAGTGAATTAACTCTTCCCAACTCCCCCTCAATCCCTGGTAAAGGGTTGTTCTCGTTGCCCCTTGCCACGGTCTCCACTCAATTTAGGAGATTCTCAGACAAATTCTCTAGAATTCACTAAACAACTTGGTCATGCCTTCTTGGATATCGTTGACATTGGCCTCAAAGCTTCGAGTCTCTCCTTGTGGGTTGCCATTTAGGGCGAGACTCATCACCAAACGATAAATCCTTTGCTTTTTTTTTTCGACAAAGCAGAGCAATTTGCAAAAATCCATATCCTCATTCTTATAATTATGAGGTTTTAAATACAAAAATAATAAAGAAGGCGCATGCTAGTGGATTTCTAAATCTGCTCCACTAATTATCTATAGATAAAAGATAAAAAATGCAACAATTAAGAAGAAATAAAAAGTCCACAACTCCACTTTCTATCATGGACCAAGTCTTGTCAAGGACTTAATAGTCCAAGTAAACGCATGGAAACAAACTTCCGTAACTCATAAGGTTTATGAAGATGACGGAATAGCTGATTCTTAGTTCTGCACCCTTCATTTAACAATATGGAATTTCAGAAATATATTAAGGATTGTCCTCAATATCTAACACATGCAAGTTATTCTTTTAAGTAGTGATTGGTTAGTATTTGAGTTTTAATTATAAAAAAAAGTTACTAAAATTATTAATAAATTCAAGAATTGACTCTTACTTGATTTCAAATTTATTTAGTTAACGAAAAGTTCCAGAAAAGAAAAAATTACGTATGAAGAAGAAAGTAGCAAAAATAACGAGGATCAGTTGTTATATGTTTGATAAATAAATCTTTTAATAAAATAAAAATAATGAACTTATTATAAAGTCAATATATTTATTTTATTTTTACTTTTATTTGTAATTAACATTTTCTACCGACTTTTCGAATACCCACGACCTTCTTCAAGTTACTCGGCCTCTTTGCACAATTATAATTTATGAAGATAAATATACCCCCATGATTTAAACAAATTTTAAATTAAGTTATTCAAATAATTTATTATTTTCAGTTCCTTCTCATGTATCATCGTAATTTGGAACATAATGCACAAATCTAAAAATGCATTATTACAAGAAACTTTTTTTTTTTTAAAAAGAGATAATTTTATTGATTCAAATTTTCAAGAATTGATAAAACACAAAAATCAAATTAAAGACTTTAGAAGGATGACACAACATCTAAGTTAATAACATAACGACCTGCTAAGTTTACACATTTGGAGCAATATTATACCGATTAATACTTGGACTCAAGTTTATACAACATATCAATTTCACTACATTTGATTTTGCTTGCCTTGCCTAATCGATGCTTTTACAACTGGAAATACAGACACGATTTAATAAGATGTAAAAATTAAAAAACCAATCATCGCACGTGATAATATAATTACACGCGCAAATGTTCAACAACAAAATTACAAAAACAAATTAAAACTAAGATCTTTATGAGCAACCATTTTATTAAAAGAAAATGAGATAGAAAAGACGTAGATAAGCACTTCATGTCACATCATAAAAAATCACCCATTCTATCCAACGGAAGAGAGACTAAAAGAGAGTATACATGAGAGAAAAAGAGGGACGGCTATTACAAGAAACTTATTGAACTTGCCATTTAAGGTGGTGTTCATTAATATCAAATTAAAGTAATTTATTATAAGATTTGAACATGAATTTAAGAAAATAATTTCTAAAAAATACAATTTATGTCACGATTTAGTAAAAGCCTTAAATTATATAGTTTAAAAATAGTAAAAATATACTTTGAAGAAATGTTCAAATAAGAATACCTTTGGTATCAAACTTTGAAAAATTTCTCTTTTATTTTTCTTCTTATTCATATTAAACCAAAACTCTATATTCTTGAAAATACTTTAGAGTACTTAGGTTATTTAACACAGATAAAAACTGGTCGCTAAAAGTGTCATAAAGTCTCAGACCTCTCTCTAATTTGAATATTTGATTCCCATTTTTTTTTTTGTTTATATTTGAAAATCTATAGTGGATCGGGTTTAGTTTATTCGACTCCTTCATACGCATTTATAATGGGTATTTCGCGCAGAGAAGCGTGAAAATATTACGTTATCATGAGGCTTGAATCCAAATCCCGCACGCGACTGCTGGCATTCCACGCCAACGACATTAAACGCTTATTTGTCTATATGTGCAAGTTCATAACGACAAAGAGTACTACTGAATTACTACAACATTGGGCGATTCTTGACGAAAAATTACGAAGAAATCGACTTACGACCAAAAGTTAGGGCATTTTTACCCCTTATTCCTGTTTTGTGCAGGCAAAATTCCACAGGTAACACAAATATATGTTTTTTTCTGCATCCTCATGACCTAAAGCAAAAGAATTGAGGCTCCTTCCAAATTGTCCGAATGACGATGGACTGTCACTCAAAAGTAAATCAATTACAATTGGAAGACCTCAGGGTAAACGCATGGAGACAAACTTTCAAAAAGGCTAGCTACTCCCAAGTACTACTTGTATAAACGCTTGGATGGTGATGGAGGCTAAAGCATCACCATCCATCTTAGCTTTACAGAACAATTTTACTCTAGAAAACAATTAGGAAATACTTTAAAGGAAAATCCAATGTTCTTTAAAATTAGGAAATACTTTAAAATTTTAAATAATTACTATATAATATTGAAAATTTATTTCTATTATTTTGTAGATGCTTAATAGTTAATTCTCCTAAAAATATTTTCAGGGAAAACAATTTCATCATACACTTCACATAAGAATATATATTTTTACAATCTGAGAGACATTCAAGTAAATTATTAATTTTAACTTTTTTCACAATTTTGAAAGTTAAATCCCAAGACCACCAAATTTGAAAGACATCCCATACTCGTAACTGTACCATTTTACCCCATTATCATAAAGATTTAGGAGCTGTTTGGTTCCTATTTTAAAGAACAGTTTTTTTGTTCTGAAAAACATTGAGAATACTAAAACTTGTTTGGTTCCCATTTTTCGTGTTCTTTGTGTTTCCAAAACCATGTCTTAAGATAACACCAAAATAACATCATCAAGGAGTACAAAGTTTCCTATGGATGTTGAATAGAGGCTACGAATTGAATTAAAGTGAAATATCAAAATAATATAGATATTTGAATTGCCTCAAATACTTGAATTTTCCTTTAATTAATTTGCCGATAGACTTAATGACGATGGACTCACACTCCAAGAGACAAAGAAGCTTGAATATCTATTCATATCAAAGTATAATCACGGCTTTGCAGTGGACGAGAATATCAAATTTCGAGAATACAAAGATAAAAATCATCATAAAAATGCACAAAGAGGTTTTAACGTGCTCAGCTAATTATCCTTACATTCACGATTTATAGAGAATATTTTCTACCTATTCTTGAAAATTACACGAACAAGATTTCCGGCAAGATAGTGCTGTCATACTTACTGCAAAAATCACAAAATAAAAAAATCACAAAACCCTAGGATATCCACAATACCGAGAAAATACCTCATAAAACTCCTAATCTCTCAAACCCTTACATTTATGTACACACCAAATATCTCTCATCTCGTGACCCAAAATATTTATAAGCATAATCCTAAAAACTTTCCTTATTCTATGCTTAACTCAATATTATAATAATATAACAAATATAAATTATCTTATAAAAGATATTTACAAAAAAGAATTAATACTAAATAAGAATTTGAGACATATTATAACAGCTACCATTCAAACATGTCGACTAACTTTCAAGAGTCGTGAAGATATCTATTTGCTTCAATAATTTAGCTTTGAAAAGCTTGTGCTCCCTCCCAAGTCCTACTGAATAAATTGAATAAAGACTCTCGGATGGTGATGGTGGCCAAAGCATCACCATCCATCTTAGCTTTCCCATGTCCCTGCAAAACTGACTCATTATACTTCCTTGAATCTTCTATGTGGGCTGTATTATTAGCTTGAAATAACTACAAACGATAACTATAAAAAAAAAAGTACTAATTCTTAGATTGATTTATATAACAAGAGAGTAACTCAGTGGCACACATCATTATATAGCATAATAGCAAATAGGTGATAAAAAATCATAATATCAATAACAACATCTACAAGTTGATAATTATAACGGTAATTTTAAAAGTATATTTGATGGTCAGCGACGGACCTAGCTAATGCCTAGGGGGCATATGCCCCGCGTGAAATTTTTTTGCAAAAATTATTTCTCTTATAGAGAAGTGGACTCGAACCTAAAACTTTAATTATGCTCATCTTGAATTTGTGAGATTCTATACCATTATACTGTAGCTAATGTTTGGAGCTAATTTATGCCCCTTTAAAAAACTACAAATCTCTTGAGTCCGTCACTGTTGATGGTATTTTTAAAGAACAATTTTAATATAGAAAATATTTTTGAAGGTAAATCCAGTGTTCTGTACAATTTGGAAATACTTTTAAATTTTTAAATAATTACTTTATAATGTTGGTGAAATCATTTCTATTATTTTCTAGATGCTTATTAGAAATTCCTCCTAGCATTTTTAGAGAAAATAATTTCAACAAATATTTTCAGGATAAAAATATTGTTAAACTATATACCTAAGAGACATTCAAATATATCATTATTCTAAAAAAATTTCACAAGCTTATTTCTATAAATTAGAATTTATTATGTCGATGGCATAATGTTCTCAGAAAGACTTGGTTATCATTTCTCTTTTAATAAAACAATCCGCAATCTAAATTTCTACGAGGAATAGACTTGTTAGATAAAGACATTATTTTCATGTAAGAAGAATAATGTTTTAGGCAGACTTACGTATTATTATTTTCGATCACCACCAAATATTTTCTTTCATTTGCTTTTGTAAGATGAAATAAAAAACGAAACATCAGGAAATGAATTGTTGATATAGAGTCATTAGAAAACACAAGGACAAACTAGTTAAAATGGACATGCATTTTAAACAAATGATGCTATTTTAAAAACAAATGATTTGAGTATGTTAGATTTGAGTGATTTAATCGTGTAATATCAGACCCAAACTGACCAAAAGCTTGAGGTGTGATATGTTACTGTAGTTTTTTGTTTCCTATGTTGCTTTTCAAGTGATTTACTGCAATTATAAATTTTTTTTTTTTTTTATAGTGTGTATTATATCTTGTCTATATACATTTTAGTGTTTTATCCTTATTCATATTTAATTTTGTATATTCAAAATGATACATTGCTAATTCTAATGATGATGAATCAAGAAAGATTAGAAAGAAAAAAAATCCATATGAGTGGAGCCCAAAGAGAAAATAAGAAAGATGAAATGCTATTGTTCATGCATGGCTCTCATCTTTCACATCACATTGAAATTGCAACTGACATTATGATTGACACATTTGAAGGCTAGAATTGCAAGTTTATAAAGGTATGAATTATGTTAGGAATATATATATTACAAGAAACACACTACCTGTTCACTCTTTTTTAAGAGATAACAACAATCCATGACCAAGTAGTAGTGTTTAGGATACAGCATGAAGTGAAGGCAACAGTACATCAATGAAGCTGATTAATTGCTGCAATTCTAAGTACAACACACTTGAGTACAAATCTTTCCACCGTGCCGTCAAAGTATGTACTCCATCCTGAAACATATTTAGAATAAGGTTAAACAACTATTATATGCAGAGCATGCTTCTTTATTAATATGATTGAACATTCTTAGATGAGCGTATTTCCTCTTCCCATCTTTACGAGCAGTATCATTTGTGTATGGTGATGATGGATCATTTGGGGTGAGCTTGAAAGGTTTGGGAGATCACCATGCATACAAGGCGGAAGGTGATCAAGATTAAGATTAAGAAGGCCCTCCACTGGACAAGTTTTTCTTAAGATTCACCACCACCTTTCCTCCCTTCTTGGTTGCAGCCTTAGACATCATCCTTCAAACATGTCAAAACTAATCCCACGTTATTCTGTACTCCGGTCATAGTTTGGTTAATGTTTGTATTTAAAACAAAGTACTTTGCCAAGCATTTAAAATAAAATATTCAGATTTCTGGTGATAGAAAGCTGGTTTTTCACTTACTGAAGCAGCATCTGCCGAAATGTCGCCACATGTAACCTGGTCTTTGATGCCAATGTCATGAACCTGAAGAAAGCATGCCTCCAAGCTCTCTTGTATTGAAGAGCACCACACACTCCCAAAAGCCCACTACGAACTAATAGCTAAGCTGCACCAATATAAAACCATGATATTTCGGTGCCTTCCACATTTTCATCACCTTGAGGACCTTCATTCTCCGTGCAGTTTTTCAGGAGAGGAGCTCCGCAGAGTTCAGGGTTGCCAATGAAATCAAGAGCATCAAAGCTCTGAAGCTGTGTTCTTGAAGGAATTCTTCCAGAGAAATTGTTGTATGATAGGTCCAATTGACTAAGAAATGTCAAACTAGTGATGCTTTGAGGAATTTCACCTGAAAGATGATTGTTAGAGAGATCTAGTGACTCTAAATATTCAATACCCCCCAATTTTCTGGTATCCTTCCCATTAAATAGATTTCGAGACAAGTTCAAAGACGTGCAGTCCAAAAGGACTCGAGATTTCAGCAGGGAGTTCCTCCGAACAAATTGTTGCATGAAAGGTCAAACCATCCTTTACCAATGGGAAGACACTACTGATTCTGATTCTCCTTTCGATGCAGAACAACAAAAGACGCTCTGTGTACATGAAGTAGTATAATTATCTGTTAAAGTAATAAAATTTATCATCAATTGGACTAGAATTGTAAGTTTTCATTGCACTGATATTATTCAATCACCTTGCATGGATCCTGATAACCTATTATAAGCAAGATCCAAACAATTATAAGAGTAGGGAAGAGTCGACATATCTGTTGAGGAATATCCCCAAAGAATTATCGATCTTTAGCCGGATAAATCCATCAGATGTGTTCTCCCTATCCAACTTGGTATGTTCCCGGTCAGTTTATTGTCCGTAAAATCTATGAGGCCCAAAGTTGTGCAGTTCCTATGACAACGGCAGGTGCCTCCTGAAAAGCTGTTTACTGTGCAAGTGCAAAGCCTTGAGAGAAACTAAAGATCCAATGAATTCAGGAATTTTACCGGATAGATTGTTGCTTCCCAAGTTGAGATGAATCAAAGATTGCAAATGCACCAAACAATGACCCAGTTCCCCTGAGAAAGCACTATTTGATAGGTCTAGTATTGCTAGTTTGCTTCTTCCATTCATCTTTTAGCACAAGAAAGAGGAAATTTGTCCGGATAATGAATTATTGACCATACTGAAGCAAGCAACATTCGATGACAAATGTGGTAATTGACCCATAAAGAGATTAGAATCTGCAACGAAGATGGTATTATTTAGCAGAACATGGGACAAATCCCCAGATATCTTGTTACACTCGAGATCGATCGCTTGAATATTTGAAGCCCACTTCCAGAACCAATTTGGAATTACCCACAATTCCTACGTTGTACAAGCTAATTCCAGAAGAGATCTTTGTGTTTGTAGCCATGAGGAAACCTAGGACCCACCTTTGCAACCGTCCAATAGTAATAATTTGAGTTGAAAAGGAGGGATCCAGCTGTGGCTCACACTGAATACAATGTAGCTGTAGAATACATGTCCAAGCACTTCAAGTTGGAGAGCTTGGCAAAATTTACTTCCGATACTGTTCCTTCTATGAAGTTGACAGATATTCTACATGTTTAAGCTTCTTTAAAGAGTCTGGAATATGTCTTGTTAACTTATTGGTCAATAAATTTAGATGGTTTAAGTTATGAATATTTGATATGGTGCTTGGAATCTGACCCTGGAGAGAATTGTGATTCAAGTCTAGCTGCAAAAGACTACTGAGATTAAATAACCAATTTGGCATGTTGTGATCAAATTGTGCCAAGGAAGTGAGAGTGGCCGCTGAGAGACGTGAAAATTGACATACCCAATGTGAAAGATCGCGCCGCCAGACTCCACTACTCACAGCCTGGGCCCGTACGTGGGCCCATCGTCCCAAGACAAATCACAAAGCGGCCCAAGATAGCCTACCACATCAAAACCATGCAGGAACTAACCAAAATGGTAAAAAGTCTCTACATCCCGGGTCCAGTCCTAGAGCCCTCTGGGCTTAGCCATCCTATCGCACATGGATGTTTGTCGGAAAATAAATATGCAGTTAAGGAGAAAATTAGCATGTGATATTTATCCACTCCGATCTCCCAAAGATTCAAGTTAAATCTAATACGCCTTAAAAACATTAAACCCATTAAGGAGAATTGTCTTTTGATAAGAAAAAAGAGAGATTTTATCACCAAGATCATGAGATTATCTTTCCAAAAATAATGGTGACCGTCTTCGACAAGCAGAAAGAGATATTTATCACCAAAATCGCAGAGATTATCTTCCAAAATCGTCATAAGTTTCCAGTAACATGTCCCCCACCAAAAAAATCCAACCTCAAAATTCCTCTAACTTCCTTCTTCATCTTCTCCAATCTCCCTTTGTCGACTTAATTGATCGGAGAGGCGCCACTACAAAATCTGACCCCATTTTTTTTAGGTTTACATCACATTAATGATGCCTTGGAGATCGATCAACTCAGTGACAACACCCAAGTGTGATGAAACTATTAAGTCAGACAATGGGGCAAATGTATCTCCGAAAGGAGAAAGCGTGACTTTAGAGAATCAAGCCAATGAACATCCCTGTGAAGGTCAACCCAACTCATGTACAAGTATTCCAAGGAAGAAAGATGAGAAATCCAACTAAAATTCTCGACATGTTTCATAATTTCCTCCTAGGTGAAGGATTAAGGGTTGAGAGATTTCCAAGTTGATAAGGTATTAGGCCACCAAATGAAGCACCCAAGAGGTTAAGATATGTTAGACTCCCTATAGAGCCAAGGAAACTAGAATAGTGGCCACCCTAAAGTCATTTAAGCTCAAATTGAAGAAATTCAAATTTCCAACTCTAGCAAAGCAGGACTAATCTCACCTCCCAAAGCGGACCTGCCATTGAATTTAGCAACATAAGGATCATATGGATTACCAAGATGGAACTCGACTACATGACCAGACACGTTGAGGCAGTTGACACGTTAGTCGCTTCTTAGTGACACCAAAAAGAAAAAAGCAGAGGCGGCCTGCGTGACCAAGAACGTGCAAGCCTCTCTCAAGAGGAGAAGAGCTAATTTCTCTTTTCATCAAGCTCAAGGTGTTTACTTTGGTAGCTAAGCTAAGGAGGCGCTAACAAGAGAAAATACCATGATTGAATTGGAATTTAATATGGTGCTTTTTCATCGACATCGACTGAGCGGTCAGTCGCTGTGGCCGACGGCCGATCCTACGCGGCCGCTGCTATTTGCAAGAAAACAACATAAACAAGGTGATTTGGCAGAGGTGTGCCGAAGGCCTCTCCGATGCCTAAGTTAGTCCTTTCTTCAAGAAAAGATCAATCGCTCGGGGGCGTAGTTCAGATACCAGGTAGAATGGATCGGTATTTATATGGGAAACAGTGTTACTTTCCTTGTTAGATGCTATGCCAACATCTTTCCCATTAGGAAAGAGTGAGCTTTCTTTCTTTACTCACGGACCACTCATAAGGGATGGCCAGAGGAGCTGTGATCATGAAAGATCCTTTTTCCTAATCTAGTATGGATCATGGAGACTAATAGGATAATTCTCTTTCCTCTCTCACGAGTCTGGGGCCGCCTAAGTATCACTGATCGATGATCATATGGCCCTGGTGGTTTCCACTCTAGCTCCTAATTCGTGTACTTTTGGCATGGGCAGGATCTCACCGTAATGAGCTTTATCGGCTCGGTCCCCTTAAATCCCTTCACAAGGCGACATTCGCTTACGTCTCGTGGCCTCCCACGCCCCGGTCGACACGGGTGGATCCTTTTCCTAATCTAGGGGAGTGTCATCTTACTTATCTCTATCGCCTAGCACTTATGCTCATCATGTGTTCATAGCATGTTCCATCTATTCATTTAGGTATGTCTATCATATATTTCTTATTCTAGTACTTATCATTTGATCTATTTTCTTTCTAATTTATTCATATTACATCCTCTATGTGCATGTCATATTCATACATATATTACTTTCATGGTTATATACTATACCATTTATTATGTTCTATTTTCACGTACTGTTATTATGTACTGTTTTCATGTACTGTTATCATGTACTATGTTCATGTACTAATTTCATATACTGTTTTCCTGTTTTACTATTCATATTACTTTCTCTTTCATGTACTGTACTTGTTCATATACTTTTCGTGTCATTGACACTTTACTTCTTGTACTTGTATACTTGTCATACTACCATCGCATAGCAGTGCTATGCTTCTCATATCATATCATATCATATCTTTTCACATGTCATATTCAAATCATTTGTTTTATCTTCGGGCGTACGCATAAACCTTTAGAAGTGGATAAAGGAAACTATATAAGGCCCAAGGCACTCGTACTCACTATATGAAACAATGGTCTATATGGTCGAAAAGGCCAGAGGACTTCTTTCGGCCACCATGATCCAAACGGATCTATCTCACGACCCAACCGGGCCTCGATATCGTAACGTAACTTATATGCTGGGCTGCATTGCTTTTCCTATCAGCACGCCCATCTATCCCTCTACCGTACCGAAGTAGACAATCCATTTTATTACATTTTCTCTACATATCTCTATAAGCATGAATAACTATTGTTATCATGATTGCTGGGTGCAATATATACTATATCATTACTTTAATCAGATTCGTTTCATCCATAGCTTCATATTACGATTCTCATATTTCCTTTATAATACATATATTCCTATATTTTTATCAGGCATGCAAAGTATCATTCTTATATTCATATGCTCATCATTCAGGTACATTTTTTTTGACTCATTCCCTGTAACATCTTATACCCTTGTTAACTTCTTATATTTTCATGGTAATTTTATTAGTCTATCATATTCTGGTGACATATACTCTATACATTTCTTTACTTGTACGTTTTACTTAGGCCATTAGACTGTCTATCTCCCATAGGAGGTAACATAGGACTTTTTTCTTTACTACCCTTAGGTACCCTTCATGTCCAAACTATTTACCTTTATCATTTCTTATTCGTATATACACGTATAAACATTCGGGCCATTGGACCGGAGATAAAGAATGAATGAGACTCGGTACAATATATACCCGAAGGTACAATACGGTATGGAACATAGACGTGCCTGCCCACGTATTAGAAGTGTCGAAACACTAGCAGGAGTGCCGAAGCACTGGTCATGTATACGTGCCTACCACGTAATGTGTTTACTCGTAGCACTAGAGCGCCGAAGCACCGATCATATGTCTTGTTATTCAATATCCAAATTTTAGAAGTACCATATAATTATACGTGTTCTCTGAGCTTATCATTTTATTCTTTCTTCTATACTCTCTACATATCAAATCCACTATGTTGCTATTTCTTGTTCATATCTATCTCTTTTCTTTATCATGTATTCCAATTGACTTTAATTCAAGCGATTAGTACACTTTGAGGCCAACAATCATATTTTCAGATGTGGACACCAAATGCCATTATCATCATATGTGGTTAGATTATAGACTCAATGAGCTTTCCATAGAGTCCTCAAGAACACCCAAAAATCTTGAGTTCGATCGAAGAAGTTAAGAGACCTTCCGAAGTTGAGGTCAAACGTAGTCAACCCGTAACGGCCGAGCTGACTGGACGGCTTCCAGCTCGGCCCACCCACCTCAGTCTGACACCTACTATGCTCCACAGACATATGAATGTACCCTGACTCAATGGGGTTTTCCATAGAGTCCAAGAACACCAGAATCGAGTTCGGACGGAAGGTTGCGACCTTCCGTTGAGGTTTCCGCCATGGGTCAACCTGCACGAGTCACCCGAATCGGTGAGGTCGACCTCACAGGATGAGGTCTACAGGCTGACCTCTACAGGATGACCTCTACAAGCTGAGGTCTACAGGATGAGGTCTATAGGCTGACCTTTGCTGACTTCTACAAGATGAGGTCTGCGCCTGACTCACGACCCTACGTGATGAGCTTCCACAGTCGACCCCTAAGCAGTTTAGACCATAACTTGGTTCATATAAATCAATCAATTCAAAATCCTAACACCGTCTACCGATGTGACTACACTTACTCAGAAGGACTCACTTCCACATTCCCTTTATTTCTGACCCAAAAACCCATTCTAAGGTCCAGCTACTGCATATGATCAAAAATAGTGGAAATTTCCTGTCTACCCTGTAACTGTGACTCTTCCTTAAACACATCTCATTGAGCCTTAGAGCCTTTTCTCAACTCAACTTATCAAGAAAATGAGTTTGGGGAGTTTCCAAACTCAAACCATACACAAAATAGAAGGTTCCAAACCATGTAGCTATACTTTCTATACCCAAAACTAGACAAACCTATTACTATTGTACAAACATCGATATTTTTTCCATACTCTGAACTTAACAAGTTCCATACAAAACCATACTCAAGTTCCATACACCCATATTTCCATACAAATATTCATAGTTCCATACTCAAATTTCATAGTTCCTTACACACATAGTCAAATTCCATACTAGAATCCATACCTGTGATCTTCTTTTTCCTTTCCTTCTTTCTTCTTTTCTTTGCTCTTCTTCTTCTTCTTCTTCTTCTTCCTTTCTCTTCTCTTCTCCCTTATCTGTTTTCTCCTCTCTCTCTAAGACCAAAATGAGATATTTATTTTGGTCTTATCCTTATTTGATCTTATCCCCTTTTTACTTCACTTTTTCTCCCTTTGTTATCCTCGACTTATCCATCAAAGGAGGAAACTTCCTCCCTCTTTCCTTCAAGCCACTTGTCTCTTCCACAATTTTTCTTCCTTATTTCATTCTAATATCTTCCTTTTATTA
This sequence comes from Tetrastigma voinierianum, assembly GCA_016808115.1. Taxonomy (NCBI): domain Eukaryota; kingdom Viridiplantae; phylum Streptophyta; class Magnoliopsida; order Vitales; family Vitaceae; genus Tetrastigma; species Tetrastigma voinierianum. The sequence goes on along the minus strand of JAEQBH010004279.1, from coordinate 154,666 downwards.
CTCTTTGGTCCTCACTTTCATTTTTATTCTCAGTTCAAGTTATCAAAATCCTACTGGGCATATAAACTTGAGCTAAATTACGACTTTGTCATGAATTGGTAAATTATTAATTTACCCTTAATTGTTGTATTAATTCCAAGTTCTTGCTTATTTTCTTTTTATCTTTATTTTATTTCGGATAAATATACTTTTCCTTTTATTATACCCTAAACATGTCCGAAAATCGCTAGGTATATTTCAAAAGTTATATGAACTGCCCTCGATCGGGGTTGCCGCTCCATGTGGCTAATGATGGTTCGATCTAGGCTTGTCGCCAGCTAAACGCCTTGTGATAATGTCGATAGTGCTCTTCGATTTTCTGCTACCATTTTGAACTGCCAGCTTTCCCCATATTTTAAAAGATTCTTGTATCGCATTCTTCCGTCTTGAAACCGTTTCTGTGGGTTCTAAGTGTTCGACGCCAGCCGGCTTTGGTGCTTTCACATCCCGTCTCCTAGGGTCGTTTTCCTTGTTTTCCTCCTTAGTTTGAGCGTCTCTTCTTTTCACTCGCTTTTCTTTCCCCTTGTTTTGAATTTCAGTTGTTAGTGGCAGCCGTCATCAGTCTTCCTCTTTCGTTGTTCTGCCTGCTCTCCCTTTCCACGTTTGATCATGCGTGCTTCCCTCTGGGTCTTCTTGTCCAGGCCCTGTGCATGTGAGGGAAGGCCATTGAGAGTCTAGCTCTGGGAAGTAATCTAGAGGCGATTCGATAACCCGCCAAACGGGTGGGTCGCTGTGGTCCTTCCACTGGGTTATCTTCTCCGCCCGTGCAAGGCAAGGGAAGATTAGCAACAGGATAACCTCGTGGCTCCAACATTTTAGCAATGCCGTGAGGTACGTGGACGTCGTGGGCCCTAGCCAGGTCGAGCCTTCGTATGCTAAAATCTTCGCTACTTGTTATGGACCTTCTTCCAGTTGTCCAACTCAGGTGTCCCCGATCTTCTCTACGCCTTGGGTGGTGTCTTCCTAAGATGGTCGCTTTCTTGAGGTGGCCTTGAGAACGCCTTGCTTCCCTCGCACCCTCTACCAAAGCGCCATAGCCTTTCTTGATGTGTGCCCGTCCTAACTTCTCCTGGCACCCTTTGGGGCGTCCCTCGTCACTCTCCGGTTGTTTTAGGATAAGGCCCCTGTGGTCCCTATAGCCCTACCGCCGATCCTCTCAAACAGGAAAAGGCCCCATGCCTCTTGTATGTTCTAAAGTGGGCCACCGCTATACCTATTATTTCCCAACCTCCTTCCTCCTACAAGCATTGGAAAGAGCGCTATATTTCTTCATTTGGGTCGACATTGGGAATATAACTCCCCGCGATCAAGATGATAGCTTCCAGGGATTCCGGCGTATGGGCCGCCCTCGAGAACCTGCAGAGCTTAGCCCATGCTAGTAGGGGCTAATTTTTAAAGGTCACGCTTATGTTCTCACCTTTGCTTTGGTTGCGCCGTCATATCATCCATTCCGACCTTAATTCCTTAAGGATAGGAAGCAAAGGCAAATGGGCAGTTTCTCATTCCACGCGCATTCCAATCCGATCAGTCGGACATTCCCGGCTCTTCAGTGGAGCCCCTTCCATCCTTTCATTCTGAGATCCCTTCCGCCCCTTGCTATGGAAACTTCTCTTGAGGGGCCTCCTGCTATGAAGCCAACCGTAGAAGAACTTCAGCCCGTGTTGAGCCACTGCAAAGCAAGATGAGGAGCAGCCGTAAGGCCCAAGCCCTCTTGAGAGCAGCCCTCCGGCTCCGGGGGTAGCATCCCGGTCGGGACCATCCGCCCCACATCGCCTGCCAAGGAGAGAGGATCGCACGCCCAAGTTCGGGTGAGGGGGCAGGCGTTGCCTTCCTTAGCCGAGGTGTTTGAGGTGGCGGGTGCGCGAACACGCCCATCCTCCCGCTTTATGGGCTGCTGAGGGCCGCCGAGCCTTTGAAAGTTCTTTTATCTCTGATCCGAGTCCTCCACAGAGAACACTACGCCTTCCTCCGGCTTGCACGGTGCTGATCGCTCTGGAAGCTGAGGGGGTGAGGGACTCCGCCGCTTTACTAATGGCATCTCACACGGGATTGTCTGCCTATCTTTCGGGATCATCTCGGGCAGAAGGTGTGATGCCCAAGGGGCTGAGGGAGGCTTCAGTCTCTATCGCCCCATGAACCATCTCCTTATGCCCGAGCGCCTCTTTTTCCATTTTATCGTTATGTTAATGTTATAAGCTAACTCCATCTTGTGCTTTGGCAAACGGCTACTTATATAAAGAGCCCGAAGTAGGAAGGCCACTTTGATCGAGCTCTACTTCAAGGCAACGAGAGCATAAGTGCCAAAGTCGCTTCTCGACTGAGAGGGCCGAGTCATGAGTCTCGGATACAAAGCTTGACCGAGATGTCGGTATAACCGACTAAGTATACCCCGCCGCAGCGGCGAGAGGATGAAAAGAGAGGTACTGGCGGCCATAGAGGGCCTAAGGGTTGCTGGCGATGAAATGTCATGGTAAGGAAGAGTTTTTGTGCCGCCAGGAAGAGTTATGCACTAAAGCTGCCAAGGCTGATCGAGCCCCCGCCGAGAGGCTTCTGAAGCTAAGAGCTTCGTGGAGCGCTTGGCTGAGGAGTGAAACACGCTACGTGGGGATCTCCAGAGGCGGGAGGCTATGGTTAACCTAAGGGATGGAGTAATAGCGGAGCTGAGGGAAGAGGCCTGCACCTTATGGGCTCCGATGGCCTCATTTCCGGCCGAGCTGCTGCTGCCTTTTCCTCGGGTCTGACTCCACCCCCAAGCCCTGATCCCGAAGGAAGCAGGAGGAGGAAGAACTGCTTGATGAGATCAGCACTACCAGCCTCTAATACCCCAGCCTCTATCTCTCATCCCGGTGGAAGCCGAGGTTCCCGCTCAGGCTAGGCCTTCCCTCTTACTCCGCTAGTGGCTTCGCGATTTGACCTACGTGTGGCTTGGAGTGCCTCAGACTCATCGAGGCGGCTCGTAGGCCCCCACTCTAATACGAGGGGCCCCTTGTATAATCTTGTCAGCTTTGGCTAACTTTGAGCTCTAAGCTTCGAACATCTATAATGCGAAGATTGGTTTTTGCGGTTTCTATAGATATCATGGGGCTTCTATCTTCTCGTTTCTTTTTCAAATTTCCTCTTTATGACCTTCAGTGGCCGAGAGGCTTCGCCATCCAATCTTTAAATGAATGGCTCTATTGAGTTATGGGGCTCCCTTTGATTGGTTGAGCCATCGTGCTCTCATCAACCGAGCTATATGGCTTCTTTTGAAATCGAGCTACATGGTGGCTCCCTTTAAAGCGCTAAGCTACATGGATCTTGAAATCAGCCACATGGCTCCCCTTGACGCCCGAGCCAATGGCCTTTGAACCCGAGCCACGTGGCTCCACTACTCGCCTTCTAGCCGCAAGTTCTAAGAACCGAGCCATGGCCCTTTGAAACTCGGAAATACATGGCTCCCTTGACGCTGAGCTACAATGCTCTTATGAAACCGAGCTACGTGGCTCCTTGGCCACTTGACCTTCTGGGCTGTCAAGTTCTTAAGAAAAGAGCTACATGGCCCCTTTGAAACTGCAGCCATGGCTCCCTTGACGGGCTACATTTCGCTCTTTGAAACCGACTCCATGTGGCTCCTTGGCTACTTTTGCCTTCTAGGGTCGTGCTCTTAAGAACTGTTACATGGCCCCTTTGAAACTCGAGTTACATGGCTCCTTGACCTCGAGCTATAAGGCTCTTTGAAACTGCCATGGGCCTTGGCCACTTGGGTACTTCCATCGCCAGCTCCAATCCCAGCTACATGGCCCTTGAAATCGAGCCATATCTCCCTTTGATGCTGAGCTAAGGCCCTTTGAAATCGAGCCATTGACTTTGACTACTTCGCCTTCCGTCTGCCGCAGTTCTAAGAACCGGTTTTCACATGGCCCCTTTGAAACTGAGCTACATGGTTCCCTTAACGTTGAGCTACATGGCTCTTTTGAAACTGAGCTATGTGGCTTTATCGTCTTCCTTCCCTTGGGAAAGCAATAAGACAGTTTTTAATGCAGTCTACATGGAGAATCGAACTGGATCGCGTGGCTTCCAAGCGCCCCGGTTTCTTGAAAACCTCCCTTTCTTCGATGGTCTATGCTATACCCGCCTCCTAACCTTCTTCCTCTCGACAAAGGCTGGAGCTCTGTACAAAGTGATGAAGCCTCGTGGTTTGACCCTACCACGGAGTCTGTTTAGTGGTCGCATGCTGACGTTTGGTTTCGACATTCTGCCATTTGTAGGAGTTGTGTTATTCCCTAATCCCTCCCATGTGGGAGTTGTGTTGTTCCCTAGTCCTGCCCCTTGATGGAACTAGACCTGGGAACATATTTGGAGGGGGCGGCGTGCTCAGAGGGAATTTTTGTAAGTCCCGCTTCCTCCATTATTCCTTTCCTCTGCTCTTTTCTCCTTCTCATTCTTTTTCTCTTTCTTGTGGTTTTCACCTTGATTGGGTGTTGGCCGATTGTGATCTTCCAAGATGTAGAGAACGACTTTGCTGATTTGTAATCTTTTTTATGAGATAAATCGAAATGAAAGTACAGCTTCTTGAAACGTGTGTATCACTTATCCGGGACGCTTTGTTTTTGCTTTTTTTTTGTTTTTTCGTTTTTTTTGTTGATTGTGTATCTCGCGAGAATATTAATCAAATAAAATGAAATACAAAGGTTGTTACAAAGTAAAATCATGAATTTCTTTATTAAAAGCGTAATCCTGAGGTCTATTGGTAGAATCGCCCCGAGGTGCCCAACGCTCCAAGAATGTGGCAAGGCTCTTTTCCCTCTTCCGTTTGAAGCCTTGTAGTTGCCAGTCGACTTAGTCTGGCTATACCATGTGGTCCTTCCTGGCCATTGCGCCTCTGTGTGGGGTCTTTCCTTGTCAAGCAGAGCCTTTTAGAACTAGGTCTGGGCTTTAAAACTCCCGCCCGACCTTCCTAGCTGTGGCCATACATTTCCTTGCCGTCTTTCGTGACAGTCCTGCCACGCCTTTAGAACCTCGCTCATTTCTTCTAGAAGGTTAAGGTTCAAAGGAGAATCTCCTCAGCCAGGTTCGCATTTCCATGGATCTAACTCTTGGTGATTTTAGCCCAACCTCGAGATGAGCAATCGCTTCAGTGCCGAATGCCAGAGCAAAACGGCCTTTGAGAGCTCCGACGATAATTTAGTTCTCAGATTCCCATAATACTCCAGGAGGCATTCTACCATTTTCGCTTTAAATTTTCCAGCTTAGTTTTTAACCCTGCCTTGAGAGTCCTTATAGCGACTTCTTCTTGTCCATTGGACTACGGATGAGATGGGGACGAGTAGTAATTCTTGGTTCCGAGCTCGGCGCAGAAATCTCTGAACTTAGGATTTCCGAACTGTTTCTCATTATCAGATACCAGGGCTCTAGGGATTTCGAACCTGCATATTATGGAACGCCAAACAAAGTTACGCACCTTCATTCGCTGATCGGCTGCTGGGTCTCACTCACGACCCAGGCTAATCCACTCCTACAACGATAAACTCTGCACCGGCCCACTCAGGAGCCCCAATATGTCTAGCCCCACTCATGGAAAAGGCTAAGGGCTTCAGATTGAGGTCACGGCTTGATTGGGAGGTGAGAGATCTGCATGCTCTGGCGCATCTTCAGATTTTTTAACCAAATTCCGCCAAGGTCTCGAGCATTATAGGCCACACACATCCCCGTCTCAAATGTCTTTACTACCATGACTCTAGCCCGATATAGTTGCCACAGATACCTTCGTGCACCTCTGAGCACGACCGGCGCGCTCTCTTCTTTCCCTACGCACTCAAGGCGATCGTGCAGGAAAGCCTGCTTATAAAAGGGTCCCCATGAAATGGGTGAATCTAACTAACCTCGCCTCTCGAGCTTAGAGGCCCCTCTCGATCACTCCGACAATATTCCATCCATCAAGTAATCCTAGATATAGGCCCAATATCCAAATGGGCTTGACATTACTCGGGGACATTTCTTCATCACGACATTCACCGAGGGTCTCCGGGAGCTGTCTCACCAAGACAAGTCTATTCAGATCCTCTCGTGATGTTGTTGCTAGCTTTCCAGGCAGTTCACTATGCACTCTCTACCCTTGGGACATGCCTGACCTAAACCCGTATGAACTTTTTAAACAAATTCTTGCACCTTTGAGGTAAAGGATCATTTTTTTCGGGTCCTAGCTTCTGCAGGAGTCCTCTATCCGTTTTACCACCAACCTGGAATCACCCATACCCCATTTTGATCACCCACGAGGTGTTGTCTGAATGGCAAAATGGTATCAGCCTTGCTATTGAGGCTTGAAATCAACTGAGTGCGTATTCCACGTCAATCACGCTCCGGAGGCCACGAATCAGACCTACACCGCTTCCCAGGCACTTACAACCATCCAACGACAACCACACACGCCCGCCTGACCCAATATTTCCCGGGTCATCGAGGACATTGAAGGGATGAATTCCATGATGAACCGCCAAACCTCGCCTTGACTACCATTAGTCCTTGGCTTCAGATCCGATGTTGGAACACTCTCAACTCTATAGCCTATTTTATCAGTCTTCCCGAGGTCTCTGGCTTGTGCAATATCTCGCTTCGGTGTTCTGTCGATTTCAGCTAGTGTGAGAGCTCAGAATATGGTCGGCTTCTCCTGGCAAGTGGTCACTAATGCTAGGATTAATTTCTCCATCTTTGATACTCTTTCTCCGCCTCCTGCAGCCTGCCACGTGAATAGACCAATTGTTGTTTTCATCTCGTCACTTTAGGCGACGCTAGTTGAGAAGTCTGAAATGGCCAAATAAAGGGTAAGAAGTTCTCCCCTAAGGGCTTACTATATTTATATGTACTGTGCAAGTTTCTTTAGCCCTGAACGCTCACACTGGGCTTCCCATTGAAAGCCTTTTTCGTAACTCGAGTGAATGGTCGGTACTGGTCTGGATCTGTGATAAGGTGCTGCCTGCTGCATCTATTCTCCTAGCCAAATGTTGAATTTCTTCGTGCTCCAAAGGCGGCCGTATGTTTAGTACGACTTTATCTATCTAGATTTGCCTCTATTCCCGTAATTTGACTATGAACCCAAGAATCTTTCCTACCGAGATCCCATGCAATACTCTTGGTTGGGCTTGTCCCCCATGTTATAGTTTTTGCGACCCGAACGACCAGCCAGGCTGGCTACGTGGTTTCACTAACTCCGACTTCACCAAAGACAACATCTATATATACCTCCCATGGATGTCTCATTTGTCAAATGATTTTGTTTACTAGCTCTGGTAGGTGGCCCCACATTCTTCAACCCGAAAAGGCACTCACCCGTAAATAAAGAAGTACCTTGCCTACTACAAATGAGGTGTATTCTTAGTCACCAGGTCCATTCTCGATATATTATATCCCAAAGAAAGTGTCCGCGAAGCCGGTATCAGGCCGTACCGGCATCCACTATATGTTGATCCCGGTGGGAAAGCTTATCTTTTGATGTGCCTTCGTTGATATCGATGAAGTCACGCAGAGTCGCCGCATTTGCCATTTGCCTTTCGGGTTTGAGGATTTCATTGTACCAACCTGGCCAAGGTGATTCTACTTCTCGGATAGCTTTGGCCTGATGGAGTTTATTAACTCTCTTCACACGCCTCTCCCATTTTCCGGGGCGAAACTTCATCTTTTGTTTGATTTGTTTACTGGAGGGGCCATGTTCAGCTTGTGTGTGTGATTACTCGCAGGTTAATTCCCCATATCCTCCCGCTCTGTGAATACTACTTTCCGCCAAAAAGTGGATAAGGGAGGCCCATGACGCCTCGCCAATCCGATCCGGCGTAAACGTAGATGTTTCGCCTGGTCGTCAAAACTCAGATTAGGTTCTAGTTCTTCTGAGCTTTAGGTCGAATGGCTTACCTCATCTCTCATGTCGAGCCTGGCCCATGTAGATTTCGCTTAACGCTTTTGTTTCATTGATGCCGAGTAGCACTCGAACCATTCCTACCCTATCTTCGTAGTAAACTGACAACCATATGATAGTGGGAAGGACACCCTTATGGCATTGAGGAGGGTCCCACCCAATAGTATGTTGGTGTCACGATACATCTACTACGAGGAACTTTATCACCATCATATTCGGTACGTGGATCTCCCAAAGTGAGCACTAGCTGTATCGAATTCTAGGGCAGCACTCTCCGCAGAACTTCGCAGCGGCGTTGACCGGCCGAAGCCCTTCTCGGCGCCCATTTTATCTAAGGCTAACGCAAAGATGATGTCTACCGAGCTCGTTGTCAACTGTGACTCGTAATTATTCATTGGCTACGAGCCTAATTTTATTACTTATGGATCATCATGGAGATGTTGGCAAACTTCCATGTCGTGAGAGTCCGAAAAGGAGTTAGTGTGGAAAGGTCTCCAAATGGAGGAGTTTGGACACCGCCTTGTATTTCAGTGTCTCCCCTCATCTAATGCTGCGATGAGCCTTTCAGCCGAGCCGACTTTCTCTCCCACAAAACCCTCGAGATCATATGGATTCCGGCAAGGCCGCCGAGTCGAGCCGGGCCGACGAGGTGACGGGGGCGCACCGGTCCCGCCCCTTCCCGAGTCCACAAGCGGCAAAGATGTCCACGCCGGATCAAAGATTCAATTTCCTTCTCAATCGGAGTGTAATCATCTGCTCTGGTTCATGATCTCTCGTGGAATTTTGGCACTACTGGGCCGAGTCTTTTTTTGGTTGGCCTGTTTTCATCTCTAGATGGCTACCTTTAAAATCTCTTTCTATGTCAAGGCTCACAGAGGGGACTTGCAGTGGAAGACATCTAGGGTCATTGGCGGTGAATCTGTCGGGGTGATATCGCTGCTGCAGCCAGCCGAGGTAGGCCCAAGCGTTCCCCCCGGGCAGCTTCGCCTCTTCAGATTGGCCGGTGTTCTTCGCCCTTCGTGGGATTCCATCTCCCGTCCCCCTCGTCCTCGGGCTTCGCTCTCTTTTCTCACCCCTCGCTTCTCATTTTCTCAAGAGTTTTCCTGCTAGATAAGGGATTCTCATCGCCGATGTATTTCATTGTGAGTACCTCCTCATGCTTGGTTGAGGGTTCTTTGAGATGGAAAACATCAAGTCTTTCGATTGCACGCTAAGCCCGATAATGAAAGTGGTGATGGCAAACTTCTCATCTGGGATGTCTACCTTTAATGACTCTAATGCTAAACCTCTGTACGTAGATTCTGTGTTCTCCCCGAGCCCCGCCAGCGCCGCAGAAGTGATACCGCTTCCCGTGACGCTCGTGCTCCGATGAAGTGGGAGACGAACATGATGGATAGCTCTCTGAAGGATGAGATCGACGATGGCGAGCCCGCGAACCAAAGCAATGCGCTCCTTTAGCGTGATAATGGCGCTCCTTTATCCTGCTGGTATTCCTGCATTCGCGGTAGCTCCATCCGATTCTTGTAAGTAATGGAGTGTCTTAGGATCTTCGTCTACGAACGCTTCGACCGGAGGTATCTTAATCTCACGGGAGAGGGAAGGTAGTACTCCCGGCCGTGAACTGGGACATTGCTCATGTCGCGACCAAAGCATCCATGGAGACTCGGAGCTCGTCCTTTATAGTCCTTCATGTGGCTGAGCCTGCTGGATGTCTCGTAAATGTGTCGCCCTGCTGATCGCTCCTCTATCTCTTGCTGGGCTGATAAAGGATGGGTCCATTGTCTCCGTTTGTTCCACTTCAAGCATCCCCTCATTACGGTCCTCTCCAGTGGGGTCTAGAGGGACTGCTGGATCCCTCGGGCTCGGGGCTAGTTTCTCCTTCCTCCTCATTAACGTCCCGAGGAATGCCGGTGTTGCGCCATTCTTCCGGGCGCTGTACTTTTTCCGTGTGAGTTCCTCCAAGTCCCTCAAGAAACGCCAGAGACGAGTGCCCTAACTTTACTGCAATACTGGCCTATAGAGTTTCAAGAGCGTCTCTTCTGTATCGGCCATTCAGGGTCGCCCCTATCGTCTTGCATCCTGTGGGGCTGATACGACCTCCCGCCATGTTTCGGGCCACAACATCAATCGCTAAGAATTCAATTTTATTTGTAAAGGAAATGCCATCCCATGACTATGTATCTTTCCAAATCGATGGTGCTTTTCTTGTTCTGGCTTACTCAGGATCGGAGCGGGTCAGAGTCACAGCCGATTTGCTAATCTCAGACAAGATTCTAAGAAAAACAATTAAATAAGGTGATCCTCGGCAGGTGTGCCAGAGGGCCTCTCTGATGCCACCCTTTCTTTAAGAAAAGATCAATCATTTTGGGCGAAGTTTTTTTGCATACTCTGTGGGTAAAATGGATCGGTATTTATATGGAAATAAAGTGGTTACTTCTTCTCTTGTTAGATGGTGGTGATTTATATCTCCCCAAATAGGGTGAGGAGCTCTCTTTCTCATCATGGACCGATCGTTAAGGGATAATGGAGGTTTTGATCAAGAAAGATCCTCTTTCCTTAATCCGGGGGAGTGGATCACGGAGGATCAAGCCTCTCACGAGTCTTTTGGGCTACCTATATCACTTGATCATGATCATATGGCCTGGTGATTAGTGCCCAAAAAGTGTTATTTTGAACCCTATTTTTAATAGGTTTTGAGCGCTTTTTGTGTACTAATTGTTATAATTAACCCAATTGACATGTTCAGTCCCTTATCAGATTTCATCACTGGATTACATTTCAGGGCTAATTTTAGTTCGTGTGTTTTTAATGCCAAGCCTATTTATCATTCCAAGTACGAAGAATTCGGTCGAACTCAAAGATTACGTATCAAAAAAAATCAAGAAAAGAATAATGTAAAAGGAAAAGCAAAATAGCATGAATCGATGAATAGTGCAGGCATTGAATAAGAGTCGTGAATAGTGATGAATGCGGAGGATGAATAGCATCAATAGCAAAATTTCACATAATGAAAATTCGTTGATATAGTGAAATTTCGCTATGTAGCACCCCCTCCAGAGCTAAATTCTCCGCCTCCTTGTTTTGTACAAATGACCCCGCTTTGGTTAATTCTACGCCTCTTACCCTCACCTGTAATCATACTCATTTAGGCTAGATTGGTATTTCACCGCTTGCAAGGCCATATGTCATTCTTCTTAACATCTTGTAACCCACCTTTTCGAAGCATCTCCAAAGACGTGGGCCCCGCTTTTGCCTCTACGCCCTTCTCTCCTTTCTCTCACTCTCTAGAAACCAAACACACCCTTCGAGGATGACAACTCAAAGGATGTTTGGCCAAAGCCTCTAAAACCTTGCCAGAAGAGGGTTGCTAGGGCTTGGGGAAGTGCGAGTGTTTGCATTTTTGTTCCCCTGCTTCAAGCAAACAGTTTTGACATTTCAGCCCCAAATTGCAACCTAGATTTGAAAGTTCTCTTAATGATGTTTCTTACCAATACTCTCTGGTAATCTTGTGGTTCAGCATGTATTCTTAGCATTAGATACACTCGATATCCATTAGTTGCTATTTATGCTTCACCTGGAGGTAGGTTAAGGTTATATTTTCAATTTAGATGCATCCTCATTGATCATCACTTGGTAATCTTTAGGTTCAAGTGGATGCTTATTGTTAGATCCACCGAGATTCATTAGAAGGCTCCTTTACGACCATTGCAGGATGGACTGCTGTGATAGATTTTCACTGTAGGAACCATAAATGCTAAATAAATGCTAAATAAATGCTTTCTATCAAAAGGAAAATTATTAGGGTTTAGTTTTTAAAGTTAAATGAAGATCTGGCTCGGGAATTGACTATAGGTCATCCTCCCCAACGCGAGGAAATAAACCCGAGGACCTCTTTGTAACCCTATCAACCTAAATCTAGCGTTCTTAACACTTCAAGGATTTCTTTTTACACTTTATTTTAGTTTCTATTTCCTGGGCTTTATTTCACTCTACAAATATCACTACACACTTTACACCAAATCCTAAAATCCAAAACAAATTCACCATTTTGAGCCTATCAGAATCATTACCTTGGTACAAGAAACCGATCCCCTCTCAGATTCGATCCTAGAGCCGCGATATCGCAGAGAGTTACGCTACTTAAGGAGAGGGAGAGTAATTTGTGGCTATAAATTTTGTTGATTCATAAATAATCTTTACTCGTGGCACGACCATCCGTGGTTTCACCCCAGGCCCAACCTCGTACTTTGGGCATGGTAGGATCTCACTGCGGGGCTGCTTTCATTGGGTTGAACCCTCAAATCCTCTTCATAAGGCGCAACGTCAGGGGCTTAAGTTCTGGGCTTAAGCTCTAGGCTTGTGCACATATTGTTTTGGACCCCATCACTCATCATTGCCTAAGTAGAAAGCTCAGACAGGGAAAAACAACGGTTTGGTACTGCAAGAGATGGATATATTAGGAGCTCTAAATGGTTGTGTGTGTACTCCTATAATTTACAAATGTTACTTGAAAACTCTTAGCTCTAGCTTCTCTCTAACTTCAAGCCTAAACACTCTATCTTCTGGAGTAAATTCAGCCACTTGCATTTCTATCCTCACATCCAAATATAAGGATTTAATTGTCCAAGTAAATTTATTGAAATAAACTTTCCTATTATGAAGATGATATAATAAATGATTCTAGTTTTTCAATTCCCATTACTTAATAGTCCTGAATTTTTGAAAGATAAATAAAGGATTTTCCTAAATATGTTCTTTCAAAGATCTTCTTTGTTTTACTTAATGACTCTAAAAAGTATTGTTGAAAATAATCCCTAAATAATGTTTCTTTATTCAAAGAATGAATTAAATGTAGCTAGTATTCTATAAATTAAATTTATAATTTTATAATATCTAAACATAAAACTTTCTTTAACCCTCTTATAGAAATATTGAGAAGTTGTTTTGTCCCTTTTCACTATTTCCCTATAATATTATTAGTCTTAAATTCCTAAATATGGAGGACTCTGAGAATTTTAATATCTAGACATTTTCTTAAGGGTGTTGGCCAATAAAGAAGCAAAACCAAGGTGGATTAATGGGAAGTCATGTGTGCGCCACTACAGCCTTAAATAAGACAATATCGAGTGAAGGGTTGAGTTGTTACAACTAGCCTTGAACCGGATAATATCAGGTGAAGAGTTAGGTCATTATAAATGGTATCAAAGCCTAATCCTCGACCATAAGTGTGCCAGAAAGAACGCTAAGCCTCTGGGGGAGGGGTGGGGGGACTATGATGTCCCAAATTGCCCAAAGATAGAAATGTGAAGTTCCATATATGGACTTAAACTAAACACTATAAAGGCCTTTTCTTGAGGGCATAGGCCCAATAGAGAAGCAAAACGGGGAAAGGTTGGTGGGAAACCTTGTGTGTTCCACTACAACCCTAAATCAGACAATATGGAGTGAAGAGTTGTACCTATAAATGGTACTTGTAAAACCTTATCTTCGAACTAAAGGTCCATATATGGAAAGTATATGGATGTAATATGGTGCATGCTAGCAAGGATGCTAGGCTCTAAGGGATGGATCAGAGTGTCTCACATTGTCTAGAGCGAAGTATGTCCATGATATAACATTTGAACCCACATTATCAAGGCCGCTTTCACACGCATGTGTCTAATAGAAAAGCAAGTTAATCGGGCTAGCGCTAGTAGGAAGCCATGCGCAAGGCCATTGTAAAGATTAAACTAGACAATATCGAATGAAGGGTTGGGTCATTACACTTTAACGCCTACTACGTACCCTTAAACCTATACATCAATGAAGAGTTGACGTTATACTTCAATAAGCGGTAGACACGCGAGACAAACTCCCTTCCCCACATTGGTTTTTTCTTTCCCCATCTCTTTGTTATTGCAATGAAGCTTCCCTAGGGTCTATCAACTGACTATGTACCTCCTAACTCCCTATTTCCAAATATAAGAACTAGCTGTATTACGGTAAAGCATATGAGGACAAACTTCATAAAGATGACTATGACAAGGGAGAAATTGTGATCTGAAAATACTTTAGATAATCAACGTTTAAAATAATATAGGGGGACTCAAATGAGTTCATAAATTGTTTACTTTGAAAAACCTATTGTTTCCAAAAAATAGATTTAATTTCATTAAATAATCATTATTGTAATTGTTGCTCTATACTTACATCTTTCCAAATGTGATCCATCCCAATCATTCTTTTACAAAAATTAGCTTTACTCTGTTAGTATCTCTAACTGAAGCATCATAGACATCTATTCCTTAATTTTAGGAAAACTTTGCCTACGTGTTTTCCATGGAAAATAAACTTAGGCTTCAAGTCTTTCTACCCCCTATTTCTATCCTTGCTGGATGGTAATTGGACCACCCTTACAGTGCTTTTATTGTTTCTGATGATAATTTTATTTTGAGAATTACAAAAATAAGAAACACACCATTTTTATTGGAAAAATGAATCATTAGTAAATGAGTAAATTACTATTATTACTTTAAATGATCCATCAAGTAATCATTCACTTACAGAACCTGTCTCTTTTTATATATATAGATAGAGATATATATATATATATATATATATATATATATTATTATTTTTTGCTTATGCGGAATAATAAGAACTCGTAATGAATGACTCCAAGTCTTCTTACCCTTATTTATTCTTGTTGGATATGTTAACTACTCCCTACCATGCTTCTTGTTTCTACATGGACAATTCTTGACCTTGCTAAAATACAATTGATAAACATATGTATGTTCCAAGTCACAATTCTCGATGCTCTGACAAGTAATCTCATTTGACTTTAGGTGCAAAGATGTCCGTAACTTATAGGACTTAGTGTACGCAAAGTGTGATGCAGTATATTTGGTACAAAGTAAAAATATACATACCTTACTTGGTTTGGCACCTGTCTATGCTCATTATGGTTAAAATAGATGCAAAGATTTTCAGCTGATCTCATCTAAGGTTTGGTAATTAGTCTTATGTGTACTAGACTTCTCTCTATCCACGATCCTTCTTAAAATCTAATAACCCTTAGTAAAATCTCGAAATAACTCCCCACCTTCTAAAACATCGTACACTCATACCTACATTATATCTATATATAAGATGGAGAAAATAAAGAACATGGAGGTACTTCCTTTGGCTGAGAGGAGTACCATGTGTTAGAGGCTGAAGAGAAAAGGGTAAAGAGAACATATTCTAGAAGAAAACTTCCTAACACAATCAGAAGCTTATATGGATACAAGGAAGGATTCTAGCGAGGTTAGTTATGGATCCGTTTCAGTGATAAACTATTTGATTCTAGAACATCAGAGATCACAATTTACATGAGTTGCTGGGTTCAGAGGAGGCATAGTGTATTATATCTGGTGTTGTCAATTTTAGTGAAGATAGGTGCTCCTTTATATCATCCGTTTGATCATGATCAGATGAGCAGCAGTTTTCTTGACTTTCAACAATGGAGAGCGGGTATGGGTATGGCTCATGATAAGAGGGATTAGGCTCTTCATGAGAGATGTAAGTAGGGGAGGAACTCTTTATAAACCTATTATGCATGTTCTTTCATACCAGGGAAATAAATTCTGCTTCTCTCTCCCCTTCCTTCTCTCTCTCTCTTCGTTTCTTCATTATTTTCTATGGCTGACTGTTTTCTCTACTGAGCACGAACACTATATGTTTGATTACTAACATGTAATTAAAGACCAATATAATAGCTATATAATATTATGTTTTAAGTAAAGGGGCTTTAATTAGTACACTGGAAGCAAGTATATATAGATACAATAAGGTAAAAACAATATTTGTGATGTTTGAGCTTTCTTCTTTCTTGCTCTTCAAATTACAAGACAAATCTATCCTTTTCTTTTCAAGAAAATACTATTTTGTTATACATCTTTTTCCTGCAACCTTGGTTGTCAAAGATCAACAGAGCCTCCGATATCATATTTTTACCCAGTATAAAAGCAATCTTAGGAGGGAAAAACTTCAGCTGGAAATATTTGTTTATTGTTTTAGTCAGGCCTTTGCCTTCTAGTTTCTATGACTTAGTATAAGGTAGTTCCTCCTGGCTCCTATATCTTTCTGGATTTGAAGTATTATCGGCTTCAATTTTATTTTTAACTTTGAATCTTCATTTTTTTTTTCCTTTTATTTACTTCCCTCTCTATTTTCTTCTCTTGCATTTTCCCTACTGAATTCTCAAACTAAATATAATTCAAAGAATTTCTTATTTTTCCCTTTCTAATTGCTTCCTCCCATTCTTATACTCTAAGGCCTAAATGAAAAGACTTGCAAAGGAAAAAAAAGAAGAGAAGAACAATCAAGGAATAATACAATACACTGGAACAATTAGTGCATTAAAATATGCGTCAGAGTTGGTCAACATCAGCTGGCTGTCTAAAGGGTGCTTCTGGGAAGGAAATTTACAGGTTATAGTGATAGAGCATTTATGGGAAGATTTGCGTTTCAGCTTTCTGCTTTGTGTCTTGATAATGCTGGCATTATGGGAAAATTTCAAGTTTCTGCAAGTAGAGAAGAGCTGAAGTCTACCAATTATGATTGATAAGTCCCTCATGCTGAGTGAAATATATACCCATTTGAGCCTCATCTGGGTCCTAGCCATTTAATCTTAGTTTAGGTAGCCTAGATAGGCTTAACTGATCTTAGAATTGCATGATAATTCATGTTAATGGGTTGTATCTTGTCGACTAAACATTGATCAAACTTAATATGATAAATAATAATCGTGATAAAAATATTTTCAATCACGACCCAATTATTAATTGGGTGGCACGACTCGTTTAATCTGATTATGAATGACTCATTTATGATTATATCTGGGTTTAACCCATTAACTTTGGACATGAATAACCTATGAAAATCTGATGGGTCAAATTAGAGCTCAATCTAGTCAATTTGGGTTATGCAAATTGACACTTAAAACAATCCATTTATTGAACGGTTAAACATCTTGGCATGATTATAGTCAATCAAACCTGCTAGATTCGAATCGGTTATGAATCATGTCAAATTTTGTCACTCTACTTTGTGATCCAGCTGTGCTAAACTAAGCTAGTTAGGCCTGTCCTGCCAGCTAGCCCATGGGTCTTCTTCGGACCTTAAGACCAAATACTGCCTTTAATTTAGAGATCCTGATTTTGAAAATCAAAAGTCTGGTTTATTCAATATAGTAGAGTTACGGCAAATGGGAATCTCTTTCAGGAAAGAAACTAAAAGTAAGAAAGTAAGAAGCAAATTGAACAATGTTATTATTCTTCGGGGTTGGAAAATTTCTTCCCTCTCTTCTTTCTGCTGTTAATATATGAGGGATTATGAAGAAAAACTATATTTCTATGTGCTCTGGAATTTGATTTAAAATCTGATAAAGTCTAGATTGTGGTTTCTTCCCATTAAACATTGTGATACATCAATTAAGAGCTTGAGAATCCTGTTTCGCCACCATAATCATCACTATAAACTCATTTACATAATTTTGAGTGTTCATAGTATATATTTTTATTTGAAGTATTTATGTAGAGATGTTTTTTGAACGTACTAGGATGATCATATATCTAGTGTTTGCTGAAAAACACTTTAAATGAATTTTCAATTGGCAAGTGATATTTGAATATTATAAATGATTTTTCAAACTAAAGCGCTTTAAAAATACACGTTGAACCAACTTTCAGTTCAAGCCTTATACTCTTGCCTCAAATATTGGATGAGAGTAGTAATTTCAATTTTCATAAGAAAAGTGACTTATAGTATTAATACTTTAGCTTAAATAAAAAAATTCAGAATTCAAAGCCATATTTTTAACTATATTTGATTGAAACAAGTAATCTGCGCGACTCTAAGAAGGTGACAAGACATGTCTCAAATCAAAAGTGACTCTATAGTTGTATCGAATTGAGTCTCAAATTCAAAAGTGACTTATAGTTACTTATAGGATTGTGTCTCACCTAAAGGATTCTATAGTTGCATTTAGGATTGAATCTCAACTCAAGTGATTATAGAGTAGTTGTGTGACATGGGATTAATTTTTCAACTAAAAGTGACTCTAGTATAGTTACGGATAGGATTGAAAAGGTCTCACTTAAAAGTGATTCAAGAAGTAACAGATTGAATTCAATTCAAAGTGATTGCGAGTAATTGCGGATATGATTTAATTTTCAATTAAAAGTGACTTTATAGTTGGGCATATAGATTGAGTCTCAACTAAAGTGATCATGGTTGCATTATGCAACTAAAATAACTATAACTTACTATATAACTACGACTAGACTTATATATATAACGTCAACATTAAAATGGTTTTTCTTTTAAATATTTTTTGTATTTTCAGGCTTCATTCACAATTGTTTATGTCTACTGATTTTCACCGTTTGGGTGTGTTGTTTGAGGTTCCCATTGCTTTATCAAAAGTGCAAGTTCAACTGCTTTCATTAAATCTAGAAAAGCCTCCACCTCTCTACCCAAAAACCTTCCGCAGTAGAGCCCCATATCGATCATGGAAATTGTTGCACACAGTTCCCAAGCGCGATTTCACCGAGAAGAAGAAGAACTAGACCACTCGAGTAACCCGCCGACTCTCCTTCTTACCAAAATGGCAAAAGAATTTCCATGCCTTGGCCATTCTCTCGAAAGTTCCATAATCTTCTCTTCCTCTCTCCTCTTTACTCTCTCTTTTTACATTTTCAAACCCTAGCCCCATTCCTAAACCCGACCTTACCTGATATACTCTGGGTTTCTCCCATCAAATCCTTCAAACATACTTACTTACTAACACTCTCAGAAATTCTGAGCCGTTTCCTGTGAAACTCCTCAAATCTGGTCAATAGAGATGCAACTTGCGTGATTCAAAGGGCTTTGATCCCATATCCCCGTCCCGATGCCGGGGAGTGAGAAGGACAGATGAGGATCGATAAAGAGACACGTGGCAGGAAAGGCCAAGATTCAAGACTCACTCATGGATTGACGGAGACCCCGATAAAAAGGCCCCATGCCTCACAGCTCCTGTCGCTGATGTCGATTGGGACGGGTTGCTTGCTTGGCCATGGCGCGGGTAAGATTGTCCGTTTTTTCTGGGGCCTGGGCTTGGCTGGTTGCACACCAAAAGACGGGAAATTTCTGAATAATCAAATAATTATAATGGCAACCTCTAATCGAACTAGAGACGTGGCACAAATCGTTATGCCCCCGCCATGCTTTGTATGTAATAACCCCCTCCTTGAGTCAAGATTCATATTTAGATCCTACCCTCGCCGCCACATAGGTCGAATTCCTGGCAAACATTGTCATCCAGATTCTCTTGTGCCTGATTCATCTTATAATGGTCGTGGTTCAGCGCCCAGTCATCAAATAATATCTACCTTTCCTGACATCTCGACGAAAACAGCCATATATTTCTTAATAGCTTGATGAATTGGCGTTGGTATGTTTGGATTTGCAGCATTCTATACTTACCCAAGACCGCTGCTACCGCTCTAGGTCACCTACATCGTCGCAACCCTGACAATTTAATTAAGGTTGTCAGTACTATTCGTACTCTGGAGCTCATATTAAGATAGCCGGATACCATAAACACCTTGATCAGATATTGATCCCACAAAATTTTAATGCATTTTGTTCCTTGCAAAACTTTGTTACTTTATTTGCCTTCCATATATGTCTTATGCATTATTTTCTGCATAATGGGGATTAGTTCTGTAAGTGCTCAAGTAAAATACATTTAGTGGATATTCTCCAGTTAGAATGTTTGATCCAAATATTACTTTATGCTTTCGCTTTCCTTTGGTCAATGCAATTATATTCGTACTTTATTAGGTGGAACTACGATTCCTTGTAATGTGGATCAGATGACAAAGAAATATGGCTTTCTTTTTTTTCTTTTTTTTTTTGATGTATGTGTATTTCGCTTTGTTATTCTGCAAAACCACTTGAGCTTTAATTGCAGCCCTTATTCTCAAAGTGTTCAGAGACTTACCAGGCTTCCAAGCAAGACAGAGGCAAATTCACTTACCTATGGTTATGTGAATGCATTTTATCCTAAGGTGTGGAAGAGTACAAAAACGAGACTTAACAAAGTAGGTGTTTTATCACCTATTTCAAGGGCTTTCTTTTCTGATTTCAACTCCATCCCGGCTCTTGGGATTCCTTCAACCGAATAACATGTGTGGCTGTTGCTTCGCACTCTGTGCCTTAGTGTCATTCTCATTAAATAACAAGATTTCGTAAATGATTTACCGCTTTTCTTTTTTTTCGGATCAACGCCAATTAGTGTTTTTCGTGAATGTGCCGTTGTTATATGAACTTTAAAGAAAAGAATGAATCGACTAGCCCTATTCATACTTCACTCAGCATTGTTGTCACTTTTTTAATAGATAAAAGAATTATAAACAAGGCGCTAAAATTGCGCCCTAAGGAGAATATGAAGAGGACACTTCCTTCCCTGGGGAACAAAAAGTCACAAAGCCAAAAAGAAATCACGCTATGCAAAGCAACTCCTCATTTAAACCTGCCCCAATTATTAAAGCCAACTAAGGTCAAAGGACCATTTTCTACATGTCTCACTCAGGTGGATTGTAGAAGGCTCCCAGTTCAAGGTCCTAAAAATTGGCCCGTTTTAATGGATGATAAACATTGCATCTCATTAAAGGTAAGAGAAACAACTCGCCAGTCATGATTAGTTGTAATAAGACAACATGGTTTCATGTACAAAGTTCCGTTTTGTTTCTTCATTCTTCCTTAATTTTTTTGTTGATTTTATTTTAATAAATCTGATTATGATCAACTTTAGATATGATCAGAAGTTATTAACTTGTTATTAATCTGTCAATGCTTCCCATGGTCGATTTCGTGGAGCCCATCCCTTACTCCTGGGCCCTCTCCTATCCCCCCGATGAAGAGGTATCGGAGCATTTTGGGCAAACTAAGTGCTTGAGTATCTGGTGTTTACTAACTTATCCTCGTGTCTGTTCCTTATTTGATGAGTAGTTCCTCCTCTAATAACTGATTTCTCTCTAGGCAATGCTATCGTGTCTCGTGCACCCTCAAGCCTATCTATGGTTTAACCTTTAACTAGTGGAGCTTTATTAGAATGTCCGCAATAGAGGAAGTTTGATCCCGCTATTGTCTTCCACTGCATGCCGGGAGGTGGCTGGACTCCCCGTGTATGACATAACATATCTACATCGTATGATGATTTATCTCTGGGTCATCAGCAACTACTTCAAAGTTTTGCGCATGCATCAGAGTTCTTAATGTGAATTAAACCTTGCTCTTGGGAACCTTCCAATAACAGTGGAACTCTTCGGCTTCTAGTTTTATGTATATATTACATATATATATATATATATATATATATATATATGTATATATATATACACACACACATACATACATGTGAGGCACCAACAACACTCTAGCTTAATTGCTCTATCAGAGATTTTATTAAAAGAAAATATAATTTCCATGGATCAAGCCACAAATAAATTATCAATGTGATATTTAGAGTGTCCATCTTAAGGCCCGCCTTTCTTTCCAATGGTAGGCTTTGTGTTTATATGATTAAATTATATTGATATGAGGAGATGTTAATACATGTGTGTTTTTCCTGTAATTTAGGTAAGATGTAGCAGTTTACTCTTTTCTTTCCTTATTTTGGCTTCAGAGGTAAAATTGTATCTCGTTTAGGACTTGGAACTGCACCTCTACAAACCCTCTCCATCCTGTTACCGGCTGAGCTAGACTCCCAAGGATGTGTTAACCTAATCTATTCTTGTGTATATCTTCCCGAAAAGTATTTATTATTTATTCTTATTATATCAGATATTTTTATTTAAGTTTCTGATGTTTCCAAAATTTATAATTTTCTAATATAAATTTTTTCAGTTGATAAAAAGATTTTGATAAACATTAATTCAGGATAAAGAAGATGATCTGAAGGTGGGTGTTAAATCCACAGCCTTGAGGTGTTAAATCTAGATTATCATTATGGCATCTGGTATCAATTGCCCATCTTCATGTAGATTTTTTCTTTCTTGAGAGTTGGTTGTTGATGAGTGCCTAAAACACTCATCTTACACTCGCGTCGGTTCTTCATTTCACATCATTTTATATAATCATAGTCTTACGCCAGATCCCATTTATGTCCAAAAAGGTCATGTCTTCATCTTGATTAACGATAGCCTTCGCAGGCCAAACTTAACAATGATATTAAAAAGAAGATTCCATACGCACGTCATTACGTCAAATATTTTTTTCCACCCCAAAATTTTGACTCATCATTTAAAAGTACGTAATGGCTCGCAAATTAGGGCATGGTGAATGGTACGAATCGGCGCGGCACATAATTCCAGAGCAAGGTATGCATGTGTGACTCAGAAGTGCCCTGGATTTGACTACTTTTCTTTGTTTGGATATTTCTTTGATAGGAGAAATGATGTTTTTAATACTAAATAATCGTCTCTTTCATTCATGATGTTCTAGATCTATTTCAAAGGTTACGCCAAAACTCTCAGCTATGGTGATGGATTAAAGATTGATCTTTATGTTATTCAAATGTTTTATAAATTGTCGATCTATTCTATAATTAGTTTAATTATAAGGTGGATAATGTTCAGCCAAGATTAGCATAATCAGATCGAGATCCTAGATCTCGAGAGATGAGGGTCCAGTGGATCCGGTAGAGTAGCTTTCAGCCGATTCAAGTTAATAGAGGATGTCTCTAACCTCGCGTGGTATCCGTTAGAATATTTAAGTATTTAACACCGAAATGAGATACAGAGATATACTCCATTCTATTCACGAGATAGGCGGATATACTCCCAGAGAGTATATCTCCTCGTGAGGCAAGATCACCTCGGGCCAAAGGATATTATAAATATATTGAATAACAATATCTTTAGAAGCAATCCACTAACGGACAGGGGGAGATATAACCCTAGGCTTCAAAACCAATACTTTAATTGAATCACAGTTTAGGTAATCTTTACATACTTGAATTCCCTCCTAGAGTCATCTTCGATATTATCTAAAAAAGGTAACTCTGTAGTCAATACACTGGCCCTCGTGGATCGACATCCGTACTCACGAGCATACTATACTACTCGGGGCGAAGCTGCAGACTTGCATATAGGCGTATATTTTATACACCGCTTTCCGCCACTTCGCTTGTCATCCATTAGTTTTAGCATTGTAGGAGCTTTTAGTTGTATAGGGACTCGCTGAGATGAAATGTTGACCGTCCATCGCCAAAGAAAGAATCTCTGTGGCTAAGAATTACTGAGATGGTATGATTTTGGAGGCAATCTCCTTGACACATGGGGCACTATTAGTGAAGTAGCAGTTTATGAGAGATTTGAAAATGTATATAGGGTCTCCTACTTGCACTTTGTTGATATTTATGCATGCCTTCAAAGTCTCATCAAGAGGGAAGAACTTATGGGTAGGCTAAAATTATGGCATCTTCCTTGATTGTGAAGGATCTGCTGCTATCTAAATAGAAAATCTGCCGCTATCTTAATAAAATCGTATTACCTATCTTAATATCTCTGAGCCCCAGTGTTGGTTGTTACTACTGTGGAGAGTTGGGTGGTAAACTAGGAAGGTATGACTAGTCAGTATGGCCAACCAGTTACATTAAATATTTTAAGGACTGATTTCTGTAATATACTTCAGATGGTACAGTGGTTAAACAAGAGTTCAGAATATAATATTTTGGGTTTTCTTTATTTCCATAGCATAAATCTATAGTACTGGTAGCATATGGGTTTTCCTTTACATTAAACAAAGCTCTTCACTAAATAGGATTTCAAAATCTGAAGTGCTAGGGACATAATATTTTGGTACATAAACTCTTTAAACAATAGTTACAAATAGATTTCTGTGTCTATAAAATAAGTTTGGTTATAGGACGATTTTACTTGTTGCGCTAGTGTGTGCTGTCTTTTTGTGTTTGCTTTAGTTTCTGTTTTGGACTGGGTTGCTTGGTTTTATCATTCAGGGAATGTTTAACTTCATCTCATGGAAGAAAAATAGTCATTATGTTTGAGTATTTAGTTTTATTTTTTCTTTCTTAGCTGTACAGAGCTTAATTGTTTCAGTACTTTTTTATTTTTACTCTAAATCAGTTTTGGTTCTACATTACGCAGTATTCGTAAGAAAATGATGGAGCGATTTTGGTTTCATCAAGAAATATCTGCTGTCGTGGATATCTCGCATCCTCTTTCTTGCTGGCACTATTTGTTTATTCATCGCAACATCATACGATAAATTCTGCAAGCTTAGGTGTAGCTATTGAGCTAAAAACAATATTATAATCGCCAAGAGCTTGATACTTTGTTTTCAATGCTATTCATTTTTTGTTGATGTAGTTTTCTATATTCCAGGAATCGATATTTCGTTGAATACTTGTTTTGAATGCTATCTCACTGCTGCCACGCCGTCAATCCAAATTTTGAATTAATTTTATAATAAAACAAATGCCTCGATAAACTAACTGCTTTTCATCACCACATTTCTTATAATATAAGCAAGGGAAACGAATCATCCGTAGATAACTCTTTAGCTGCGCCAAAAGTCCCCATCCATAGTCACCATTTTAGCTACTGCAGCCACAAAATAACCTCATCTATAGCCATCCCTTTAGCCTGCTCCATCTTTAGCTGCACCCAAAAGCATTCCATCCATAGCCACTCTTTAGTCATGGCTAGAAAAAAACAACTACATCCAAAGCAAATCCCTTTAGCTCTGCCATGTGCCCAAAAATGCCCCATCCATAGCCACTCTTTACTTATGCCAAAAAAAATAACCCCATCCAAAGCCATAATTCCCTTTAGTTGGCAACAAAAATGCCCCCATCCATGTTTTTCACTCTTTTAGTCATGACTAGAAAATAACTCATCCAAAGCCACCTTTAGTCATGCCAAAAAATAACCCATCCAAAGCCACCCTTTAGTTGTAGCCAAAAAATGCCTCATCCATAGCCACTCTTAGCTGCGCTAGAAAATAACCCTCATCCAAAGCCACCCTTTAGTTGCACCCAAAAATGCCCCCATCCATAACCACTCTTTAGTCATGGCCAAAAAAAAAAATAACCTCATCCATAGTCATCTCTTTTAGTTTAGGCTTAAAATGCCTCCATCCATAGGATAAACCACTTTTTAGTAGGGGGCCAAGACTAAATTGTAATCTTGCTAACTTTTGAAGTTATGCCCCTATAGCTAATACACTAGTTGCAACCTCCATTTTCGCATCTATATCATATGGTTGCAATCAGGTTCATTTCAGCGCTGCCTATGTCAATGGAATGATCCCAATCAAGCCCATCCCGTGCATGCTCCATCCACGTTCCTGCTGAAATAGTACTATAAACAATCAATTGGGCCTGCTTCATCTTTGAAAGGGGCATTTTTAAACTAAATGAAATAGCAAGAGTTCAAGTAAACTCATTTATAAGTCATTAGTTAATGTTTTAGTTGAATGGATGTGAATGTTTAAAAATAAACATATTATTAAAATTTCATTCAGAACTCAAAATAATACAATAATCAAATAAATCACTTTTATTAAGAGATGATATACTCCAATGATTTTATCAATGATTGTCTTTGGGTCCTTTATCCTTGGTGTACAGATAGAGGAGCACTCTAAACAAAATATGCTCTGTTCTTGTAAACAGTTAATGCCCTTCAAATGATAGTTTAAGAGTATCATCAAGGGTGCATGGTTGATTTTGACCTCCCTGACAGGATCGATGCGGAATATGCACTCCATTCGGTTCCGTGCCCCAATAACGGCTTCAATACAGTCAAGGCCATCGGCTTAACCCTCACCCACTCCATGGAAGGTCGATCAACCAGAGGTATGCAAAT
This sequence comes from Tetrastigma voinierianum, assembly GCA_016808115.1. Classification (NCBI taxonomy): domain Eukaryota; kingdom Viridiplantae; phylum Streptophyta; class Magnoliopsida; order Vitales; family Vitaceae; genus Tetrastigma; species Tetrastigma voinierianum. The sequence continues at coordinate 128,839 of JAEQBH010004279.1, read as the reverse complement.
GATTCCACAGGAAGTAGGCAAATAGAGGACCTACGGGTTTAAAGGCCAGTGAGAGATGATCCCCATCTCAAACGGCACGTTAAGTTGCTCAAAAAGCTCGTGATAAGTTCAGCCAACACGTCCCAATAATAGAGAACTCACGCGCACGCCCGGGCTAAGCCAGCAAATCTGTCGCAAGAAGACTCGATAGATTTCCGTACTAAATGAAAGAACACCTATGGAGCCTTCAGTAAATGTCAATAGTGACGAAGTCCTCCTAGTAATGACCGCGTCGAGCTAGATGGACCCCATTTGGGACTACTTGCTGAATGGTACACTACCGAGCGATCCGAATGAGGCATCTAAACTGAGAACCAGATTAGCCGATTAGCTCTTTTACGAGGAACCCTTTACAAACGAGGCTTTTCCACACCCCTCCTCAAGTGCGTAGGAAAGGAAGACTTCAGCCACTACGTGCTTTAGAGGAGGTGTTAATTAAGGCATTTTGTGGTAACCATATTGAGTCTAACTTTCTAAGGTGAAAAGTCTTTAGGTAAGGATATTATTAGCCCACGATGCTCAAAGACGCCACAAACCTAGTCAGAAGGTGCAAGATCTGTCAAGAGCATGCCAAGATCTCCTATCCGAGCCACTAACCTCGATCATAAGCCCCTGGCCTTTTCAATAGTGGGGATTAGACATATACTCGCCCCTACCTATCGAAGAGGATAAATGCAAGTTCAGTTACTTATCAGAGGGATTATTTCACCAAGTGGGCAAAGCCATTAGCAACAATCACAGAGTAAAGGTGCTTTAATCTCATTTCCATGCTCCATAATATGCAGGTTCGAAATCCCAAGAGCATTGGTATCGGATAATGGAAAGCAATTCGACAACCTGAAATTCAAAAACTTTTGCGCCGAGCTCGAAATAAAAAACTACTATTCATCCCCAAATTTCATCCAAAGAGTCCAACCCGACGCTGTCACTATAAGGACTCCTGGCGCGCACTTTGGAAAGACTGCCGAAAACCTAAAGGGAAAATGGGTAGAATACCTCCCTGAGGTACTATGGGCATACAGAACTACCCGCAAGTCTGCAGCTCGAGAAACTCTGTTCGCCTTAGCATTCGCATCGGCTTAGAAATTTCATCGAGGTTAGGGCTGGTTGTCAGGGTCGAGTTCGCCAGCGCCGAGCACAATGAGGAGACTACTTAAAACCCGATCCCCTGGAGGTAGCAGAGCAGTGCTCTAAACGCGTCGAAGACTACCAACGAAAAACAACAAGGTACTATGATCAAAAGGTCAGGCCTAATAGTTTTAAGCCTGGCAACCTAGTGCTCAAAAAACTCATGCCAACAAGGAAAGACCCCACTCACGGGAAACTAGGACCCAACTGGGAAGGACCCTATATAGTATCACGGGTAATCCGACGCGATAAATTAAGGAGCCGCAAATGGAAGAGGGAAAAGAATTTCCGCATCACTCCCGAATGCCGAGCACCTCAAGTGGTTTTTACCCATAAACCTCAAATCAGATTCATTAATAGGAGCCAATAGTTCCGCTCCATTCAAATAACAAATTTTTGTGTTTATTTCTCGCCCGCTAACTCACGGTAAAATCATAAAATAAAAGAGTCAGTGGAGCCCTGGCTTTAAACCACCGGGCCCTAAGGCCCCTGGAGGTTGGCAAAACATCAGATAAGCATACATATGTTTCCAAAGATTGTACTTTATTTCAGAATCACGCTATTCCGGTAAAATTACAATCAATAAAACCATCTAAGCATCTTAGAAAATTACAATCAAGAAACCGTTTCTCTACATCCCCGTAGTGTACCACCAAAGAAACAGCCAATCAAGGCAAAAACCACATGAAAGAAAGAGAAAAGGGGAAAATAGGGGAGGTGGGACTTGAAGCATTCAACATGCCGCCCCCTCCGAACGTGTTCCCTAGCCCAACTCCATTAAGTGGCAGGACTAGGGAACAACACATCTCCAACAAATGGAGGACTAGGGAACAACACAACTCCAACAAATTGCAGAACAATGAAACCAAACGTCAGCCTGCGACCACCGAATAGATTTCGCGCAGTGGCAATCAAACCTAGAAGCTTCATCAAGTCCGAACTCGACGCCAGCTAAGCAGTGAGAATGAGCACCCGGAACGACGATATACACCTCGAAGGAAGGCAGTTATTTATAAAGAAGCCTAAACACCTTGGGAAGGCACGTAGTCTGCTCCAATTCTCCATAGACCGCCATAAAACTACGCGCACTTTCCCAAGGGAAGAAAGATGAGTGCGCCAGAGCTTCCTGACATTAAAGAGCCGTATAGATCATAACCGAAGGAGCCAAGTGAAGCCTGGGGGCCAGTGCAGCTACGAGCTCGACCTCGGGCGAGCGTGGGCAGCTAGTTCAAAAGAGTTATGGAGCTTAGTTTTTAGAGCCAATGTACTGTGGCGGCCACATAGCCTGACTCAATGAGAGCCCAAAGGGGCTCGGGCCACAAAAGCACCAGGAGCTCGATAGCAAAGAGCCGTATAGCTCAGGGACCAAGGAGCCATGAAGCCTGGCCAAAAGAGTCGCGTAGCTCAGAATCCGAAGGAGCCATGCAGCTCAGTTCAAAAGAGCCACGGGGTCCGGGCCAAGAGTGGCGCAGCCTCAACAGGCCGACAACCCCGACCTCAATGAGAGCCTGTGGAGCCTCGACATGAAAGATCCCAATAGCTCGGGCCGTCAATGAGAGCCTGAGCTCGGGCCCCGCTAAAACCTGTGGAGCTAGGATATAAGAGCCATGGGGCCTGGGCTTAAGAGCCGCAACAAATTTTTAGCAAGCCGCTGTGTGAGTCTCACCTCAATGAGAGCCCAGGAGCTCGGGGACATATGAAAGAGTCTAGTAGCCTTAGCCAGATCGTGCAGCCTGCATCTCAATAAGAGCCCCTAGTAGCTCGGGAGTATGAAAGAGCCTAATAGCCTGGCCACAATAAGGGAGCCAAGAATCTCGAAGGCCACATGGCCTTGACTCCATTAAGAGCCTGTGAGAGATCGGATATTAAAGAGCCATGTAGTCAGATCTAAAGGAGCCCCAAGAGGCTCTATCTAAAGAGCCACAGGCCTGGGCCTTGAGAGCTCCAAAGAAATACATTAAAGGGCCTCTAGCCTCTACTCTGCGTAAAGAAGAATCATAGAAGTCACTATCTTGGCTTCAAGGGAAAAGGAGAAAGACAAAGATCTGTAAAGTGTGAATACACGTCAACATTTCAATAAAAGCCAAAATCACACATAAGGGCCAAAGACTACCGTAATAAAAAGCACAGGGAAAAGCCTAAGTATCAAGTCGGAGCTGGGCACTCATTCATAAGTTACTGCGTAAAAGGTAGTTAGGGGCAGTCAAAGACACCCCAAGGTCTTCCTCCCCGTCAGACTCAGATTCTCCCACCTCTTTCTCAATGGGAACAGGAAAATTGAAGCTTAAACCTGGGAAGACCTTAGAAGCCTTGCGCCGAAAAGCAAGCCAACCGAAGGCCCATAAGGTACATGCCTCGTCCCTTAGCTCCAAAATCACCCCCACCTTCTAAGTAACCAAGGTCCGTTGGCTCTGGAGATCATCACGGCTTCTCCGCTGATTCTTGTCTCAGCGCCCACTTGCTCTCTAGCCTCAAAGTGGATCTTCCAGAAGACCCTGCCATCGTCGTGGTCTTGAGATTTTGCACCTCATCCCCTAGCCGTCTCGGGTTCTTCTCCCTTGTTCGGGTCACGCTTCACCTTGATTACCCGTGAGTCACCCCTAGTCGCTTTAGCTCTTCGTGATCCGCAGCCTCCTCCCCGACCATCTCCGTGCCACAGCCTGGCAACCCCCAAATTATCCCGAGCCTCCTTCTTCCGTTTCAACTCCACGCTCGCCATCGAGGTATGCCTCATGAAATTTATAAATTTCACGGCAACCCTGGCCAAGCTACAACCTCGAGCTCGTAGATCGCCTCTCCGAGGTCGTGGAGGCGTCACTCGCTTTATACGCTCTACCACCCCGACAGACCAGAGAAGTAAGCCCTTCACGCGCTTTCGTGATAAGTAGCCACCGAAACGAGATAAAAGGTAAGGACTAATCGAAATTACATCGATGAGGGATGGATAAGAAGGCGCCCCCTGATGTATCATAACTGGCCTCCCCGTCACAAGGCTAACGCCTCAATCGACGAATTCGGGCCTTCTTATCAAAATCTCAGGATAGACGATAAGGTCTCAATGAACACTTTGCATTTGCCAAAGAACGAGTCCTCATTCCTCCTTACGTCCGAGATTCTTCCTCCCGCCCCTCGATGTCCCGGGTGGCCAAGCTCGGCGCTTGCGCCTGAGGAGCTCCAAACCGAGATAGGTAGGATATCCGCAGGAAGCTCATGTCCTCCTGAGACCGTGGGCAAACACAAAGATGGGAGAGGCGAACCTCGTGGATTCAAGAAATTCATTAGGTGCCCAAAGTGCTTATTTTGAAACCCTATTTTTACAGGTTTTGAGCGCTTTATTGTGTACTAATTGTTATAATTAACCTAATTGGATATGTCTGGTTCCTATTGTACTACCGATCATATTTTGTGGCTAATTTTGTAGTTCGCTGAATTAAGCCAAATCGTCGTGGTCTATCCAATCTATAATAAAGCTTTCGTTGATTTCATCAATTTCATATGTTTTTATCAATTTTATGCTTTTGAATGAAGAATATCAAAGGTAAGAAGAAATGGAATAGTGCAAAGCAGGGAATAGTAGCAAATAAGGAGCAATGGAATGTGAGCTTCAATAAAGGATGAACAAAGGGCTGAAGATGGAATTTTTCACATAATAGACTTATCAGTAGCAAAATTGGCTTACACAGCGACCTTTTCCCGCAAATGAAAATTCCAAATTTCTTCAACGACTCCCTTTTGGTTTTTCTCCTTTCTACCCTCATTGTAATAGTTTTAGTTAGGTTAGTTTGGTAGTTCACTTTGATCAGAAGGCCATATGCTTCATTGTAATACACTGACCTAAGTGATATTATTTTAATCTAAGCAACATGTGTGCTCATTTCCTTCCTGCCTTTCTCTCTCTTCTATTTTTCATTTTCTCTCACTTTAGGAAATCAAACACTCCTTTGAGGATGACAACTCCAAAGGATGTTTGGCTAAGGTCTCTGTATCCTTGAAGAAGAGGGGTCATGAAGCTGGGAAGTAAGGTTTGCATTTTGTCTCTCGTTTTCACGCAAAGAAAGTTTTGATATTTCTGGTTCCTAAATTTGCAATTCTAGGAAGGTTTAAAGCTCTTTGATGTACTTTCTTTGCCAATACTTGGCAAGCTTTTAGGTCTAAAGATATTATTAGCTTTAGATAATCTATATTCATTAGTTGCTATTTATGTTACTAGAGGTAGGTTAAGGGGTTGTATTTCTACATCAGAGATGCATCCTCATTTATCAATACTTGGTAATCTTTTTGGTAGGTTCAAGGATGCTTATTAGACCACTAGATCTTATTAGTCGCTTCCTTTACTTAATCATTGTAGGATGGGTCAAGGTGATAAATTTTCTATATGAACCATAAATGCTAAATAAATGCTTTCTATCAAAAGGAAATTATTAGGTTTAGTTTTTAGTTAAATTAAGATCCGGTTCGAATCGACTATAGGTCATCCTCCCCTAACGCGAGAAATGAACCGAGGACCCTTGTAACCCTATCAACCCAACCTAGCAACCTAACTTCAAGGATTTTTACACTTTATTTTATTTTATTTCGCTTTATTTCAATTTGCCAACATCAACTCCACACACACTTTTTACACTAAATCCTAAAAATCCAAAACAAATCTACCATTTCGAGCCTATCAGAATCATTTTGGTACGGCGAAACCCATCCCCGTGTTCGATCCTAGAGCCGCTATATCAAGCAGAGTTACGCTACGCAGTATTTGAGTAATTTGAAGTTATAAATTCATTTATCTGATAACAACTAACGGGATACAAACAGCAGCCGCTGGCACTCTCAGCCATCGACGAGGCGTGGACCTCCTCACCGGAATCGTCCGACTAACCCTTGCCCCGAATAGGTGAGGGGCGAGCAGACGCCCCCAAACGGATCTTGGCCTTTGAGCTGGCTGACTACCTCAAGGGCAGCCTGACCTTGCGCTTGGCACTCTTTCTTCTCGCCAAAGACTCAACTCTGCGTCTGAAGCCTTCACGAGAAGGCTTCATGACGTGTAAGATTTGGGCTGGCCTCAAAGCGGAGGGTCGAGAAGATTTCGTACTAGAAGGCCCGGGAATATCCTATCTAATAAGCTGGAATACGTCCGCGGGCTGCATTTAGCTAACTTCCTCTTCACCTCTTCATCCTCAGGGCTAAGACTGTATGGTCATCCCAAGACCGCACAACCGTGCCAAAGTTGAAAACACCCCATGAATTCCTCGTGAGGGCAAACCTAATTAACGCAAACGGAGCTCACGGCGTTCTCGTGGGCGCCCAAGTGGTTAGAATGCCGCCGTGTCTTCGCCGCAGGGATTATACCCACCACGACCACTAACAAAAATAATGTTCCTTCCAAAGGTTTGTGAGAGGACTAAGATTCAAGATGATTAGCTGCGTTGAGCCGCTTTGGAAATGTAATAAAGCCCTTTGTACTTCTTCACACTAAAGAGATCCAGGAGCAAAGCTATGCTAGGAACCCCGAGACCTTTATCCCTAAAGAAGACCAGTAGCCCGACCAAAACGCCCTAGAAATTGGGAGAAAGTTGGGCCGGACAGACATTAAAATGCTGCAAGACGCTTTTGATAAAGGGATGCAGAGAAAGGCGAAGGTCGTTCTCGAAGGCCGCCTTAAAGAAGCAAACCATCTTCGACACTCGTGACGACGTAAGCAGTCGGTAAAATCGCGCAATTCAAACATGAACACCGATAAATTGTGAGAGAGGCGAAGGTATGTCCAAAAGAGGGCTTGACCTGACTAGGGCCCATAGCTTCGACATTTTGCACAACAGCCCTCAAGTAGTAAGAACCGCCAGTGGTACCCGACCACCGACCTCGCTTCCTCGCCTTCGCTAAAAGCGGGAAGGAGGTTTCGCTTAAGGACCCGACGACAACAATAGTAGATTCGCCGACCCCCTCACTCATCTACCCTAAATGATTCTCATTAAACTACTCCCTATGCGCAGAACAGAAGAACGACTGGGCCTAGAGGAATTACGCATGATTGGGCGAAGTGTAAGAGAGGTCAAACAAATGATAAAAGAGGCGGAATCCCAGCTAAAACACGCCCTGATAACCCTAAAGTTAGAACAATTACTCCCCACGGCTAAGATGTGCTCAACAGAATTCCAACAAAAAAAAGGGGAAGAGGAGACAAACAATGACCACCAGGGACCCACTGAATCTAGAACAAGAAAAGGTAAACAAGGGAAGAAGGAGAAAGACGTACCAAACTAGGGAAGAGAACACAAGAGACGACTCCAAGCGAGATAGAACAATAGAAACCACCAAGAACAGTCCTGAGCGATAATCAGGGAAGTTTCGAGAAAGAAAAAATCCGAGACCACAAAGAAAGAGGTTCAAGAACAAAACCGAGAAAGAGTTCGAGAACAGGAGTACTGGCTCAAATAGCCGGATGCTTCTAAAGACACCGAGCCGTCATCGAAATGGGATTCGCTATTCGATCCAAAAAAAAAAAAAAACAAAGCACTCGTACTCACCTGGGCCCACTTCGGCTTAAGGGTCGGGGCAACTCGATAGTGCATAAAAAGCAGCCCATGTGCCCAAGACGTTGTGCCCCGAACGAACTCAAAGGGGTCAGGTCCTCCGCGGAGGTTAAGAGCTTCAATGCGGGGCTCAACCCATGATGACATCCTGGTTACTCTTAAGGCACAAACCCAGGATTGAAGCTAAGCCCAACAGGCCGGACTAGTGACGGGGATAATCCGTTGTCCACCAGTTGAGTCGTAAGAAAGGAAAGCACTCCATCTTCATGATCCGATATCTACCCATTAAGGGAAGAAGGATCCCCCACAATTACGATTCTCTAATTATCCTCTAATATTCAGTTAGAAATAAGGAAAAGAAGATTCTCTACCCAATTGAGAAGATGTCGTATCACCATCCAACAAGGAAAGTTATCGTGATCACCCATGATAAATACTGAGCAATTCCACCAAAGAAAGGTACGCAATGACAAAGCCATCCACAATGGATCTCTTTTCTTCTCATGAGAAAGAAACCCACTTAGAGATCGAGAGCGATCTAAGACGCCCCCGCTGCACTACACTTTTGTGCAAATTGTACATCGAATCTCGACTTGACTGATCGGCCTGCGGGACTCAAAGAAGCTCCAAAGACAATATCTAATAGAAAAAGCATCATCATAAACTATAAACAATATATATTCAGTTTAAGTTCCTTATAGTCATTTCAGTCTTTTCGGTTGATCAATTTAGAAAAACAAAACATGGTAAGTTTTGTTATTTATTCATTTCAACTACACCACATTAGTATTATATTCTTATTAAAATTTGAGTTTGGACTTTTCATACATCCATTCCCTTTTCCCCAATAAACTTACTTTATGGGCAAAGGTGGACTCTTTGTAAACATGAATTCAAATATTTTTATCAATAAAATCTCTCAGTTTCGTGTTGGTTCTAGAATTTTCTATGGTTTTGCTTCTTTCTTCCCTTTTTGAATCTACTAATGCTAAGTTTTTCTAGCAACACTTTGTTCCTTTTCTCGTTATTTTGTTTTTCAACAACTAAAATAGTTAAAATTTTATATTGTTTTTAGTTATTTAATCTTTATATTTATCAGGTAAAATAAATAACAAATTGCTGAAGGTATTGAATATACGACAGCTGCATCACTGAAGGTTCTAGAAGCCATATAGGCTGCTGACTTTAGTTTTCTGTTTTAGATGCTTTGGCTCCCGTAACTAACTCAAACGCTCCTATAACTGTTTTAGATGCTTCTGGAATTCTATCTCTGTATATATTTGTTCTAGAAGAATTGAGTTGACTTTTCCAGTTCAACACAAATAATAATAAGTTATCCATTTAAGTCTATTTTTTCTTTTACTTTTTTTTTTAAATTTTTTTATGTTTTTGAGAATCAAATATGATTATAATGAATTAAGAAAACTATAGGTAAAATGTAAAAAATAAATAGATTTATTATTGGGTATGAAGAGGCATGTTGTAAGGGAAAATAGAGCCTCATTAAAAAGCTCTATGGTTATTCTTGGTTCTTCTTATTTGGACCACAATCCTACGTAACCACACGGGTCTACCACCTTGCACCTTGCATGCATGGCAATCATCATGATTGTCCATTCAAAACACCATTTTCTTTTTCTCTCACTACACCACAAGATCAGCACACAACATATACATCTGACACACGTTCTATCGAATTCAAAACAATGAAGGTTTGATCCAGCCTTCTATAACCAATCACCCGAGTGCTAGGGGTGTAGTTTAGTCGAGTTGAATCGATATAGAATCAAGTTTAACATCGACGTGATTAAAAAACTTGAAGCTCAAGCTTTATTGAATTTTTCTCATGTTCGGAATTATCTAAAAAATAATGAAATAATGAATTTTACTCAAATTAAATCGGTATATTTGAATTTTTTAACTTACGAACCAATTCTTGGGGATTGAGAAATTACAAATTTAAAATTGGAAACTTTAAATTTGAAATTGAAAATTGGGACTTCTCATACATCCATTCCCTTTTCCCGCTTTAAGCAAGACTTTAAGGGCAAATAGGGACTCTTGTAAACAAGAATTCAAATATTTTAATAATAAAATTCTCGCTTCGCTTCGTTCCGTAATTTTTCGTGGTTTTGCTTTTCTTCCTTTTGAATCTACTAATGCTTAAGTTTTTATAGCAACACTTTGTTCCTCTCTCGTTATTTTGTTTTTCAACATCAAACAAAATAGTTAAAATTTATATTGTTTTAATTATTTAATCTTTATATTTATCGTAAAATTATAGGGGTGTAACCGTACCAAGTTGAGTGAAGTATTAGGCAAAGCTCGCTTCATTTCGCTTTAAAAATGTAAGAGGCTCGAGCCTATTCACGGTACCGTTTACGCGCCGACATTGCACCGAGCTCGAGTATGCTCTCGCCATTGCTTAATCCATTTGCACCTCAAACGACAGCCGCCGACTTTGCTTAACTTAATAAACGAAACAGCAGTTCTCTAACTAGCCGAACGTCGAAGAATTTGCGAGTAGCTCCTAGCTTGGTTGGCTGTGTCTATTTAAAGAAAATGTTCATCTAAAATAGCCAACATACAACTAAATTAAAAAGATAAGACAATAAAAGTTTAATTAACTTGATTTAAGTTCAAGAGTTAAAATATTCATCATATTCATTTATGAAAAATCGTCACATAAGATCAAGTCTTCTTCATGTTCACGAAACTGCTCACTGCAAATTTCGCTCTTCACGGTACCTCACTCACTGTCTTTGGTTCACAAGCTCGCTTATCGACCCGACGAGCTGAATTGAGGCGTTGAGCTTGGCTCGCTTAACTTACTTGTACCCACAAATGATGTTCGGGCTCGCTCGCTTAACTTAATAAACGATTCTCGAGCGTAGTTTAACGAGAGTCAACGCTGCACTACAGCAGCTCCTACTTCTACATACCCCAGTAAAAATAGTGTAAATATTGAAGGTATTGAATATATAGAAGCCATACAGGCTGTGTGACTTTAGTTTTCTGTTATAGATGCTTTGGCTCCCGTAACTAACTCAAACGCTCCTGTGTTTTAGATGCTTCTAGAATTCTCTCTCTTTATATATTTGTTCTAGAAGAATTGAGTTGAGTTTTCAAGTTCAACACAAATAAAATAAGTTATCCATTTAATTCTATTTTTTCTTTTACTTTATTTTAATCTTTTTATGTTTTTGAGAATCAAATGTGATTATAATGAATTAAGAAAATTATAGGTAAAATGTAAAAAATAAATAGATTTGTTATTGGGTATGAAGAGGCATGATGTTGTAAGGGAAAATAGAGCCTTAGTAATAAGCTCTATGGTTATTCTTGGTTCTTCTTATTTGGACCACAATCCTACGTAACCACACGGGTCTACCACCTTGCACCTTGCATGCATGGCAATCATCATGATTGTCCATTCAAAACACCATTTTCTTTTTCTCTCACTACACCACAAGATCAGCACACAACATATACACCTGACACACGTTCCATCGAATTCAAAACAATGAAGGTTTGATCCAGCATTCTATAACCAATCACCTGAGTGCTAGGGTTGTAATCTAGTCGAGTCGAATCTATATAGAGCCAAGCTCAAGATCGATTCGATTAAAAAACTCGAAGCTCGAGCTCGATTGAATTTTTTTTCAGATGTTCGAAATTTGATTCAAAAGATATCCTCAGGCTTTCATATAAAGACTGCATTTAAGTGGTTTCACTACAAAAGGAAATAAAAATTGTAATGTCTGTAGGCACAGGGTTAGGAACTTACCAATAAACTTGTTTCGCTTGCTCTTTTGCCTCAAAGGGATAACAAATAGGCACATAATCAACAAAGTTTACCTAACCTAAAAAAGTTTCAAATTATTTTAAATAATTATTAAAAACATTAATGAATTTAATATAAGTTTGAACATAACATTAACATTCTACTTAATTATCATTTTCATCATTACAAATGTAACAGGTTATAAAACTCATACAAGTGGTAGAGTGTTCATCGTTACAACAGGCATAAGGGTATAAGGAGGGAGTCCAAATTCGAGTTCCAATGGGGCATTTTATTGCCTTGAAATAGAGTGTCTTCAAAAAAAAAAAAAAAAACCTCATAACAACCACCTTCCTTAATTTCACTGAGTTCTGGTAAGTGGGAAAGGAAGAAATGCGTTAGGCTAAAAAGGGTAAAAGGATGACAACTAATATTAGAATAATATATTGAAATCATTGAATTCCGTAATCAATTTCATATGCGGCAATTTCCCTTCAGTTTCAAGGCCTAACTTTTCATTTGTATATAAACCAATGAAAATATACATTGAAACATATTTTTTTAGATTTATATTTATTTCTAATGTACTATATAACTTTATTATTAGTAAGCAAATATGTATACGTAGTTAATTGATTTTATGTATTTATTCATGTTGAGAATCTATCATTCTATGTCTTTTATGCAGTTAAGAAGGAGCCAAAAGAAAAAATGAGGACAAGCAATTGATAATAAATAATGGTGTGAGAAAATAAACGGATATATACATAATGATCTTTTTGTGAACTTTTATACTTTATATTGTGATTAATTAATTCAATAATGTAGTTATAGAGGGAAACTGGAAGAAAGTGACAAACTCTTTCAAATGGAGAGGAAAAAAAAGTTTGTGGAGAAGTTTAAGAAATGCTCTGATGAACATGTAAAAGAAAATAATGGAATATAAAAAAAATGTATCAAAGTTAAGAGATTTGAAATTTATCTTTTAAAAATTTTAAAATAATTTATTTAGTTTTAAAAATATATGCATGTGTAAATGTATGATTTGTAGTATTATTTGTATTTAAGGGGGAAAAACGAAAAAGGGAAACAGATAAAGGCTCCATTTGGAACCCTGAGGCTAATAGTACTATAGTAAAGAAAAATAATAATAAGATAGAGATGACAATTTTCTCAGAATCGAATGAAAAACCCGATACCCGATTCGAATGAAAGAGGGTACGGAGAAATATTTTAGACTCAACTAAATAATAGGGTAACTGGGTTCAGGAAATTTTCAAATTCGGGGATGGAGATGAGTTTGAGTATATCCTAACCATCACAACCCGAATGCTCAATTAAATATATAATATATAAATATAATATATATTTATTTATATATTTACATATGGATTTTATTGATTTATGAAATTACATCACAATAATTCTTATTATTATTATATGAAAAATTATTTTTAATATTCATGATTTTCTAAAACAATTTATTTCACAAATTAGAATATATATAGAGTATTTGGGTAGGGTATTGGTACCCAATCCTCCAATGGATGAAGGGATGAGGATAAAGAATCTAAATCGGAGGAGGATAGAAATAATAAATGGAGATGGGGATGAGAAATTTAAAATCCTACTCAAATTCAACCAATTTTCATCCCTATTTTCTCATATTTAGTTTCAGTGTAAAACATATTAAAAAAAATCAAATGTAATCAGAATTCTTCAAAATTGTACATATTTTTAAATTTTTTAGTCTTTTTATGATAAAGATGAACAAATATAATGAGTTTGAATAAAAATATACAAAATTAATTTATTAAGTTTGGGATAAGGTCTACAAATACCCCCGAGTTTTAAGCGATATTTCCCACTTATTTTAAAGTTTTGGCAAAATAAGACATATGCATTAAAACTTAGGGGCATTTGTGTACCTTATTCCTATTAAGTTGAAACCTATTTTTTATTTTTCTCTAGTTTTTTTTTCACTCCACTTTTCATCTCAATTTTCTTTTATTAGTACTGACAAATTCCAAACGGAGTCAATAAATTTATATTAAAAAAAGAAAATATATTAATAAATTATTTGAAAGGAATATAAAATTACATATATTGATGACTATATTCCTTTAGGTTAACCTTGACGCTCAACAAATTATTTATATTTGGAGTTTCTTTATATCTCTTATGAATATATAATATGCATTTGATGGAATCATCCTCATCCTCTGTCTATTGGAAACATCAAGGTAGGGGGAAAAAATAAAAAGTAAAAGAAAAAACAAAATAGAATTAGAAACTAATGAAAATTGTACATTTTAGTTCTTTGTTTAATGTTTTAGAAGCGTTCAAAATTGAGGAAAAATTATATAGAGCTAGCTAGAAAGAATATTTTTCCACTCAAATTTATATTTTTCTGTTATTTATAATCAGTTATTGCTTGACCAAAACTACTAGTGTTTCCATGTGATAGGAATGAAAAGTGGGCCATCTCATTTCATTACAAGTTGAGTTACCCACATAATCCGATGCAAACAAAAGGAACAGTGGCCTTCATTTGAAAACCAATAACAGTTACTAAAACCTACATCGAAATCATCATATAACATATTATGATTTTATTGATTTCAGAAGTACAAGAAACTAATAAATTTATTATCTCTTACAGATATATCAAAAGAGTAGATGATAGCAGGTAATTTTTCATTCGCCAATGCTTCTTTTTAATCAACTGTGAGGAAAATGCATGGATTCTCAAATTTCTCTTTTAAATTTATTCATTTACTCTAAAATGTTGAATTGCTTACTTGCTTATTTATTTACTCAAAACCCTTTTTTCCCTCCATCCGTGTAGGAGTAATTCTTGGTTTTGGTTTCCTCTTTCTAGTAGTCATTATTTGCTATTATATCTACATGAATAAATCCAAAAAAGAACACAACAAAAAGCTTAAAAAGTTTTTGAAAGATTACAAAGCTCTCAACCCATCGAGGTATTCCTATGCTGATATTAAGAAGATAACGAATATGTTCGAGGATAAATTAGGTGAAGGGGGCTATGGAATAGTTTATAAAGGAAAACTTTTAAATGAAGTTTTTGTTGCAGTAAAAATAATTAATGATTATACAGAAAATAAAGAAGAGTTTATCAATGAAGTAGGGATAATGAGCAGAATCCATCATATCAATGTGGTTAGCTTGGTTGGATTTTGTGCCAATGATTGTAAACCAGCTTTAATTTATGAATATCTACCAAGTAGTGTCGATTTACGCCCGTATAATCTGCACTGCTGATCAAGAGCTCAATTAATAACGGACCATAAGATTCTGCTACCATTGGGACGACGTGTTCCATTCGACCGATTATTAAGATACAAGATGGAGCCCATTTTATTGTAATTTCATGCTATAAAGCCCACGCTGTTATAAACCTTAATCTGAGCCAGTGTTACTAGCCATAAATACACCGCTCTAAATTTCCGTGTTTGGGGCAAGGTTTTTATTACCCCTTCGTGTTTACTTAAAACACTCAGAGAGTAAATGTAAAACCGAAAAAGTTTCGTAGTGTTTTTCTTATCTAGTTTCTTTTGTGATCAGTATACCACACGCGTATCCGTCACGCAGTAATAGCTTTGGCACCTGCGGGATTCTAGAAGAGATTTTCTAAGACTACTACGGTGTTAGTAATGGTGATGAAAATATATCTATCATACATCGTATTTAATCGCTGCGATTTCATTCAACGTATGATTCTTCAATTGGTATCGTAGCAATCAAGCTGAATCTAGATAGATTGAATCCATACCTTATTTCTCATGTATATATGATGTACATTAGATATATGGCACCTAGGATTCTATTATTTATGTTATTTATAATTCAGATTATGAATGAATGATTTGGTTTTCTTTACCTTAATCCATGATAGTTTTTGCTTGTATTTTTTTTTGGGATAACAAGGAGGCTAATCATAAGATTAGGTTTCCTCCTTTGATTTATTTATTTATTTATTTTTTCTCTCCTCGCATTTTTTTATATGTAAATTCCTGGATTTATTATAAAAAAATGTAAAAGGGCGTCGTTGTCGAATGGATCGATTTTTGGTAGTGTGGTTTCTCACAACGCACGTTGTTCGTATGAACCGAAGCTTCTCATACACACGCACGCTTTGCCGGATTCACAGGACAAAGCAGCAACGTTTTTTCGGGGCCAAAACCCTAAGTCATTCTAACTCTACCACACCCCATGGACTTACAAACCCAAGAAGTTAAGCATTTGGCGCTAGACATCAAGTCAGGTTTTCTACTCTATTTCGGGGCTTAATTTTCTTTTATATGAAACCAACATGGGATTATGGCCTATTAATTATTCTATATTTATAATTGTTTAAATTATATGGATATAACATGTGATATGCGCTTAACATGCCATTTAGAATAATAGGTGGTGCCATATACCCGTATCATTTGATACATACATGTGCATAATAATATTTGTTTTATCTAGATAATATTATTATGGAAAACCCTAATTAATTAATAATAAAATATTGAATGGGTGAAGGTTAAAAATTAATTTAATTAATTTGAAACCTGCTGCCCATTAAGGGTCCAATAATAAACAGTTATGTGATACCTCAACTGATAAGCAATGGCTTCGATTTTATGATTGATCTAAAATAATTTCAAATTTTACTAAGATTGTACGGTCCACGTCGACAATACTTAGTTATTAAAGATAATTTTGAAATTAAAATTAATTGCTATTACATTCAATTTTAATAATATTAATAACCTCCTAACGAGGCTCACAATGTTATTAAAGTGCCCAAAGAATATTGAAACAATGGTACTAACCTAAGATTAGCCAATTAAAAGAAGATCAATATATTTAAATCATATAAAAGATGTTTACCCTGATGGAGTGGTAAATATAATAAATAGAATTTATTATAAGAACGGTTATTTATAATAAATATAATTTATTATAAGAATCTGCTATTTATAATAAATATAATTTTATTATATGAATGGGGCTATTCGAATTACACGTTTTATAACTGCTGAACGTGTATTCGCCCTCTACCATGTTCAAAGTTTAGTTTATTACAAATGTCTTGCCCAACGTAAGTATTTGTAATGGAAACTAATTATTGTTGCAAAAAACATTAATAATAAGTAGTTTCATGGATCTTACATTTCAGATGTTTGTCAAAAGGGATTACATGTTAATATATGTGTTTTTTTTAAATTTTAAAATGACATCATTTAATCCTCTAGCTGCCAATTCTGAGCCAAAGCCATTGGATGGAAATAACTACGACCTATGGAAACCAATCTATTGTTCTTGATTTTGAGAGGACAAAATTCATTACAACAACTCCGAAACCCCAGAGCCCCACTCGCTAATGCTTCGCAGGAAACTAAGAAGCAATTCTATGTGATCAAGTAACTGAATACGACACTCACGTTATATTCTTGCCGCCACGGTAATTATCATAAAGCAAATTAATGATCCGGAGAGTGTATTAGAAATAATCTGCACTGATGGATGTTTGCTAAAAGTGTTAGCATCAAGTAGACGCTAAACATAGTAAGCACCAATGAACACTGTATGACTCCGAGGAACGCCAGACTACTGTCTAAAATGACGCCGTAAGACATCAAGATCACAGCGACGGGGCTGTCGATCAAGAGATGAAGATCGACTTGATCCCAGAATCCTACCCAATAGCTTTGGTCGGGCTCAAATTGAATTATAATATGAACAAACCAAAGCTTACTCCTATCAACTATGCACGAGCTCGAGTGCTAAAAGGTCTCTCGTGAAGCAAGGAAGTGCTTATCACGCCGAAGTTCTTCAAACCTAAAGGGAAACCTAAGGGCGTGAAAGGAACAAAAGCGTGAAGGAAAAAAAGGTCCATTTTTCAAACTAATCAATGAAGAAGCCGAAAGGCAAGTGCTTCCAAGTGCGATGTAAAGGTCACTGAAGGCGGATCGCCTCAAAAACTAGGACGGGTAGTATAAATGTTGTCGAGGCTTGTTTAGTGGAGAATTATAATGATACAAATGGATCATTGATTCAGAGCCACTAACCATGCTTGTTACTCTTCGCAGCGGGTTCAAACAAAGCAGCTCCCACTCAAGAAAGGACAAAGAAGCTTCAGTCAGGGGAAACAGGAATATGTCTCCGTAATGGCAAGATTCAGTGGAGTTAAGGTTTTAATAATAAGACTTTATGTTTATCGATCGTTTATTTGTCTCTATTTTAATATGAATTGGGGTTTCAAGTAGTTGTTTAGTCGAGCATGGTTTAACAAAGGCAAGCTTAATTCCTCGCTTTCAATAAAGAGTAATAATACTTTTGGTTTGTCTTGGATATTGGATAAATGGTTTATATTTTTTAACTCCTATGTCCTATAGTATTAATGTTAATAAAATACTCGACGACGAGCAATTTCCTTTATCTAAGAAAAGGACACTGAAATGAAACCTATATGCATTTACGATCGGGTCATATTAATTCTAGTAGAATTCATGGTTCGTTAAAAGTGGAATTTTAAATTCTCGATCTTTGAACCTATACCAAAGATGTGAATCATGTTTAGAAGGTAAATGACAAAGAGGCCCTTCAAGGCCAAAGGAAATCGTACAATTATACAGCTTGGAATTGGTACACACCGATGTATGTGGACCAACGTAGCGTTCAAGCCCGAGGTATGGTATGAGCATTTCATTACATTTACTCGATGACTACTCAAGATATGGTTATGTTTACCTAATGCGCCATAAGTCCAAGCTTGCAAATTTCGAGAGTATAAGGCCGAAAGGGTAGTGCTAATCAAGGTCCATACTGCGCCTTGGTCCGACCGAGGCTGTGAATCACTTGTTTGAGAGTTCAAGTCTTACTGCTCAAGAGGGGATAATATCTCACTATCATCTCCCGAACGCCAAGAAAATGGAGTCTCCGAAAGGAGAAATAGAACCCTTTAGATATGGTGAGGTCGATGCTCAGCCTATTCATCATTACTCGAATCGCTCTCGGGATATGCCTAGAAACAGTTTACAGATTAAATTTAGTTCCATCTAAACTGCTTTCCAAAGACACCCACACTATGGAAAGGGCGCTGCACCCGCCTGGTCCATATTAGATTCGGGTGCCCAAAGACACGTCTGGGTACTAAAACAACAAAAGTCGAATCTCGAACGTATCGTGTATGTTTATCACAATTTAAGGAACGAGAGGGAATATTCTATAATCCAAAGGAAAAGAAGGTGATAGTGAGTACTCATGCCACTTTCTTAGAAGAGGATTATATGAACAATTTTAAACATAAGAGTAAAGTGGTTCTTTAAGAGTTTGACTCAGTTCGAGATCCACCACAAACTCTTATTGACCCCTCGTTTCGCTGATTCAAAGAGGAAAATGTACAAAATGTACCCGGCTGTGAACAAATGAAACAAACTCAGACCAAATTCAAGAAACTCAAGAACAAGAACATAATGAAGAGATTGCAATCCACCTCAACCACAAAACTTGATCCTTCTATTATTGTACAACAACCACGCAAAGAAACTCAGAAGGGAGACCGATACGTAAACCCGCAAGGTATGCCTTGTCAGAGAGACTTATCAAGTCGCTTTTGATAATCCTCATGACGACCCTACCACATACGAAGAGGCATCGGAGGATGCTCACAAGAGTGGAAAAGGCAATGGACCGAGATGGAATCTACGGGTTCTAACTCGCCTTGGTCTCTTTATAGAAGCACCTAAAGGTAAACCACTGGGTGTAAGTGGATCTACAAGAGAAAAAGAAGACCAGATGGGAAGGTGGAAACCTTCAAAGCTAGATTGGTGGCAAAAGGTTACACCCAAAGAGGGTGAGATTATGATGAAACTTTTCTCGCCAAGAGCACGCCCGTATGATTCTCTTAGTCAGAGCGCCAGCTCGACACTTAGATTTGGCAAATGGATGTCAAAACAATTTTTCAATGAGAGCCGGAAGAAGATATCTATATGCAACAACCGAAAGGGTTCATAGCCTTAGGTCAAGAACACATGGTTTGCAAGTTGCATAGGTCTATTTATGGGCTTAAGTAAGCATCTGTGTCATGGAACACGTTTAGATCAAGTTATCAAATTATATGGATTTGAGAAAGTCCCGATGAACCATGTGTGTATAAGAAAATTCAAGGAATAGTGGAGTAGTGCTTCGCATCAATCGTATCCCTGAGTAGAACACCGGACGTTAAAGAAACATATACAAGTATTTAAAGAGAACGAGGGATTATATAAGTTGGTGTATTCCTGTGCTGGGAGTCTTAAAACACTTGATTATACAGACTGCATTTCCAAGGATATTGACTCAAGTAAATCAACATCGATATGTGTTTACCCTAAATGGGAGTTTATTTGTTGGAGGAGTGTTAAATGCGACCGCGTTGTCGACTCCACAACCGGGGTTCACATGGTCAGATCCGAAGTCACCCAGCGAAACCGTATTTAAGAAATCTCTCTTGATCTTCTCATGTGATACCAAGTGCGTAGATCGCTCCATTACCCTCATCGTGATAACAAAGTGGGGCCGTAGCACAACCCAAAGAACCAAGGTCTCACAAAAAGCGTAAAACACATATTAAGAAAGTACCACTTTGATCCGTGATTTCATTGATAGAGGAGATACAGCTGGTTACCAAAATAGAATCGAGGAGAACTCAGCGTACTCCCTTTTACTAAGTCCCTTCCCCTAACGGTGTTTGGAGACTATGTAAATTGTATGGGTCTTAAGAGGGTCTCAGCTACTTTTAGAGAGAGTGGGAGTTACATTTGTGCTCTAGGAGCAAGACAAGTTGTAATTTCATTTTCTGATATAATAATATGAAGTTTGCACATTATATTTTACGCATGGGGTCCGCATTAATTATGTAGTATATGATCATATGGATACGTCTATCACATTACGATCACATGTTCTCGCACTAATGAATTGTCTCACGCTATTAAATAAAGTCGGGCACTTTATTTAGACCGCAATATTTTATGAAATGATCGCCTTGCTATTATAAAATATTGGAATGAATTATGGTCATTCTGAGAGGATCGAAAGAGATTTAATCAAGGATAAATTTCTGTGAAAGGATTTAAATCTCAAGCGATATTAGATATGTTATTTTTCTTAATCCTGAGTATATTATAAATAGATAATTAAGTTACTATGGTTCTTTGAGTTATCAAATAAGTGAGGCCTATTTTAAACGACCAATATCTTGATAATTTGGGGATTATGGTATTTTGATTATCAAGTATTTATGAAATATACAAAATGGAATTTGTATGAAATATCCTCTTGACATGTTTCGGTACTCGGATATTGAAAGTCACCGGCTGCATGGGATCCAAGCAGAAAACCGATAAGTCAAGAGAATAAAATAATTAGTTGATTTACAGAAAAAATCATCAATTAATTATTGATATTTTACAAAGGAAAATACATTTAATATAAAACATTATTAATTTTGGAATTCACATCTGGGTTTTTAGTGGAGTAGCCCCGGATAAGATTACGGTCCCGCACTTGCTTCACAAGTGGGAGATTGTCACGATGCCCGTAAGAATTGCATCATTGACAAGAAATTTTTAATTAATAATGGCCATAGGATCCCCAAGCTAGCTCATTAGATGACGTGTTTTATTCGACCGATTATTAAGATACAAGATGGAGCCCATTTTATTTGGTCTAAGGTGTTAGAAAAACTTTAATGGGGTTGGGTTAGCAGTCTATAAATACACTGCTTCCTAGCCTCCAGGTTTTAAGAAGTTTATTAGCCTCCAGGTTTATGAAAACACCTTGAGAGAGAAACAGAAACCGAAAGGTTTCAGAGTGTTTTTCAGATCTAGTTTCTTTTGTGATCAGGTGCGCCCACACGCAGATCTGTCACATAGAGAATAGCTTGGAAGGTCCTGTGGATTCTAGAAGAGATTTTCTGCACTACTACAGGTTAGTAATGGGTGATGAAAATATATCTATCATACATTGTATTTAACTGTGCGATTCCTGGCTTCCGCTGTATGATTCCTTCAATGGGTCCCTTGAGAAGTTCATATTTAAGAACCAATCACTTGGTTGACAAAAACTTCACAATATTGCTTTGGGTATAGCTAAAGGAATTGAATATCTTCACCATAATTGTGATTATAGAATCCTTCATTTTGATATTAAACCTTGTAATGTTTTGCTAGATCAAAATTTTTGATTTTGGTTTAGTAAAATTATGTTCTAATGAGCAAAGCAATGTTTCTATGACAACAGCAAGGGGGTCATGGACTATATTGCCCTAGAAGTATTGTCAAGAAATTTTGGAAATATGTCTCATAAATCATATGTTAATAGTTTCGGAATGTTAATTGAAATGGTAGGAGGAAGGAAAAATAATGATGTTGTGACGGGGAACAATAACCAAAATGTATTTTCCAGAATGGCTCTACGTACGATCATTTAGAACAAAAAGGGGAGGTACATATCCGATTAGAGAAAGAGAAAGACACTGAAATAGCAAAGAGGCTAAGCATTGTGGGTCTTTGGTGCATTCAGTAGTACCCAGTGAATCGCCCTTCTATGAGATGTGTGATAAAAATGTTAGAAGGAGATGACAATATAACCTTGCCTCCTAATCCTTTTGCCTCTTCATGTCCAACTAGAACAGATGTTAGAAGACGAAGAATATCTCTTCACCAAGAGCTCACAATTATTCCATAGTTAGAGTAAAAAATTGTCTACTTCTTTCGTTACCATTATTGTATTCTGAACACTGATAATCTCTTTCATTAATGTAAACTTTTATTTGTTATTGCACTTCATTTTCATATTTGTACAATAAGGTACTTTGAGGTTCAATTTACACAGCAGTTTTCTTCTTTATTGCAAAAGTAGTTTTCTTAGTTGTAACATGTAAGTAACAAGCAACCGAAAGAAGCTTATTAATTTCTTATGCTTAAATAAACTGCATATGAAAAGTATTCATATTTTATGGAGAAACCAATAAAAATAATAAATTCATTTCAAGTATTATGCAAACAACTCGTTACTTTTTGGAGAATGTAATTTTCTTGACGCATTCAGATAATGTTGTTACTATATGTTTTATAATAATAATAATAATAATAGTAATAAAACAAGACACAGTAATAATTTATAGTTTTCATAATTACCTTGAAAGAATAAGGTATAAATTGAGTTTTGAACGGAAATAGTTCATTTAGAAAAATTCAAAACAAATACCGGGTTTTCAAATGAAAGAAAACTAAATGCCTGCACCTTTAGCATGCAAAGGCCGGCTGCTCACAACGCCGGCTATTGACTTTTAAAAATTTTCAAAGGAACCAAAGGCCGTCGTTCACAACGACGGCCATTGAGCTTTATTTTCGCTGATTTTTGTCAATAGCCGTCGTTCCCAACGCCGGCCTTTGAAAATTTTTTAAATTCAATAGCCGGCGTTGTGAACGCCGGCCTTTAAATTTGATAAAGATTCTCAAACGCACTGGCCACATTTTTCTAAAAACCAAGATATATTTTTTGAATTTTTTTTCTAAATGCACTATTTTCGTACAAAACTCGTATAAATTCTCATTTTACTTTAGTAGCTAGAGATTCTAAAATTTGTTGTTGTTATTATTATTATTAAATATTATTATTTTTCTCATTTCCTTATTCTCGTACCTTTCCCATTCTTTCCATCCCATCACCCTACCCCACTCCATTCAACATACCCAACCCCCTATGGACCTAACCTAATTTCTCTCTCCCTCCCCTTCTTTTTTTGAAGACCCAACCAGGTCTCTCCTACCTCTTCTCCCTTTGCTTTTCTCTCTTATCCCCTTTGGCTCCTCTCCTATTCTTCCTTGTTGGGACCTCCCACATCTCTGCCCCTTGGCTTTTTCTGCTCCCCTCCCTTCCCCGTCTCTTCTTGGCTCCTTCTTGATTCTTTTCTCTCTTCTTTTCTTCCTTTCATTAATCCCCACGCCCTCTCTACAAGAGCTTGTGACGGCATGTGAGAGATGTTCCATATATGATCCACAACCGGCGATTCTTCTACGCCTGGCTCAAATGTCTAAAGGTTCTCTTGCTTCCTGCAACTACGTGGAGTCAATAATTTGATCTGCGATTGGCTGGAGCCGTGAGTTTGGGCACAGCTTCCGAGCGCGCCGATCCCGGTGACGACGCTCACGGTAGTGTTCGAGAAAGGTTTCACTAACACACATTAGGTTGGGTTGTGTCATAGGCTTTCACTCATTGGATGTTTTGTTTGTTTAGGGAGACGAATGTCTTGGTTTTGAGGAGATGAGGGTTCTGCTCTTATGGAAAAAGTTGGATCATAGAGTTGGTTTCGGCAAAGTTGGTTAGTAGAAAAATGGGTTTCTGAAGGCTGGTATTTATTTATTTATTTTTAGGTTATTATTTGTTAAATTCAGTCTTTGTTCTTGCTCAGTTCTAGGTCTTACATTCCTGGTAGATGAGGTAGATTATGTTGATGTTGCCATGCCATTTTACATGATAATCCAGTAGCTATTTTTTGGTTTTATCCGCTGTTATCAAAATGGGTTTTAGTGGATATTTTTGTTAGGTTCTTTGCTATTCTCGGGTTTTATTTAGATAGGTATTAGTAGCTAAATTGATTTGGGTTCTTTACTGTTCTTGGGTTCGAATATAGTGGTGTCTAATTTCGGTTTGGCTTTTGTTTATGGGTTTAGTTTTGAACTTTTTGTTCTACTGAATTTCAGAGTTTAAATTTCGTGGAATTTAGTTATTGCTTTTAATTTGTGTTTTAGCCATTATTATTATTATTTTTATATGCAAAATTTAGTTAAATATATTGGGTTTAAATCTAGTTGTCTTGCATGTGGGTTAATAATTGTTGTACTTGGGTTCCTCTGTTCTTGCTCTTGGTGGGTTTTAGTTTTACTTATTTCCTTTGCCTTCTTATTTATCTTGTATGGGTTCATCTATTTGCCTTTCGGTTTTAAAACAAGAGTATCGGGGAAGAAACTTGTACTGCTTAGATTATTGGAGCATTTGTATTTGAGATGTTTTTGATCAAGCATGGCACAATAACCCACAGCATGACCTTGCAAACTTTCTTTCTTTGTTGAAAATTCTGATGGCTTGATGTGTGTGCTTTTACTACTTAGTAGAGACTTTAAATGATACAGGGAACATGATTCCTTGAAGCCTAAGTCAATCAATTTTGCGGAGAATTTGTTGTTCTAGGTGTGCAATAATTTTCATGTTCCACTATGTCTCATTTATTTACTAGTGTTTTTATGTTTCTCCATTTATGTCTCACAATTTTATTTAGTCTTTAAACCCCACTCGTTAATTCCTTTAATCCTCTTAACCTAGTTCATCAATATTTAATTACTATATTTTAATTCATTGAACATCAATTCGCTTTTATTACCACCTCATTAATTCACTTACCAATAATTTTTAAAGTATCAACTTGTATTTTGCTATTTTCCCTCTCTTATGTTCATATTTGTTCACATTTTGATTCATGTTTTAATTCACATGTCTAGATATAGAGAAATTCTATTTACACCCCATTTATTTCTCTATATACCCCATTAAAAATATCCATAGAGAAAAATACAAATTTACTCTTAAACCTATTTTTTATATTTCTTTCTTCTTCTTTCTTTCATCTCTCTCAAGACCCCATTTTTTAAATTAATTACTTTTAACGAGCTTAATTCTTAATTTTCATAACTAAGATCATTTTATTTATATTTAATTTTAAATTAAATAAAAAAATTTAATGTAAAAATTACTTCCGGATTTCAAATCCCATTACAAAGCAAGAGTTTTCCGGATTTTGAATCCAGATTATTTGGAACATTCGATTTTGGCATTTCCTGCAAAGCAAACTTTTTTAATTTAAATTTCATCATGGTAAATTTTCGATTTTATCCTGATATAACTAAACATTCTCGATTTACAACCGGGAATTCATTTCTTTTAATTTTCGAATTTATTTTTAAATTTTCTTAAAATTAGTTTAAGTTTATTATATAAATTATAAAATTTAAGTATATTATATAAATTATTTTATTAATTATAAAATTTAACTATATTATAAAAATTATTTTAATACTTATAAAATTTAACTATTCGTAGATATGGAGGGATCCATTTAGAAATAAAAATCTCATCTCTGGACGAGGTCTGAAAGACCCTATTTTCAGTTGCTTTAATAGATGGGTGTGAAGAATTATTAAGTGTATATGAACTCTCTCCTGATATATTATATCTTTTGTTCTCATGGTCGATTTTTTTATTTGTACCTTTTTATATTGTAGTCCGCCTTTTTACCACTTTGATGCTCTTTCTCTTTTGGGTTTATTTTGTTTTTTATGGGGAATTCTTATTACTTTAGTTGATCGATTATGGATTCACAACACGTGGGGGATCGGATTTCAACAAAGGCTTGAGAATATTATAAATTACAAATAGGACTTTTTGAGCCCATTTTTCTTCTTTGTTAAATTTTATTTTACCATATATTCTTATCAAATTCATCTTATATATATTAGTTGGTTGTAGCTATAAAATTGAACATGTAGTTTTATAATTTATATATTAATAAAAATAATTTAATAATTTAAAGAGTTAATAAAATAAGTAGAAAGATGATTTTTTTTTATAAGAACATAAATTTGTTTTAAGAAAATTCAAAATATTGTTTTTTAATGATAAAGTCCTTAAATTCATTTATTTTTAAATAAAATTATCTATTTTTTTATAAAATAATAAAAATATTTTTCTAAAATAAAGTTGGAGATTAAATTTCCTTTTTAAATTATTTAAATAAATCTTTTTGAAAAAATTGATTTTTCAATAAATATTTTCTCAAAATAAATATAAATAATTCTCTCTTGTAAATAAAAAATTGGATCTTATGACTTAAAAAAAAAAGAAAAGATCAATCTTGTATAAGTGAATAAAATAATTTATTTTTTTTATATATATTGATTCATGTGATTATTTTTTGGGCGCCATATTAATTAGTTAGTTGATTTTTTTTAATAAAATATTGTTATAAAATAAATGCAAATGAATTCCCTCTTGCAAATAAAATTGGATCTTATAACTTAAAAAAATTATAAGTGAATAAAATTTATTTATTTTATGTATAATAATTCATGTGATTATTTTGTTTGATATTCATAAATAATTAATTTTTTTTTAAAATAAATATAGAAAATAAGTGATGATTCCTAATTTATTCACTTTTCAAAATTTTTTATTTTATTTTTTTCACAATAAAAATCGAGTATTGGGGATGCGTGAGAAAAGTGGGTCCATAGTAGCTAAAAAAAATAAAATTTAACAAAAAATTGAGAAAGTTGTTAATAGTTGACCTTAGGGAGAGAAAGGACTAAGGCTGGTAGGGTTAGAGAGAAAAGGGAAAGGGCAGTGCATGTAGTGGAACGTGGGGGCTATTGGGAGAGTTGTCATGTACTGCCACTACAACAAATGTGGGCTACGGCGGCTGTTTTTTAAGCTCATACAGGTGATTTAAACCTCCCCAACAAAGTGTAGCAATAGTTTCAACAATCGCCCTAAAAGCGTCGGTGTTCACATGTCTCTACCGTTTAGAGGTGGTTTTTATGTCCAACGGGGTAGGGTTGGGTTGATAAAGCTGGGTTGGTTGAAGCGAGTGAGTAATTCAATCACAGTGTCAAGCGGCATAAAACTATTTTTATGTGTGATGATAATCTACTATTTTCATTTGTAGGATCAGTTTAAACCGCTCTTATGACTTGATGTCATTTTTTTAAAATTAAACTGACACCCTTGTTGAGGCGGTGTGAATCGCTTCTAAAGTTTTGGTGCCAATACAGGTATATAAAACGGTTATTTGATAATATTTAAAGACAATTTGAATCGTTTCTATATTTTTTCTACTGATATATTTTTGCAATTAAAAGCTAATAATGATATTTTTGTAACCAATAAATATGATTAAATTGATAACCATCAATCATAATATATAAATCCATAGGAAGATTAAATATCCACTTCTTCAATTGCAATATCAAATCTCTTAACAGGAATTTTAAAAATAAGCAATAAAAAAACTAATTTATGTAAACTTTAATAGAAAATAGTCTACAATTCATTCTTGCTTTTATGTGTAACTCAAAACTAAGAACTATGTCTAGGATCATAACTTGAATCTGTTGAATGATTGTTAGTAGAAGGCGTGTGTTGACCGTTAACCTGCATGTTAACAGAAAAAATGAATTTAAATGGCAAAAAAACATATTGATAACAAAAAAAATCATGTTCAAATAATAGAATGGCATTTTGAGAAAGAAATTCTATAATTATACCTGTGAATTGTTAATAAACATTTTTGCTTTCTCCCTTGTTTGTATGCATGGTTTCTGAATGTCCAGAACCACCATCTTCTCTCTCGTCTCCATTCTCAGCCATTTGCAATAAATTCCAAGATTAAACCAACATGTTAGTCCTTGATGTTAGTCCTTGGTATCAATTAATATTTAAATTTAGGAAAATAAATATCATATTTAAATAATAATATTATTTGAGAGAATATTACAAGTTTGAGAGTTCATTTGTCCACTCAAAAAATACGACTCTTACTATCTATTGAAATGAAATATCATACTACAAAACTTAACTTTATAGCTTATCATGATTTGTTTTATATGAATTTAATATATTAGGTCAATATACTGATAGAAAGTTAGCTAACTCCTTGAGCTATTGCCCATGGACCTTCCATTGGAAGCCGACCTATTCAAATGAAGTAGATTGTTCCATTGATTTGATGTTAATCTCTGGCTGAACATTGCTTTGTTTAGAAATTATCGTCTGGCCTTATAAAGAAGCTAATAGTGATGACATAACTATTCGCCGCAACAAGCCGATGAAAAAACAAGTCAGCGACAAAACAAGGCAAACTCATATCGGTATGAAAGAAATCACTCTATTGGGAAAGAAAACTTATACCTAGAGAAAAAAAATGATGGAAGGGATGATTTTAATCCACAAAAATGACCAAAAAATCACCCATCTTCTTTACCGAACAAGGATCTCAAAGGGAGAATAGAGGGAGGGGTGACTAGGGTTTCTAGAGAGTCGCTCGGTCGCTCGGTCTATCCATTAAGTGATAGACGATAGTAAGTATTTACCATCATCATTATTATATTATTATTGTTACATAATTGGTAAAGTCCGTGATTTTCTTTTTCACTGATTACTACGTCGTCCTAGATCAATTGATTTGTTTCTCCCACAATTTAAATTTTTTCATGGTCCACTGTACACGTGGTCTATTGGTAATATTTTGGATTAGCTAGTTGTGATAGAGTTAATTCTCATGTGAAGCATTGTGAGGCAGAACATATGATCAACCATTCCCAAATTTCAATATTAATAGTTTTGTCGTTTATGTGTGGCCCAATGGGCCTTAAAGATGCTGGCACGCAGAAAATGATAGCAAAAAATTAGGCGATTTTCAAATGGTATAAATGAATTAAGGCTATGTACTTATTTGAAACTCTTGACTGTATTATAAATAAAAGATTATATATTTTATCAAATTACTAGGTTATATGGTATAACTCAATCCAACTTAATTTAGTCAATATATAATTAATTGATCTTACTTCTTTTGTTAGAAAAAGTAGTAAAGACAAAAAATAAATAAACAAAAAAATAAAAAAGAAAGAAAAGTGAAATTTTATATAGGTACATAGAGGGATGAAACTCTTATTTTCAAGTTTCAAGATATGATTCTATTGCTATATATTTTGTGCAATTAATGCTTTATATTGAAATGTCTTATTTGTTACTCTTACTTAGATTGAAAGGCGATCCATAAAGTTGTGTATTAGCTAATTGAAGAAGTTATTTCTTTGAGCATGATCATTCGTATACATTCATGCATAGGGTATACATTACGCGAGAATTCATGCAGGAATACATTACATGAGGAATAAGAACTTTTGGAATCTAGCATTGAAGTTGGCCACTGGTATAATCCATTTTTGTCAGTTAATAAAAATATAAATTGAAATGCTACATTAGCACAAACAATTGCAATATGAATTTTTATCCCAATCATTCATAATATTTTAACATGTTGTGATTGCTTTTCACTCTACTTACAGAGTGTGCTAGCTCTTGTTGAAAGCTCCTCTTAAACGCACTCAGTTTGTCTTTATTGGAATTGTTGAAGCAAAAGGATTAGGAGGTATGGTTAATTTATTTCCTCCTTCTTCCAACATATGTACTACAATTTTCATGGAAGGATGATGAAAGGGATACCATTGAATACATGCAAGTCCCACAATCACAATCGCTAATTTCTTTGCAATCTCAACATCTCCTTCTTCTTCTAGTCGAATATGCAATTCTTCTCTCATATCCAAATGATTATAAATCCATTTCGGGAAGTATACTTGACTAGTACTCTCCACACTAACATCAATTGTGACGCTCCAGTTCCGTGGGTCGGGTTGACCTCTGTCGACGTGAATCTTAGTGGATGTCGGGTTACTCTTTTATCACTCATGAATCGGGACAAGAATCTCCTATTTTGTATGGGAGCTCTACCCAGATACAACACTGTATATAACTTTGTCCCAATATACTAATGACCACCACGAGGAGTCTCATATCTGACTATACCAAGTAAAATGACCTCTCTTGTTTTGTATTATACTCACAGCATATCTGACTATCGATATAATCCATCACATGAGTAGCGGCCACTTTGGCCCATAACCAATACTCATAAAACATCCAACTATCATAATTCTGAGGAATTCAATGATCTACTCTTATACAGCACATATATTAAAGATAAGAAAACATTATAATGCATTACCAAGACCATCTGAAGCCACGTTACCGGCTTTCTTCTATGACCTCTTTGATGAGCCGTCTCTCATACGCTCCCTATGCACGTAAAGAATAGTATCCCTCGACAAGGAATTGGGCTAATGCTCGATGGTGGAATCGTCCTAATTGGGCTACTCTCCACTAAGTGCATATACAGTAACTTGAAATAAACACACACACATTCAAGAATCACGTAGTCATAGCAGATATACAGATCATCTCATATCCCCAGAGTCATCACAGGCTCCATCACTGCCTAAGCCACGTGTAGGAACCTTGTTTTATTTGTTTTGTGGACAGCCCTCCGATGGATATCAGTTGGGCGCCTCAAACTGATTGATATTATGTATGAGATTACCCTCCCCGATGTATATCAATTGGGCGACTTGGCTGATTGATGTTTTATTTGGACTACCTACGATATTCATTATTTTTAGACAACCCTCGAACCATTCTCTAAAAGATTACCTCATGCGCTCATCTATCGTCCTAAAGGTACTTGATGCATGCTGGAATGCATGATCTGCATTCATTTTCGATTATAACTTTTCTGAATATATAATCCTTCGCTATATTCCACATAATTTAAATCCTGATCATGTTATGTAATTTCACATTTCCATACACCAAAAATTAAGCTCACTTAGGCCTAATGATCAAACACGAGCAATTCAACTTGAATCCACTCGACCAAACACATTATTTCACAAAAAGGAATTATTTTGTAGACATAATATCGGGAATAGTAAGAGCCCACGGTTACTATTCTTGACAAATCACAATCATGAGTTCACTTTGCAGACCCGGGTTTCTGACCATTTTCGGCCTCATTACACACATCAAGCATGCATTAACACATAAATGCACAATTAACACTTGGTCGTAGTAGACGGTTGAGTTGCACCATTTGAGTTTCAAAATTATAACAGTCGATCCTACAGATTTAGGACCGTCAAACGGCCACTCAGACTTCCATTGACAAGACATTAACAAAGTACTTAAATAAAGAATAAAACTCAAGTAAGGAGAAACCCCTACCTCTCGTAGTTTATCAAAACTCCTCAAATTCGGTGCCGCAGCGTAGGTATTTGCCATTAGAGCGGCTTTCAGCGCCCTATTGCTCGAAAACTGACTTAGGCCAGTGGGATCTCAGGTCTAGAGAGAAATCGGCATACCGGCTCTAAAAACGCCCGTTTATCTTACGCATCTTCTTCCTCCTTCAATTCACGTTTTTTTGTCTTTTTGAATTGTAAGGAGACAACACTACAATGAGTGTTTTGTCTTTTTCATTTAAATCAATTTCAAAGCTGGCCATTATGTCTCTCTTTTCCCAGTTTTGACATTCGGCATTCTGGTAGTGAATTTTAAATGTTTCCTGTGCGAGCGCCAGTAGTGGAGTCGTGTTATATGTGAGCTTTTCGTCGCGTGAATCGTTCTGGCGCAGACTGGCGATGCCTCGAAAGATGTGTCAACTCGGGTTAATACCGAGATTTGGCCGAGTCGGCGATGCTAGCTAGTTCGCGATCTGATTCTGGTGTGGTGAAATCTGTTTCCGTCGTGAGATCTGGAATAAATTCCGGATTTTTAGCAGAGTGATTTTACCCTTTTTCAGAGAAGTGGAATTTCTAGAGTCTATCAATGTTCTTCCTCCTCAGAGCCATTTCAAGTAACAGCATTCGAACTATATATTTGACTTATAAGATACATTCCGAAGTTCCATAGATATTACCTCCGAGCATTATAACGTATTTCCCCTTACAGCTATCATAGAGCGCACTTTGTTCCTTAAGACATAATTTGGCCTAAGCCAAAATCGGAAATCTTTGGATTAAGTTGTGATCAAGTAAAATATTAGCAAGGTTTGATATCAAAATGAAGGATTCTTTGATCCACACAACCTTCGCTGAAGATAGTCATTTCCTTTTTGCTATAACAATATAGCAATTTCTTGAAGTTTCTTCAACTAAGTGAATGTTTCTTATCAACTCTTGAAATATGAACTTCTCTAATGATTCATTGGTAAGTACTCATAGATGGGACTAGTTAATCCATCCAACACAAAATCAGTCAGCGATTATATTGACATCTGATGGATTACTTTTATTATTTTCCTTCATTCAGATCTTCCCTCATTCAGTAAGAATGATTGGATTTTTCTGCAAAAATTTTATATGATAGTTTTTCTTTGTATCTGATTCCATAACCTCCTTCACCTAATTTATCTTTAAATTTATTTGTAATCCTTTTAACATTAGCATAAGAGTATCTTGAGGGCTTAAGAGCTTCATAGTCTTCCAAAACTTTTTAACCTTAGATTCTATTTCTCTCTCTCTCTAGTGTATTTAGGCTATAAACTCGATAAAGCATAACAATTACTAACATGAAAAAAGAACCAAATATTGTACCTACATACATAAAAGAAGAGAAACATAAATTTTTGCTTAAATAAGAAACAATTTCAATGACCAAGCAAAGAATCCTTATCTAAAAGAGATAATAAAATGTATAAATAGAATATTACTATCCCAATAATTTTAATTGATACACTGTAAAGATAAAAAAAGAGCAATTAAGCTAATTTAGTAATAAGCGAATTTTAAAAGCATGCTCAATAACATATTCATATATTCAGTTTTAATCTATTTAAGTTTATTACAGGGTTCAACCTTATCTTTTTGGGTGCCGTTCTTGTATTCTACGGGTTCATTTCTAAGGTAATATGATTCTAACACTAACTCCATCCTACTTCCTCCTGTATAATATATATAGTTGGACTATGTTTCATAATAACTTTTTTTTTTTTTTTTGAAGATTTTTATATTAACATGTCCAATAAATATGTATTCACCATGTCATGGGAATATGAATGTGAAGAAATCTCTATCAGTATTTTATGCAGTATATATAGTAACAAATGTGTAAAATCATTCTCTTATTATCATTTCAAATCATTACCTGATAATATACAAAAACATGTTATCTAAGAGGCAAAATATCTAAGACATAAATCCCTCGTGAGTTTTCTTTTTTCAAAAAAAAAAAAAAACTTAAAGCATAGAATGTGTATAAAAATAGAAAGAGCGTGTTTTTTTTTTAACCAAATCATCTTTAATTTCGTGTTTTATCAAAAGGGGTTTGAGATTATTTTGAGTAGTAATAAAATATCTCAAATAGAAATTAATCCTTTTTAAGCCTATAAACTGAATCAGCAGCATTTATCAGATCAGAAGATTAATGTGGAATTAAAAGACACACAGAATCCCTTTGCCTTTAACGCATTCAGTTTGCTTGGTTCCTTGCTGTTACTCTTATTAATCTTCAGTCTGCATAATTTTCCACCTCCATGGCAGCTTCCACATATTATCGATT
Source organism: Tetrastigma voinierianum (assembly GCA_016808115.1). Classification (NCBI taxonomy): domain Eukaryota; kingdom Viridiplantae; phylum Streptophyta; class Magnoliopsida; order Vitales; family Vitaceae; genus Tetrastigma; species Tetrastigma voinierianum. The sequence goes on along the minus strand of JAEQBH010004279.1, from coordinate 95,071 downwards.
TCGACCCTTCAAGAAAAACACTTCCATTGAATATATAATTACCCCCATCATCATATGGAACTGAAGCGTTATGAAAGCCTCCAGCAAGTTGGAATCAGAAATATCTGGCATGGGTGAAGAATCAACCACGCAACTGGAGTTACCATGGATACAAGGCAAGGGATGGACTCAAAATAAGATAATGATTCTGTATTTGTCTGAGGAACAATTGAAGAAGGTGAGTCAGTGTTTACTTGCACAACCAGAAGGGGGAGGCAGCTAAACTGAGGTTTGGAAGCTGTCTGGCAAGGCAATCATCCGGATCCTGGACAATAATTTCCTGAGATTTGTAAAATACATTCTTGACCAAGAACTTTACCGAATCCGGCAGCTCTAGCATGGTCTGATTATTCTCAGAGCAAGATAACTCAAATCTGGGGTATCCACAGTGGTATGGCTAGTGTTTAGACGGAAAGGGAACTGAATCACTACACCCTCCTGGCCACAACCATTTGATGATGTCATGCAGTACTCATCTGGGCTAGGGCTCCCTATCATCTCCTCCACAAACAAGATGATCAGAAAAAAGAACATAAATAAAGAGAGATGTAGATTCATTTTTTATGGAAGGAGATTGTGGCTTTACCAGGAAACAGAAATCTCAGATAGGAAATAAAAGTGGAAGGAAATATACAAATATTCAGAGGAGATCAATAGAAATTTATAGAGACCAATTCTAAGGGAGGATTATAGGGTAGCTGAGTTTCAGTGTCCTTGTTTTTATGGTATTATCCACTTTGGACTTAAGACATCTTTTGTTTTGTTGCAGACTTCTCCTCAAAGTCTTCTACCAATTGGATGTTATCTATCATATGAACTCATGATCATTCCCATTCCTTAACCCATGTGGGGCTTTGGGCGCACTCTGAACAGTCCCTTCATCCGGTATCATACGTATATGGTTATTTTCTCTCTTTCAAATTTAATAATTAAAGTATATTTGGTTTATGGAAATTTTGATAAATGAGAAGAAAATAGATAGGAATGCCAAAGAAAACAGTGTTAAAAAGCTGATAATTTTTAACTTACACCTTCAAACTGATTATATTTAATTTAACTTATCAATATAGAGATTAGATGATTTAAAAATGTAGATTTTAACTAATTTTAATTATATTTGATAGAGTACATTTTTCAATTCACATAAAGGTAGACTCAGACAGCTGGAACCTCCATTACCATATCACCATAGTGATTCTTGATTTTCATTGTTGGAAAATTTAAAGGTTTTCCTTGTGTAACCATGATTGAATACTCCGAATACGAAACACGAATGAGTATTGTTGAGTATGCGTCTTTGATCGCGTGGATAAGAATGAAATGAGCATGAAACATAAGTATAGATGACGTTTGATTAATTATAAGGCTTTTGGGAAGGCACAATAATGAGGGCAGGAACAGTGAGCGATATTATGTCGATATGGATAGGGAATGGTACGTAAAGGTTTCTAACATGTCATCAAGGCTTTATCGTAGACAAGAAGAAATTTATTCGTATGCGGAAAGATACAAGTTAAGGACTTGTTTAGTTCTTATTTTTTAAAAACTGTTTTTAAGAATAATTTTTGAAAAGCAACGAGAAAAGCTTGTCGTTTAGGAGCGTTGAATTTAGTGTTTTATACTTATTTTCAATGTTTTCACAACAAAAATATAGGAACGAATCGCGTTATCTGCTATTTCTTTATTATTTTTGTTTCTCAGAACAAAAAATAGTTTTTAAAAAACAGGAAATAAGCCACAAATCATGTTTCATCATCTGCGTTTTACTTATGCTCCTTGATCAAGATCAAACGAGGCCTTAAAAAAGCTCTGTTTTTTTTTGCATGCTCTTCAATTTCAACGAGAAGCAGAAGAATTCCATCCCTTGCTTCTCTCAAACGTCATCATGTTCCAGAGGAGCTGACTCTTATAGCATTAGCCGTACTCCCTCCGCACTTTCTTGCTTATGTAATTTGCACCGCTGTGCCATTAGGTGCCGGCCCTCGTCATAACTAAGGTGTTCGAAACATCAGCAGCCTTTTTCCGAGTTGAAAAGCGATCCGTTAAAGGTGTAGTGATCCTTAACCATGAATTAGTTTGCGAAAACAATCGTATAGAAAACTTAACTTATAAAGGGATGGGAAATGCTATGTTGCCAAAGTCAACTACGAAAACTCCCAACATTCGGGTAGTGGATCCGGGACTGGAGTGAAAAGGGCCAGCTGTTTCATGCTCATTTTTCCTCTATCGTTCCTTTTCTGACGAGCTCATTTAATACTGACAATTTGGAACAGGCGATCAATATCACGGTTTTGATGAAGTGCGAGCAGCCAATAAGTGACGGCAGCTATATTCCTATCATCCCGCGACATTTTCCCTAGCATTGTGTTTTTCATCAACACTTCATCTTCATCTTCCTCACGATCACAACAACCATATAATTATGTTGTACTCGTGCGAGGCATGCGGGTGAATGATCACTTAATTTACTCAGATTCGTGCACCATCAGCAGCATAATTCCAACTCAATTTATTACTTTCAATGTCAAATTGGAGAAGCCCTGCTTCACAGGGTTTAATCTTTCATTCCATGAAACATGTGAGCAATAAATAATATTATTTTTTATTGGAAGTGTTGTTCAGCGAATTATTATTTTATTGGTTGCCAGCATGGCTCCCTTCAGCATTTCTAAACTAAATCTATTTGCTTAACTGGTTTCACCATCTTATGGCTTTGACTACCTCATTACAAGAAAAATACAAGGACTTATAATCCCACCGTAACTGCATGAAACCAACCACAAAGGTCAAGACCTCCATGGTATTGAAGATGAATGCTAAAATAAAGCACACTTTCTGTTTGATAAATACCAAAAGAAGTGAAAAAATGTCTCATAAAAACAGAGTAAAACAGAGGTACATTTGAGCCGCTAATTTCTGTGCATGAATTCTATTCAATGGCAGCTACCAGAACCTTCTTCTTCAATGCTTCCCTCAGTGGACATGGAACCTTCCATGATTGGCTTGCATCGAAAATGTTTGAAAACGATCCTCTGACCCAGAGCCCAGCGGTAAGAGATCAGCGGAGTTGGAACTCAGTATTTGAGTATACCTGACTTCCAGTTTGTTTGATGTTACAGGATCACAGAACAAAATGGCACAGATTTCTATGGCAGTTCTGGCATGATACACAGGATTACTTGCCAAACCAGGCCCCTTGGTTTATCGCACAAAGAATAAGATTTATACCAATTTCCAGTTAACAAATGTTGTATCCATATTAAGTCAGTAGCAGCCTTGCTGGCCTCTATCACTCTTGCTTCAGTACTTAGACCCACAGCCATAACTGCTTTGCTTCACTTAAATTCCAAGTGATAAGATTTTCTCAAGAAAATGCAAATGCCACTTCTGGGACTTTCCATCATCAATGTAGCACTTGATCGGCATCTGAATACCCTTAAATCCAGCAATTGTGTTTAGTTTAAACTGGACCATATGAAATAAGTTCCTTTTATATGCAGAACTCTCTTACAGGCTTTCAACCAAGTAACATTTAATCTGAGTTTAAATTGTCAACTCCAACTGGCTTAAGCTAAAATGCACAAGAAAACAGCAATTGCTTCAGACTTTTGGCCAAAGGGGAAAAGCCAGACATATCTAGTAAAATGTCAACAAATGAGATATAATATCTATGTATCAACATAAAAGAGAAAGAGGTGCAGGACCCCATACATCTATGAATGAAGCCTTGAAAAGGCTAGAGTAGTTTTAAGAGGAACGACTTATGCCAAGGAGAAATTGTAGTCCAAAGTCAAAGAAGAATATTTAATGCCATGTAATTATCATTTTAAAACAGGTGGAGAACCATTGTGTTCACATAATCTATTGTAGAAAGCTGTATGGTTTGCTAATGCAAGATTTGTAGGTATAAAATAACATTTTTTCCTGCTATATATCAATAGTTGAATTTGATTTATTTATTATGCTCAATTACAGAACCAAGGAAGACGAAGACCCTTTCTTCTTATAGCTCTCTCTTTTTAGACATTTGCCTTTAAAGAACGACAGAGTTGATGGTTGACTGTTTTTTATTAATTTAGGTGGTTATAGAGGTTAAAACTTTGAGATGACATGTTTCCTTATTTACTGCAGCTAGGTTTTTACGGCTCAGATGCATTTTTTCATTCTCCATGTCATGAATATAAAAAGGAAAAAAAAGAGATCTTATATATATAAGATGTTGGACTCTCTGGATCAATGAAGTAAATCAACTAATACAAAAGTCACATTGGCATTCTCAATATGAATATCACTAACACTTCAATATAAATTTAACATCTCAAAGAGAATAATTAATTTTATTTACTTTTTGAAAGCATTACAAGTTTGAATTGACTAGTTCTCTTTCTCCAATCGCATCTTCTTTCGTTTAAGAGGGTTAAGAAGACATCTGCTAGTTTTTCTTTTTTCTTTTTATTTTTTAAATTAACTTGCTGAATAGAGCTAAAGGAAACTTGAATTTTATTCAATTCAACAAATTGGGAATTTGCTAATAAAAAGATGAAAAAATATCAAAATATCCTAAAATCATGCAATAAAACAATAGAATGATAAAACAAAATAGCAAAATAAATCAAACCCCATAACGATTAAACTAAAATTGCTGAAGTTTGGATGATTCAACGCCTCCTCCTTTACATCTAGAACTGTAGAAACTAAGTCTTACCTTGGTTTGGTGAGCCTTTTAGCCAAAATCTCCTTGTCTTATTATCCTTAGAAATTGTTTGTGGCAGTGAGTATAGTGGTCAAAGTGAAGTAAATGCAGCTCCACTGCCCTCCTAGCTACAGCTTTTCCCTTACCTTTCTTAAAAATCTTTTTATCTTTAAAATGGACATCGCGCAACCATTTTTCTTGTTGACCATTTACATGTACATAGTGTATGAGTCTCTAAAGTTCTTTTTGCATCTTAGTAACTTCAGGAAAGTCTGGCCAATTCAAGAATAAGATGTGACCAATGAAACTCTGAACCTTCATTAAATATGTTATGGTACTGATACTACCCAAATATCTTTAATAGTGGTGTATTTTCTTATCAGATTCAAGAACCTTGCACGAATCTTTTCCACCAAAGACTTGTTTGTAGTGCAGACAGCATCTACGTTCAACAGGGGTGGGTAATTTGTATTGCTTTTTGTCTTTGCAGCTTTAACTAAAATCTTTTATCTACCTGGAGGCTCATCAAATATACCATTAACAACCTCTCTTCATCCGTATTTTACCAGCATTTATCATCTTTTTCTCTATTCTGGAGAAGTATCCTCACTTTGCTGTGGAGCATATAAAGCAGTCAATTGGTGATGAATTTCAGATTCCTCACAAAACTGATTGAAGGTTGTAGAGGTATACTCCTTGCCATTGTTTGATTTGATGACTTGGATCTCGTAGCAACTTTCATTTTCAACTTCCGATCATTGAGAATGCAGACGTTTGCTCATCCTCGATGGATTTAGAACAAAACTTTTCTCTTTCATCTTGATTTTGAATAAATCACTACCATTTGCATCTTTAATTAGACAATAATTATTGTTAAACAGTACTTTATATCATTTCTCAACCAATTGACCCACACTCAACAAATTCTGATCTATGTTAGGCACATACAACACATTAGTGATAACTTAGTACCATGACAGGTTGGGATAGCAATTGTACCTTTTCCCTTAATGACTAATATAGCGCACACCATCACCCTCAAACCTTTGTGATGAGATTTCACATTCTTTCAACGCTGCTCATGTTGTGCTTCGTATAGTTAGATAACACTATCTAATGAAATGACAACGTTGAGTATGCAATGGCGATGTCTTGCTTCCTCTTAGAACTACTACTTTTGCCTCTTGCACTGCTTATTTGCTTCATTTTAATTGCTTCATGTAAGTTAGTTGCACTCGAACACTAGCATCAAGTCTTCTCCAGCATCTAAATGGAAGATAACCCTTCTTTCCATGTGTGGCAAGGTGGATAGGATTTCTTACGATTTCCATTCTCTTTCCTTTTATCGCATTTAGTCTATACTTCACAATGTCTTCATCTTGAAACATGTTTACTCCTTGATTGTCTTTTCCTGAGTCAATACAATTTCTTGATGTCACATAAAATGGAACAATTGCAATGGTGCCCGATCGATCATCACCTCGAAAAATTGAGGAACCCGACTCCTTCCCAGAATTCGAACCATTGCCTTGAAAGATTGGTGGAAGACAAGCGATTCAAATCATAGTTCAAAATCGCAGTATAGATAAGGCGAATGGGTCTGAGGTATACCTTAGATTGAGTATATTGTAGTATATGTGTCATAAAATAAAATGATTAAACATTTAAAATTATTTGGATTTTATATAAATTATTAAGATTATATATATATATATAAGTAAGATAAAATTTAATAAGGCAGGTCTTTTTATATTTAACATTATTTAAGTGAAAGATAAATATGTGTCACTAGCAAAAAAAAATTATTTTCTAATATAATTGCTCTTCAACAAAATTAAAGATTTATATTTGTAAAATAAATTGCATAATTTCTTCTGCTTCTATGTGGTTAATATAATGAAGGTTGGAGGCTAGGATGTATTTTGATTTAACGAAGGATAAAATAGGGGTTAGTGAGGCTTGGATATGAAATACAATTTATGGGATTCAAAAGCAGCCGTCGTTTTATCAAATCTAGATTTTTTTTTAATTCAAAACACTAATCAAAAAGCAGCGTCGTTTTAGTTTTATGCAGGACCAAAGCAGCGTCGTTTTGGAAGTAGATTATTTAAAAAGGGAAACTTTCTTCCTCCATTCAACTGACATTAGGAAAATCAAAGAAGAGGAAGAGGGGAAGAATAGGAGGGAGAAGAGGGAAGAGCCTACCTCCCACGAGCCATCGAGTGGTCTTCTCCGGCTCCAGTTCTACTCGGCAGTAGAGACTCGGCTATGTAGGAGTTTGTTCGTCTTCTCCAGTTCTCCCTTGGGTAAGTTAGGTTTTGTTTTTATTTCCCATGCTTGGTTCTTCTTTTTGAATAGTTCTTTTTAATTGAATATGAAATTTTCAATCAAATCTATATTTTAGTTTTATTCATGCCTTCCAAAAATTCATCATAGGTATCGTCTCTGTCATTTGGCTTTAGGAGGAATCTTTGAAAAATTTGCATTTTTGTTTGATTTTTGGGTTATTAAGTAATGTGAGATTATTCTCACGTATTTTAACGATTTTCACCAAGTTGATCGAGTCATCTATGAACTCGGCCAGGAGTCCAGTTTTAGTAGATCCGTCTTTGTCGCGTGTCACGAGTAGCGGTATGAACTCAGTTAGTCGTCGATTCTGAATCGGCTAAGTCGTATCAGGATTTCGGTAATTTTTGAACCACGATTCAATGCGTTGGTGTAATGCGTCAAATTCAGATTTGGGAGCATCAATTCATCGAGCGGCGAGAAGAGGATCTTCGGGAGTGGAGATTGGAGGAAGTCGAGAGAGGCGATCTTTACAAGTTCAGTCTCACTGAGTGGACCACTGAACTCTGAGTGGAGAAGCTTAGGGGCGATATTTCTCGTTGGTCTCCACACCATTTTGATAATCACATCAGTAGAATGGGTCTCATATTTTATTTAGATTTTTGATTACCTGAATGTTTGTAGTATATAATGATTATTTTCAAATAAACGGGAGTTGATGGCAGGTCTATTTAGATACGGATTTTTATATTTGCATATTTGTAATCCTTTATATTTACTTAATATTTGTAATCATATTTGTAAACAAATGATAATTCAACAAACATATTTGCATATTTACTTAATCATATTTTATTTAGAATTTTTTTTATTACCTATTTAGATATTTTAAGAGCATATAATGGTTTAGTTATAAAAAAAAAAGAGCGAGATAATGGTAAATAACTAAGCATAATGGTTCTTTTTAGAAAGAAAAAAGAAAAAGAAAAAAAAAAGACTAAGCATAATGCTATTTAGATATTAAAAACGAAGCATAATGGTAAATGATGATGCCTCGTTTTCAAATTTGGAAGCCAGTTTGCAGGCGAATGAGGTCGTTAGGGCGACGAGGCTGCCGATTTGTGGAGCGGAGAATGCTAGACCGCTCGTGTACCTCAGGAGGCACCCAGTGTGAGCTGCAGACTGGTGGGAAATACTTCCACTGCCAAAAACCAAGGGAAGAAGGAGGGTCGGCGAGGCTTGCGTGGCATCTCAGGTCACCTAAGTCGGTCGTCCTTAGGAGAAGAGTGATACCTTGAGTGCTCGATCTTGGCATACCTTTTTAGTATTGGAAGCGGTCTTATGTTGTAATGGGTGGTAAAATCCCATTTTAGGAGCGATGATTAAGGGTTCTTCCCTTAGGAGGATAGAGTTTCCCTCACGTAGTCATCCTTAGATTCTGACAATGGATTAGTCAAAGGGGTTACTTGAATAATCCTCCTTCCTTATTAAGGAAGATATTCAACTAATGGTTTTCAACTGCTTTTCCTTCCTTTATAATAGGACTTGATAGGACGTCCTCTTAAGGAATATTCTATCATACATTATTGTAGAGATATAGTTGTGTAGGTAATATGGGCGCTTCACATTCTTCAATTCCATGTGGACCCTAGCAGTGGGCTTTTGTTTGTTTGTTATGGGAAGGATGTATATACATGTGACCCTCAAGCTCTTTTGGGGTGGCGGTAGAATGCTGACCCGAGTTCTATATCCTTATCGGTTGCCCCGGCCCTTTGCGTGCGGATTGCGTGGGCAAGGGCTGCGATTAGTTTCTGCGGCGGTTGTTATTTCCCATTATACGCGGATCTGGATTAGATTGACACATCCGCGTCATATGTTAATGCAAGGGGGCTCTGCCGAGTTAGCTTGTTTTCGTATTCCTCTTTGTTTTCCCGCGTTTCTTGTCGGCCTTTCTAGTTCCGGCTTCTTTAGCCTCATGGCTTTCCACTTTTGTCTTTATATTTTTTGGCGTTCCTGTATTTCATTCTGGATTTTTCTCTATCTGTTCGATTATTTGGGTCCACTTTCTGCGGTGTTTTCTTCTCGTGGAGTGTGATAATTTCTGGGCCACGACATTTCCGTCTGTAAGTGTTTCGCACCGATTGGTAATCTGGCCCGAGGCCCTGGATTCGATTAATGGATTTCGTTTGGATTCGTCATGGGTCCCGACGTTCTTCCTCTTCTGCGTATCCAGCGATGATTCCTGTTGATCTCACCGGAGATCCGGGCGGGGCTGGGGCGTTAAGCTTGTTGCAGCGGTCGTTTATCCTCGGCACTGCTCGGAGGCGCCTCCCGCTTCCCTTAGGTCGGGGGAAAAGGAAGATGAAGCACGTCAGATATCACAAGGGGGTCGGACTATCTCGGGACCGCCGTTCGGCATTCTGCCCGAGGTGCCGTTCGATGAAATTGACCCTTTATGGCAAGATACTAACACTTTTGTTGGAAAAATCTGAGCCTCTTTCACGGTGTTCGTATATATGGTCTCCACGATTTTTGACTCGTTCACGTTACCTCGTGCTGGGAATGGTATATTTTTCGTCGCATTTGATCGCAGCCTCCGTTTTCCGCTCACCCTTTCATCAAACAAGTTCTTGACATTTTCATCTGCACTTGATGGCCCCCAATAGTTTGGGGCATTTTAGTGGGTTCTTTGGTCTTTTTTAGAGACGGGGGACTTGGCGTCCCTAATGTGGCTGCTCCTGCGTCTTTTTAATCCAGACGACTCTGCGGGTTTTATTGTTATTTCACTAGCGTCAGGCCCTTTGATGATTTGGACCTTCCTTCTCCTTAGGACATAGAGGATTCGATATTTCTTTAATAGGTGGCTCATTTGGGAGTACAACTCTTTAGATAGGAAGACACCCTGGGCGACACCTAAAGCGTGGAGCACCCCTGATAACTTATCGTAGTATTATGTTACACTTTGGTTTAATTCATCTAAAGTCGGTTGAATACTCCTGACCTTAGGTTTCCCTTATATTTTTCAGATGCTCGTCTTGAGCTTAGCGGCGAAGATACGGCTATGTCGCTCTTGCTTTGGCCAGATGCTCTGCAGCTCGTTCCTCACAGGCTATTAAGGTCGGATGTCCCGATTCGTCAGATTAAAGTCCCTGAAATCTTCGCTTTCAGGGCGCCAGCCTCCTACTCTGGGGAGTTTTCTTTCGGGCCCGCGTAGCTCACCCAGAGGAGATCTTGGCTCATCTGGAAGGGATATCTAGAACCTCGGAGCGAGGAGGGGAAAACAAATTCTCCCAGAGAGGGATCGGCCCGATCCATGACAAAGTTCGGAGATTAGAGAGGTACCTTGAGTCCGCATCCCCAGGCCGGCGGTCCCTCGTCCCGTTATTTGAGATTCCCTGGTTCTTTGTTAGCTTTCTTGGCAGTTGCGGAGGTGAGGGAATCCTCAGCGAGGCGCGATCGGTATTGTGATCTTACTTGCATGCTTATAGGAGCGCTCCTTGATTCTGCCCGAGCCATCTGGGAAGGTAGTAGGGTCGAGAGAAAGAAACAAAATCGAAGGTTGATGGAGATTCAAAGATTCTTTCTTTATCTAATCTTTTGAACTTTCGGCGGGTGCGTTTCATCCATCCTCGATGATTACGATGTGAGAGGTGAAGGGTTAGCCGGTTGATGAGGCTTTGGCCTTGTCTTTTGATTTGTAGTAAACATAATTATAGTGCTTTCTTGCTAGTTCTGTGCGAGTTCTAATTACATGTGTTTATCTTGCGGGGCGCCACTCATTTAGGGGCTTGGCGAAAAACAAGCGAGATAAAAACATGTAAGGATACGCGAGATTTATAAAGCGAGAAGTGAGCTACTTTGACAAGCGGGGCCGAGAATTTACGAGGGACGAGTCTGCGACATTTAATGAAAGAATGAAGAGACTTCACGTCTGAATCCCGGAAGCGCACCTCCTCGTCGGCAAAGTGATCGGAGCAGGGAAGTAGGAGCGAGGTCCGGGAGTGAGCCAATGTTTGCTTGGGAAGCTTCGGGAGGTTCGGGGATGGAACCCGGTCTGGGATGATTTAGTTTGAGGCTCGTGAGGGGTACACCCAATGCGCGGGAGTGAACCTTCAGTTGGATTAAGGAGAAGACTCATCATTTCCGGGTGAACAAAGCGGGATGCCAGTGGAGTTGCGTGCGATCAAATTAGTTTTGGACGAAATGGAGAAACAACTTGAAATGGCTCGTTGGCAAGATTTACGGAGACGAGAGTATTGCTTTGGGGCGCGAAACATGGGTCTCGAAGGCATGGATTTATCAAGGCGGTAGCGAGGAGTGTCGCTGATTCACGCCTTCGAACTTCATCTGCTTGCGGCCGATGTAGTTTGTTCGGAGGATGAGATCATTAGGCAGGCTGCGGGACCCGGGCCCGGTGCTTTCGGTGGAAGCCACAGGATGGCTGCTTTTGACGGCGCTCGCGGCGTCACCCCGATCTGGATTCGACCTTGACATCCCGGCGATGAGCGGGGAGAATCTTTAGTACAAGCGAATCCACAGGAGCTGAGTACTCATCTGGGACCCTTTCTCATTCTTCAGCCGTCGATACTTGACATAGAAACTCGACCACTTCATTCTATTATGCTTTTTCTTTTTCTTTTTTTTTTTTATTGAACTGAATACGTATTAACCTTTTTAAATGGATGACTCGCTCCTGGGAATTTTATATTGGCACTCTTAGCACTACGAATTCGCCATACGGAGTCGGGATCATAGAAATTTGAAATGCATCGTCTTAACCTTTGCGGATACGTTACATCCGGCCCGACGTGGTTTCTGGCTAAGCGATTAGTGCAGGATGGAACTTTGCTAGTTGGGCACATGGCCTTAAATAAATCGACTGCGGATGTTGACACATCCTTTCATTCATTACTTACTGTTTGAGTTCAAATCCGGGTTAAAGGTTTACTTGATATATGTAGTCGATTAAGGAAAAACGGTGCCTGCGCGTCGAAAGGAGAGTGTCTCAAGAGCTCGTCAATAGGAATAGTGGAGGAGCCGTGCAGTTTTGAAGTACGGGTGAAGGCTAATCTGCAGATGGTGGGCTTCGTGCACTTTGTGTTGAGGAGAGTTAAGGTCGATGAGATTTGTAGGGAGGAGCGTGTGTTTGAAATCTAGTGAAGGGCTCGTCTGATAAATAGAAGAACTCGTCTGCACTTTGTGTTGGAAGGGAGGCTCGTCGATGGGAACTTGTAGGGAGGAGCCCGTCTGATTTGAAGTGTCTGATGAAGGGCTAGATCTGAAAGATCAGTAGAATTTCGTTCTGCTATGTTGAAGGAGAGCTCGTCGTGAATTTGTAAGGAGGAGCAGATGCGATTTGAAGTGCGATTGAGAGGCTCGTCTGATAAATAGAAGGAGCTCGTGCACTTTTTGTGTTGAAGGGAGGCTGGAGTCAATGAACTTGTAGGGAGGAGCCGATGCGTTTGAAGTCTGATGAAGAACAGATCACGAAGATGGTAGGGAAGCAATCTGCTGTGTTGAAGGAGAGCTGTCAATGAGATTTGTAGGAGGAGCCGTCTGTTTGAGATGGTGAAGGGCTCAGGTCTGATCATCTGAAAGAGGCCTTCGTCTGCCAGTGTTGAAGGGAGAGCTCCTCGTGAAGTTTGTAGGGAGGGCCGTGCGATTTGAGTATAGTGAAGGGCTCGTCTTTGATGGATGGTAGGAGTCGATGCGCCGTGTTGAAGGGAGGCTCGTCAATGAGATTGTGGGGAGGAGCCGTATGTTTGAAAATCTGATGAAAGGGCTCGTCTGAAAGATGGTAAGGCACAAATGCGCTGTGTTGAAGGAGAGCTCGTCGATGAGATTTGTAGGGAGGATCAGATGCAATTTGAAAATTACATTGAAGAGGCTACGTCTGATAAATAGAAGAGCTTCCGTCTGCTTGTGTTGAAGGAGAGCTCGTCAATGAAGACGTAGGGAGGAGCCCGTGCGATTTGAAATCTGATGAAGGGCTGGAATGCAGAAAGATGGTAGGCTACGTCACTTTATGTTGAAGAAGCTCGTCCAATGAGATTTGTAGGGAGAGCCCGATACGTTTGAGAGAAATCTGATGAAGGAGCTCGTCACGATAAATAATGAGGCTCGTCACACTTTGTTTTGAAAGGAGAGCTGCGTCGTGAGACTTAGTAGGGAGGAGCCACGTGCGTTTAAAAGTACAATGAAGGGCTGCGTCACGATAAATGAGAAGAGCTACGTCACGCTTTGTGTTGAAGAAGCTCGTCAATGGGAATTTGTAGGGAGGAGCCCATACATTTGGAAATCTGATGAGGCTCGTCTTTGATGAAGATAGTAAGGCACAAATGCGCGCGTGTTGAAGGAAACTCGTGTCGGTAAAATTTGTAGGGAGGAGCGTGCATTTGAAATACGATGAAGGCTCGTCTGAAAGATGGTAGGAGCTTCGTGCACTTCTCTGTTGGAAGGAGAGCTTCGTCAATGAGATTTGTAGGGAGAGCTAATCTGTTGAAATCTGATGAAGGGCTCGATCACGATAAATAGTAGGGAGCTCGTCTGCACGTGTTGAAGGCTTCGTCGATGAGACTTGTAGGAGGAGCGTGCGTTTGAAGTACAATGAAGGGCTCGTCTGAAAGATGGTAAGGCTTCGATCTGCCTTGCTGTGTTGAAGGAGAGCTCGTCGATGAGATTTGTAGGGAGGAGCCCATACTGTTTGAAATGCAGTGAAAGACGTCACGATAAATAGAAGAGGCACGTGCGCGTGTTGAAGGAGGCTCATGTTAAGTTTGTAGGAGGGCCGTGCGTTTGAAGCTCTGATGAAGGGCTCGTCTTGATGGAATAGTAAGGCTAAATGCGCGCCCGTATTGAAGGAAACTTCGTCGGAAATCAAATATTGAGTTTATAATGGCGTGGGCGGGCGGCCTGGTGTGAAGGCCGTTTCGTATGAGGATCCATCTTGTGGGAGGCGCTTTGTATGAAGGCGCTTTATGAGGCCGTTTCGTGTGAATCGCCGATTATTGAAAAGAGTGTGAACCGCTTTATCTTGATTGATGGGGAATTTAGACGGTTGTGTATGCCTTGGGTGCTTTCTCTCAATGGAGTGCATTGCCTGTGCCTTACGCTTTTTGAAGATTTCTGCTTTCCATACTGGGCGGATGAAGTTTGTAGAAGATGGATGCTTGATGTTCGGTTGCCTTCGTTGGGGTTCCTTTGACGCCTCTGGACATGCTTTCCTGAATTTCTCCGTGTGGGAGTTGTGTTTTCCACTGGTTTCCTTTAGCCAGGGTCATGTTATTCCACAGCTCTTGGCTGAGGAATGAAAATCTGGGGTAGAAGATGGTGCTCGCCGCACCTCCTCCTCATTCTCTTTTCTTCCTTATACTCTCTCTGCCCCTTACCTCCTGCTCTTTTCTTTTCTTTTCTTCTTTCTATCTCCATGACTTTCTCGTCTGCTTCTTCTTCTTTCTCTCTCCTGTCCCCATCTTTTCTCTTCTTCTCCCTCCCTTCTTGTCTTCTTTTCATTATGTCTTTCTCCTTTGTCTCCCTTCCCACTTTTTTTTTTTTTTTTTTGAGGTGTGCTTGTGCGAGTGCATGGAGGGGAGCTGCTTGTCTTGTAATGCTTTTATGATGTGTCAGAGGACACCATTGATTGTATCAACCATGACTTGAAATAAAGATGTGCTATATTTCTATGAATTTTCCATTGTATATATATATATATATATATATATATATATATATATATATATATATATATATATATATATATATATATATATATTTTTTTTTTTTTTTTTTTTTTTTTTTGCATGCCGGCGTTTGAGACATCCAGGCAGACAGCAGTGCTCGCCCCACTTGTCACTCAGGAATCGTAAGGCCTTATTGCGAATTGATGCCTCTGATAAAAGCGCTTAAGATTCTCCGCATTCCATGTATCTTTATGAATTTTCTTTCCTACGTTTGAACTCATAAATTGCCCGATGCGACGACCCAGAGATATAATATGAGGCCCTCCAGTGGGGCTTCTAGCTTCCTCTATCTTTGGATTTTCCTTATGACGTGGCTTTCAGACCAAATCTCCCGGCCACGTAACTTAAAGGCTGACTCTCTTGTTGCTTAATGCCTAGCGGTCTTCCTTTGGTATTCCTCGTAGGTTGTTGAACACATCACGCTTTCGTCAGGCTCTAAGTTCGGGCAGCGAGGGCCTCATCGTTTTGTTCCTCCGAGGCTAGCTCGATTCTGGGAGACTTTACTCCAGCAACTTCGCAGGGGCCTCTTGTACATTGCCTGCCAAAAGCTAGGGCAAATGAGTTTCTGGGGTTCTTGACTTACGTGTCGTCTATGAAGCTGCAAATGCCCCGAGGAGGTATTCGGCCAACTCCTTTGGATCTTCGACTTGGTTTTCAAGGCGACCTTGAGGTTCGATGGTGACTTATTGTCCATTTGATTGTGGGTGGTGGCGGCGAATAGTAATTTTTAATCAGGCTGGCACAAAGTCTGAATTTGCGTTATCAAATTGTTTTCCGTTATGCGAGACCAAGGCTCTGGACATAAATCTGCCTGTTATAACCATACGAGTTCGTCATATACCCTTTCTGTGGTGGCGCTAAAACAGCCTCTAGCCCACTTGGTGATAATCTGATTATAAATTTACATTGTGCCCGATGGGCAGAACGATATGTCCCGACCCGTGGCTGGAGGCGAGTGCGGTGATTGATGCCGGAGCTGGCGGGAGGCGTGATATTTTAGCGTGTTCCTGGCAGATTCTGCATCTTTTGACCAGGTTGGTAGCATCTTTGAGCATTACTGGGCGAAAGTATCACGCCTCAAACTTTCGACGATGGCCGAGGCTCAGATATAGTTCGCCATATGCCTTCGTGCACTTCTCTTAGCACGTATTCAGTGTCTTCTCCTGCGATGCATTTTAAGAAAGGTGTGAAGAATCCTCGTTTGTAGAGGCTTCCCTTGTGATTGGTAAACACAGAGGATCGCTTTCTTATCTTGCCTTCTATTTGGAGTGCGTGCATTTGGGTTCAAGTCATTAATATAATCGAATAGGTCCATCGGTTGAATGCGGACCACCTATCTTGGGCGACTATTATGCCCGTAAGGGTGATGGAGGCTCTGCGGTATTGACGGGCGTTGATTCCCCCAATGTCTTCCACAGCCAAGGCGTGGCGATTTGCCAAAGTGTCGGCGCCGGAATTCTCCGTTCTGGGGACGTACTTGATCTGAACTGATACAAACTTTTTTAATATATCACGGACTTTGTGAAGATATAGAATCATCTTCTCACCTTTGGCCACCATTATGTGTCTTCAATGCAGCTCGACCACGGTTGGGGTGCTATGGACCTCTGGGCGGTCGGCCTCTAATGAATGGCGGGTGGGGCTGCTGTGGCCTCAGTATTCGGCCTGTTGTTGGAGCGTGGAGACAGCGGTGCATACTCAATGTCTATACCCTCTTGGTGGTGGGGATTAAGCACCATCCGCTTCCTTACGCATTTGAGGCTCCGTCCATAGAAGCTTCGCCGCGGAGTCGTCCCTTGATTGGTGACTCGGCAACAGCTCCTTTGGCCAGTGCGAATCGGCTAGGATATGTCTCAGCACATGGCTTGTTTGGCAATATCGGATGTGAATTAAAACAGCTCTATAGCCATTTATCAACCTCAGAAGACCTGGTTTGTCTCTTCCCACCTTCATGGGTGGAACAGGATTCTATGGTGTGAGCACGGGGAAATAAGGGCAGTTTCAGAGCCTGCAGGTCGCTAAGAGCTAGTATTAATTTTCCATTTTCGGATGCCTCTCCTCGGCTCCCCTCGGGGCTCATTTGATGTGGGCTGAGTCTTTGTGCCGCTCTTTATTGTCTCTGCGAGCACCGTAGTAGTTGAAAAATCGTACTTGCGGAAATACAATGTGAGAGTTCTCCTTCTCTCGGGCTCACTAGAATGGGTGGCGAGCTAAAGTATGTTTTTCAAGGTTCAGCGCTTCTTCACATTTCTCATCCCATTGAAAGACTTTTCTTCAAAACTTGGAAGAAAGGTTGGCATTTGTCACTTGCTGAATCTGAATCGACTTAGTGCGATCCTCCACGGTGTCGTTGTACTTATTTTATCCCGATGGTGGTGGCATATGAGCAATGCTTTATTTTATCCGGATTTGCTTAAATTCCCCTGTGGTTGACTATGAAGCCCATAAATTTTCCATGACACGCCCGGCTGTTCGCGGATTCGGCTTCATGTTTATAATCCCTGAGGATCTGGAGCGTCTCGGAAGGTGAAGCGATGGATCACGGGCGTAAGCGGACTTTACCGGCATGTCGTCTATGTATGCCTCCGTGAATTTTTATCTGTTTACGAAACATGGGTTCACTTCCTTTAGTGATTGCCCCTGCATTCTTGAGCCCAAATGGCATTACTCGATAACAGTAGGTCCCCTGTGCAGTGACGAATGACGTCTTCTCTGATCCCAGCAGGGTCCATGCTTATCACGGTTATAGCAGGAGAAGGCGTCCCGTGAAGCTAAAGAAGCTCGTGGCTTTCTTTGTGGCATCTACGATAAGGTAGATCTGGGTAGGGAAGGCATCCTTTGGGCATGCTTTGTTTATGTCGGTGAAATCAATACGAGCGCGTTGCCACGTTCACTTTTCTTGGCCAGGCACAACATTGGCCAACCACTGCAGGTATTCTACCTCCTGATTGCCCACAGCGGAGAGGAGCTTACCGACTTCTTCATTGATGGCCTTTTGTCTCTCGGTGCGAGCAAAACTACGCCTTTAGCCGGCGAAAGATGGGTTGGCGTTTAGTTTGCAAAGCGATGATAGCGGGTGATGCCACTCATGTCGACCGCTTCCATGCCGAATGTCCTGTTGTCTTAAGAGCGTGAGAGCCTTGGGGCCTTACGCTGGTTAGACCGTATAGGCAAGATGCTGCAGGTGCGTCATCCAGTATTCTTTGAGTTTCGGCGCTCTTCGAGGGCTCGGGCGAGTGAACACTTCATCCACGCGCAGCGTATCAAGCTCACCCATTACTTACGGTATCGGCCGTTTTTGTTTCATAGGCGGTGCCTTAGCATTCTGCCAGTCTCTCCGGCCGATCTCCTCAGCCGTCCAACCGCAGTTCTTGTGAAATTGATTACCGGAGTGATATCACGAGGGATGGCTTTTGTCGCGTTAGAGGGCACGCCTATTAACATGTTATGGTGTGGGCGTCCACTATGAGGAGACCTTTGGCGTAGTTGTTGTGATAAGGGGGCTCCCGAGGTTAACACCAAGTTGGATCAGTCAATGATAACCTTTTCCCGAAAACCACGGAGATGGGTGTTGACAGGTTCTAGCTTTTCTCTCCCAATTCCCATTTTGTCGAAAGCCGATGCAAAAATGATGTCGGCCGAGCTCCGTTATCTCACAGGACAGATGGACGTTGTATTTGCCACGATTGCGGATTACGGTGGTGCGTCATGGGAATGGCGACACCCTTCAAGTGCGGTCGGAGATGTGTAGTAGTGTCGACTGGCATTTCATCGTGCCTCCCCGTATGCCCGATCTTATCTTTGCGCAAGTGAACTTTCCCGGGGAGCTGAACTAGTTCTCACTCCCGGCCGAATCCTCCACGAGGATCACGTGGTTTCCCTGAGGGTTCGCGATCTTCAGGTCAAATAGATACGGCCCGGGTGGTGGTGAGCTGATAGGGGCAGGTTACGGTTGCAGGTCTGGCCTTGAGCTTGATTCCCTGGAGATACAAAACGCCGTAGATATCCGTGTTGTATCAGATACTCTATCTCTCTTCTCAACTGTATACAGTTATCCGTGCGATGTCCATAGTCACAATGGATCTCGCTGGAAGTGCTGCTCAGTATTATCTCTGGTAGCGGGATTTGACTTCATCTGCGGCGCCATCTTGCCAAGGCTGATGGATTCCATTCATGTAGAACTTGCGACACTAGAGTGCATTAAGGGAGTGAAGCGCCCAGAGGCAAATGTGT
The DNA here is from genome assembly GCA_016808115.1 of Tetrastigma voinierianum. Taxonomy (NCBI): domain Eukaryota; kingdom Viridiplantae; phylum Streptophyta; class Magnoliopsida; order Vitales; family Vitaceae; genus Tetrastigma; species Tetrastigma voinierianum. The sequence goes on along the minus strand of JAEQBH010004279.1, from coordinate 76,081 downwards.
CGTCGTCTTTACGTATGAAGGGCCCGGGCGATCCACAAGATTCCCTCGTCTTTTGGGGATGCATCACTTCTGCCCGGAGATTTCCTGCAGTCGCCTTGCCTCTTGGGACTCAGATCCCGTCAGCCCATTTATCTTTTGTCCTTGCTAGCGAGAGAGCTCTCTTGGCGTGAGAGGCCTCACCTCTCAGATTTATGTATTTTTTCGGCTTTGGCGAGCCTCGGCCGTGTTAGATTGAGGTTCTTTGAGATAGAACATCGAGGTCTTTGTTTTTTGACCACACCCAGTAGAGATTCGTGATAGCGAACTTTTCGTCAAAGTACATCTATCTTTGAGGACTCGACATTAAACGTTGTGCGTATGACTTCAAATTTTCCTGTGTGTTCCTTTGTTTGACTGGATTTAACGGATGGTAGCTATTCTGTATGTCCCTAGCCAGATGGAAGTAGAGCGAACGCGATTGATAATTCTCTGAATAGCCAGAAATGCGTTGAAGGATTATTGAACAGGCCTGGTGGGCCCGCCTAAGGTGTGCGAAACGCCACACGTCGGGCGAGTGCGGATACCCATGCAACTCATCGATTCTTATAGGTATTGGGTGGTCTCTTTGGATCCTTGGCGCCGTAGGCTGCCCGGGGCATCGAATTTGGCGGGAGCGGGTAGTTTGCTTGTACTCGGGGTGAAAGGTGATTACTGTTTTGTTGCGCTAAGGTATCCATAGTGTCTGGGGTACGCCCTTTAACTACCTCCTTCACATGGTTGAGCTCTTGTTGGAGGTCCACAGACCTTTGCTCCATATGCAGCATCTCTTGCAATGGGTGGGGATGTTGTGGTTTCTACATTCTCATGCGTCCTCGTCTTGCTCAATTCTCTTCCCTACAGGGGTTTTATTTCTGGCAAATGTACGGCTTGTGGGTCGCGCCTGGCCGGTGTATTTAGGAATACCATAAATCTGTTGTCCTTGTGTGGAGAACATTGTGACAATACGAGTACATCGCTCTTCTCGGGGAGTGTTGTATTTGTCACGGTGAGGATTTGTTCTATCTCCTCTATCAGTGGTTGACGGCGGAGTCTTCCATACGTTTGTGTTGGCCTGGTCGACCTGGCAGCCTGGTGGCTGTCTCATCTGGTGGGTCGGCATCCTTGTAGGATTAAGCGTTGCTCTGCTCGTGTTCTAGTTGATACCATCGATGGCGAAATCGGAGTTATATGTGTGTAAACGATGCGTTCCCACAGAATGGCGTATTGATGCCTCGTTTTCAAGCGGGCGGGGTACAGGTAGTGGTCGTTAGGCGACCCGAAAATGCCCGGTACGTGGAGGCCGGAGAATGCTAGACCGCGGAGTGTACCTCGGGAGGCTGCAATGTGAGCCTGTAGACTCTGGAGGTGATGCTTCCTGCAAAAACCAAGGAAGAAGGAGGGTCGGCGAGGGCTTCGCCCGTGGCCGCTCCGATGCCTAAGTCAGATTCGTCCTTGGGAGAAAAGAGTCAATGCCTTGAGTGCTCAGTCTTGGCATACCTTTTAGTGTTGGAGCGGTCTTGTATTTGTAATGGTCAGTCGTCATGTTTAGGACCGATGATTAGGGAGTTCTTTCGGCCAGGAGGATAAGGTTTATCACGTAGTCATCCTTAGATTAATGATGGATTAGTCAAGGGATTTACTTGGAATGATATCGCTTCTATTGGGAGATATTCATTAATGGTTTTATTTGTTTTCCTTACTTTATAATAGGACTTGATAGGGCGTATAACTTAGGAATATTCTATCATACATTTATTTGTAGAGATATATAGTTTGATGGCCGTGTATGGGCCTTCTGTTCTTCGATTCCATGTTACGGACCTAGCAATTTGGGCTTTTGTTTGAGAAATTTATTATGGAAGGATATATGTACATGGCACGGCCCTCGCGCTCTTACCCCAGAACAGCGAGTGAAATGCACGACCAGTTCTATATCCTTATCGAGTAAATAAAACCCCGATGCATATATTTTTAATATGAAGCTTTTAGAAATGTAGATGTTGATATGACCATAGACTATATTTAGGCCAGAATCTTTAAAAAGGAAAAAGAAAATAATTAAATATTACACTAGCCTTTGCATTTATCTTAACCTGAGTTGTTTATAAAGAGCTCAATTATTTTGTAGTTGTTTTTAATGATTTACTTCATGCTTTGATGATAAATTTCCCTATATAATATATAATATTAAGATAATATAGATATTTAATTTTAGATATGTGAATATTAATATCTTAGGAAAACATTATCTAAATATTATATAGATATTTAATTTCTTGATATGATCGAATATTAATATATATTATCTTAGTTAAATATTATCTAGACATTATATAGATATTTTTAGATATTCAAAATCCATTTATGCAAATTCAAAAACCCTATTAATATTATAATATTAATATGGTAACATATATTATTATTTTTATTGGTTAATTTATGTCATTGTATTAATATTAAATGAATATGGTAATATATATTATAAATGATTGATAAATAATTATAATTATTTATTGATATTTTTCTCCTATATTTCAATAATGTTTATTGAGCAAGTAAAAGAATATCTATATTCTTAAAAAATAATATAGATACTTATTAAAATTCATCTTAAATCAACTAAAATAACAATTTTAATTCACTTAGTTGAAAAAAAACAATCATGTAAATTTATTTAAACTAAATGAGTAGAAATTCAATATTTTGAAGAATAGTTATATTTAGAAAAATAATTCAATTGTATGATATTTTTGTTTGCTCTTTTACATGGTTAGGTGAACATTTTGAAATGGCTACTAATCCGGGTTTAAAATAATAGGTGCACAAGCCCAAAACACGAGCCCACACGTCGGAAGCAGAAGGGATTAGAAGTAGGCCCGGTGCCGGTGTACGTCGCGATGGCATCCCTGACACGAGGCCCCAACGAGGCCCAAGTCACCCCTTCAAAGGGAGTACATTAATATAATCAAGAACTTCGTACTAAGGAAAATACTCAACCTCCACCAATTAGGGAAGTAGGATGTTCCTAATTGGCCTTATCAATTATCCCTTATTAATCGGTTTCACGAAAAGGAAGAAAATCCTCGCCCCAGCGGGAGGAAATATCATCATCATCATCAACTAGGAAAGATTATCATTACATGTCATCATCGACTAGAATGATCATGATGACCCATTATAAATACGAGAGCCACCTAGCCACGGTGAAAAGGACGCACAAAAATTCATTCCTAAGCGGTTGATCTTCTCTTCCGGAAAAAGCGGCTTAGGCATCGGAGGCAAAGGCGAGCCAGCCGATCATTTTGTTTCTGTTTTGCGGAGGAGTCCGACGTCTGGTCGACGGACCGACAACAAATTCAGCACGCTCAAGCCCGGTTCCGGTTGAAAAAGCATCATCAGTTTGGCGCCGTTTGTGGGAACGACAGTTCCTTTACAAATAAAGTTGACCTCTCAGCGATTGATGGTATCAACTCGGAACAGTAGAATTAGCCAATCCTCCACGGATAAGACTAGCTGAGCGACTTGGGACCGACCTCTTGAAGAGCCGTTAGGGTGTCGCGGCCCGGCCTGAAGAAGCGGTGGAGGGGCTCGGCGTCACAACCAACATAGCGAAGGAGTTGGAACAACTCACGGCCAAATCTGGCGCCGAGAGACACGACAGGCCCGAAAAGACCAAAACCCTGTTACCCGAGAAGAGCAACACCTTGACCCTCGTTAAGAAGCGGATAGAGAATGAGAAACTAGCCACACCATGGAGCATGATCCTTACCAACCCCCCGGAGAGGATCGCGGAGAAATTCGTGGGAGCGGAGGTTCGGGACATCCGTGAATCGGCCACATGAAGGAAGCGGTGAGGCCGGGCTCGGTCTCATGGATGCCTTGAGTAAACAAACCGAATCTCCATTTCACCAGTAGGGTACTCGCTTCCCGCTTTCGGCAAAGTTGAGAATCTTTGGTCAGGGCGTTCGGCGAACAAAAAGACCCCATAGACCACCTCAATACGTACAAAAATCAGATGGAACTACATGGATATCAAGACCCCGTACGATGCAGAGCCTTCGCTATCACACTAAAGGGCCCAGCATTGGCTTGGTTTAACAGACTCCCGCCGTCTTCCATCTCATCGTTCACAGAACTTTCCATCGCATTCGTCTCCCACTTTATCGGAGCAAGGACGTACAGGAAGCTGAGTTATCACATTCTGACCATAAAACATAGCTCTCAAGAAAGCTTGAGGTCATATGTTCAGAGGTTTAACATGGAGTCTCTAAAGGTGGATATTCTCGACGAGAAGTTCGCCGTTACTGCTTTCATTGCAGGGTTGGGGGTGTAGTCGAAAGACCTAATGTTCTCTATCTCAAAGAACCCTCAGGCAAGCATGGCCGAGGTCCTCGCCAAAATAGAGAAGTATATCAACGGTGAAGAAGCCCTCCTGTCCAAGCAAAGCTCTTCTACTCAAAAGGAAAGAAGCCGGGGGTGACAAAAAAGGGCAAGCCCTTTACTAAGGAGACCCAGTGACGAGGGACCGATCCCAGGAGGCGAGAGAGAGAAAATAGAGAGCGAGTCCCAGATAAGATGAGGAACCTCTCGGGGATCGTAGGGGACCACCTCGGCCCTGGCGGCCTCGGTCATCGCGGGTCCTACACAAGTGCAACATGAAGGTTTTGAGGTGGCCGTCTAGATGAAGTCGGACCCAGAAGGCGACACCGATACTATGAGTTCCACGGGGTCATGGGCGCCGACGGATGGCTGTATCCGGCTAAAAGGAGATTGAATACTTGATCCGGCGGTGGGCATCTGACCGTTACGTAGCCTCGAAGGAGCGAGGCTTGAGTCTAGCCACCACCACCTGCGTCGGTGACGGTTGACATCGGCCGCCTTTGGGAGAAATCATGTAATCTCAGGAGGATTTACGAGGGTGGGAGTCTAACTCGGCGGAAGGCCCACGCTTGAAGTATAGTATCAGAGGGAACCTTAGAAGTGTAGCCATATCTAAGCTCCTCGGCGGATGCTACCATTGTATCGGACTCGACATGGAAAGTGTCAGCATCCCCATGACGATCCGCTAGTGATAAGGGCCGTCGTGGCCGATAAGACAATCCACAGGGTCCTCGTTGACAATGGGAGCTCGACTGACATCATCTTCTCATCAGCTTTCGATAAAATGGGTATTAGAAGGGAGAAACTAGAGCAGTCATTGCTTACACATGTGGATTCTCACGGAGAAAAGGTCGCGCCTCTAAGGTCTACAGCGGGTGCTCACTTTGGGAGATCCCCGTACCCAGCTCTGGCCGACATCAAAGGTTTCTCATAGTAGATGCCCCATCGACCTACAATATGCTCTTGGGAAAGGCCTTTCGTCAATGCCAGGGAATTAGTTCCCTCCTCTTTATCACATGGTTATCAAATTTCCAGCGCAAATGGGTAGAATGGTTCGAAACAGTATAGCAAGGGAATGTTACTCAGCATCAATAAAACAAAACACGGTTGACAACATCTACATGGACGAGCTCGACATGCGAGACGAGGTAAGCACCCAACCTGCGCCCTTAGAAGAATTAGAGCTTGTACAACTTGGCGACCAGCGAGAACACCTCGTCTACAAGCAGGGTCTAAGCTAAGACGAGAGGGGCGTCGAAGCCCTCTCGTCAGGTTTTACGGAAAGAACATGGTGTCCTGAAGCGGAAGACATGGGCGGGGTTGACCCGACAGTGATTACCAATAGGCTAAATGTCAATCCCTCCTTTAAGTCGTTCAAGCAAAAGAGAAGCAGTTTTGCCCCAAAAAGACAGAAGGCGATTAATGAAGAGGTCGACAAGCTCCTCTAGCAAAGCGTCAGGAAGGTAGATACGGAGATGGGCGGCTAACGTTGTTCTCATCAAAAGCAAGCGACAAGTGGCGCTTTGCATGTTCTGAAGCATCAATAGCGCCTACAAAGGATAATAGTTTCCTGCACCTGCGAAGTTGATCTCATAGTGGACACCTTGGCCGGTCATGAACTCCTTAGCTTCATGGATGCCTTCTCTAGCTACAACCGGTCGGTATGGTTGGCGTGGCGCTGGCTTCGGCGCAGGAGTTGTAAGTGAGGGGTCATATATATATATTTTTTAAAACTTATAACCTTTACACTTGCATATTCATATAATGTTAAACAATTAACTTGTCATATATTCTGTAGCAGCGGATTACAAAATATATATACAAGCTCCATATATGGAAGTGTTCAACATTTACAATATTATTTTAGTTTACAAAATGTAATATACAAAATAGACCTAAAGGTCTTCCAGTGGGCACCTATTGATGTGGCCTTTATTTGCGTGTGGATTACTGAGTCCTACGGTTTCTTCTTACGTGCCTACGGATTGAACACGTGCTAAGCATACGCTTAGTAGAAATAAATACACTGGATGACCTCGGGTGGGTCACACTTCTATACAAATGCATATAACACATATATGATTCTGATTCTTATCATTTTCTCATATATATATACTCTTCATAACAAGTTTCATTTCTTGTCATCTTCCATATACTTTTCATGTCATCTTTGTACTTTACTTCTTATTCTTGTAGCGTATGCTTTCATCACATAGCGATATGCTTCTCATATCATGTCATATATTCTCTACCTTCGTTTGCATATACGGTCATTTTCTTTTTTATGTTTCATATGCGCATAAACCTTAGAAGTGGATATAGGAAGCTGTAAAATGAAGAGCGTTGTTGTCATTATGCGAGACAATGATCATCTTATAAAGCGCAGCCTTGATGAAGTATTGCCACCGGGGCCATTTGGGCAACGGATCTATGTCATCGACCAAGCGGGGCCTCGATATCGAAACGACGAAACGAGAACATATGCAGACTTATTTTCCTAATAGAGGCATGCCCATCTATCCTCTACCGGGTTCTAAGCGGACAATCAATGTGTATTTTATGCTTTCATTATATATCTCATATTCACAGAATAATTATTGTCATTAGAGTAATCATATGTGATATATATATATATATATATATATATATATATATATATATATATAACATAACATAACATATATATATATATATATATATATATATATATATATTTAATACTATCATTTATTCATAACTTTGCATTTTCATGTGTCTCATTGTATGCATAAATAACTATGCTTACCCTGTATGCTTATGAGTTATTTATGAATAACTATAGTTACCTACAGAACCTACTGTTTTTTCATGTTTTCCGGGACTAATATGAGTTCCAATCTTATCATGCTATCTATTGATGAATTCTTGACTCAATGAGCTTTCCATAGAGTCTAAGAACACCAAAATCGGAGTTCGGGCAGAGGAGATATGACCTTAGAGTTGGGAGGGTCATCTTGTGATCGATCTTGACGGCGACTGGGCCAGCCGAGCTGTATTAGTGACGAAGCTCAATCCTAACACTTAGGTCTGACATCTAAATCTCCTGGGCATATGGATTCTTGACTCAATGGGCTTTCGATAGAGGTCAGAACACCCAAATCGGATTCAGGCGAAGGAGATATGACCTTCGAGTTGAAGGTCATGTGATCGATCTTGACGAAGTGACTGGGTGACGACTATGCTGAAGTAGCGAGCTCAGTCTAACGCACTTCGGTCTGACATCTAACAACTCCTCAGGCATATGGATGGATTCTTGACTCAATGGGCTTTCCATAGAGTCCAGAACACAATCCGGGTTCAGACAAAGATGCGGCACATAGTTGGGATCGTGTGTTGATCTGGCGATGATGCTGGGATGCTGCTGGTGATGATCCAGTCTTATTTCGTCTGTATCTGTCTCTCAGTGTATGAATGGATTCTCCCACGATAATGACTGCAGGTCAAGAACACCAAAATCGGGATCGGCGGGATACGCTGCGTGGTTGGGATCGCGGCGATCGTCTGCGACACGGTTGACGACCTGTAGCGACTCGATTGGCGCGCCGTCCGATCGCGTCATCTCTCAAAGTCGCTCAAATGGTTGGGTTGTGTTTCGTCCGGGTATAATCGAATTCTGGCGGGTTCGGCCTTCTCGCGGTGGAGTCTCGCGCCGGTCGATCTGGCGCGTGCTGGGGATTCGCGTTCTCTGGGTCGCCTCAGATGCGATGCATCACAGATCTGACTCTTCCGGAATAGATCATCTCGGATGATTTCTCGATCTGACCTCAGGCGCCTCTGGACCGTTACGATCCGATTCTACGATCTAGCTCCAGCTGTTCCTGTTATTAATAAGACCTGCAATTTGCGAAAGTCGAATCGAAATTCAAAAAGCCTAACATCAAGTTCATTGACGTGGCTACAATTCCACAGAAGGACTTACTTTCAGATTCCCTTCTATTTCTGACTCAAAAAACTCGTTCACAAAAGGTCGGGGCTGCTGCATACGATCAAACATAAGGAATTTTTGGTTTCCAACTTACAACTAGACCCTTCTCGAAACACATATCTACAAGACCTTAAAAACCCTCAACTCAACCTACGAAATGAGTTTGGGAGTTTCTGAAGCCCAAACCATACGCAAAACAAAGGGTTAAACCATGTGATAAACGATTACAGTACGTAGATTTGTGCTGCATAACACAACATACTCATAGTTCCATACAGCGAAGACTGTATCGGTACACAGTGATCTTGCCTTAGCTTCTTCTCTCTTACTCTCTTGTCCGTGTTTGCTCTCTTTCTCCAGGAGCCAAAATAAGATATTTCTTTTGGTCTTATTCTTCAAACCCCGATCTTAACCCCTCCCTTTTTATTTTACTTTGGTCCTCCAAGCTCTTATAATATTTGCAAATCAATTTATAATATTTTGCAATAACCTCGAATCTTCTTTATTAATTATAATTTGCTTATGCATATTCCTACTTTTGTTTTTATCTTTTTTTTTTTATTCGAATAAATATGCAGCTACGTTTATTATACCCCAAGGAAGCATGTTATAGCGTAGGGTATAATTTGGGAGTGTTACAGCTCTCACACACTTAAAGAATTCGTCCTGAGATTCATGCATTCGAAAGAGTTTCGGATCTTGTGCTCTCATAGTTGCCGGCTCCCAGTAAACTTTCTTCTCTGATGGTGTTGCGAGAACTTTCACTAATGGTACTTGTTTGTTAGTAAGCGGCACCACCTCTCGAAGGCGAGAATGGTCTTTGGCTCCTCATAAAATGACAAATCCTCTTGTACTTGTATCTCTTGCCTTGGTAGTATGCGACTCATCGAGGCGGTATCTCGAAGCATCGACACATGAAACATCGTGTAATTTGGCCCGACTCGTAGTGTCGATCGATAAGCCACGAGACGATACGTTCCAAAATCTCATGTATTTTATGAACCTTGGACTCGGCTTGCCTTTCGACCAAGCCTAAATTTTCCTCCATGGTGATACCTTTAAGAAGACCTTGTCTCCACTTTATATTCAATATCTCTCTCCTCTTTAGTTGACATACGATTTTTGTCTATCACTAGCCGCCTTTAACCTCTGCTTAGAATAACGTACTCTCTTCTATCTTTTATATGTTTGGACGTATCGGTTTATGCTCATTTAATTACATCCCGGCCGCGGGAGTTCATTTCCGATATACAAAGCTTCATATGGTGCCATATGATGGCAATGAAAACTATTGTTATAGGCAAATTCCATTAATGGAATATACCTATCCAAACTTCGAAAATTCTATGACACACAACCTCGAAACATATCTTGGTAGATCAATCTCACATTTGTCCATCTGTTTGCGGATGGAAGCGATCTAAAATTCGACTTAATTACTTTCAAGCTACTTTGTAATTCCTTCGAACACGGATGTAAATCGTGGATCTCTACTCAGAGCACAATAGAGCAATGACACACCATCTGATAGCACAATCTAAATCTACATATAACTTCGACTAGTCGATCCATAGAATAGTCAATCACATTTTGAGCATAAAATGGGCGACTTTGTAGATATCTGCAATCACCAGACGAGTCATGTTTTGTTGTGTGAGGGGAAAACCCGACACAAAATCCATGGTAATGTTATCCACTTCCATTGAGGTGGAAGGGGATTTGCTCAACCCTGTTGGCACTTGGTGTTCGGCTTTGACTTCAGTACGACACGTCAAACCTTAGACATATTCGGTCCCATCTCTTTTTCATTCCTTTCCACCAATAAAACTGTTTCAAGTCTGGTACATCTTATTCCCTCGGATGCATGGTAAAATGCCGTATTATGAGCCTCGAATAGCAGCTTTTTTCTTTGTCTTTATCATCGCATAATCTATTACGGAAATACAGAAACTTCAAACTTTCTCTAAAAACATAGTCTTGTCATGCATCTCTAACCATCACAATAAATTTTTCTGTAACTCTTCATCATTTTTCTGCATCTATAATCATTTGCTTTAAAATGGGTTGCGCTTCTAGTTGAGCTAACATATGGCCATCGTCTCTAGTCTCCGATCATGCGTAGTGATATTGCTCTGCTTGTCTTTCGGCAAAGCATCGACTACTATATTAGCCTTTCCGGGATGGTAATCTATGATGCAGTCATAATCCTTTAATAACTCTAACCTCCATTGTCTCAAATTTAACTCTTTACGCATTGTTAACAAATTGCCGAGACTCTTATGATCGAATTAATAAATTCTACACTTTACGATATAATTGGTGTCGTAGTATTTTAAATACGAAACACTACGCCGGCTAACTCTAGGTCATGAGTGGGATAATTTTGTTCATGTGGCTGGCTATGCGGAGCGCGCAAAGCCACTCGCACCATCTTGCATTAACACGCATCACAAACCAATTCCTGAAACATCACTATACAAGGTATACTCTTTTCCGGAGTAGGAGTGCGTCGTCTTTGGTGCTTGACCGGCTGTCGCACCCAGCGGTGAAAACTGTGCGACATTTGTCTGTCCACTCAAACTGTTCCTTTCTGAGTAACTTGGTGGCCAGACTATGACAAAAAACCCTCTCACAAATCTTATAATAACCTGCCCCAAACCAAACTTCGCCTGGGTTACATTTTGAGGTGATTTCCAATTCCTGACTTTCTTAAATCTTATGGGATGTCGCTTTGTATACCCTCGTGAGACACAATGTGGCCTAGGAATGAAACTTTCTTTAATAAAAATCACATTCTTGAAGCTTAGCATATAACCTCTTTTCTCTGAACGTCTCTAAGACTATTCTCAAGTGTTGTTCATGTTCCTGTGCATCCTTAGAATACACACGGGATGTCATCGATAAAACCACGAGAATTGATCCACATAGGGTCGGAAACCCTATTCATCAAATCCATGAATGATCTTGGGTTGCATTAGTCAGCAAATGGCATGACCAAAAACTCATAATGACCATATCGGGTTCTAAATGCAGTCTTCGGCACATCTCCTTCCTTTACCCTCAGCGATAATATACGATCGCGGTCACATCTTGAAAAGACACCCGCTCCTTTCAAGCGATCAAGATCTTCCAATTCTCTTAATGGGTACTTGTTTTCATCACCTTATTGTCTGCCGATAATCGATGCACATACGTGAGTGCCATCTTTCTTTTCACAAATAAAGCGATTGCACCCCAAGGGGACACCTTTGGGTCGAATAAATCCTTTATCTAAAAGTTCTTGCGATTGACTCTTTAACTCTTTCGGCTCGGGTTGGAACCATCTGTCTGATTGCCCTTGACATAACTGAAAGTCCTGATTTCTATGGCTAAGTCCACCTCTCTCTCATGTGGAATACCCGGTAACTCTTCAGGGAATACATCTGGAAATTCCCTTACTACTGGGATCTTTTCTACATCAACTTGACCTCTCTTGGAGTCAAGTATCAAAACCAAGAATGTCTCACATCCTTTCCTCATAATTCTCCTAGCTTGCATAGTGGAGATGACATTAGACATTACACTTGATCCAATGCCTTGTACTATTACCTCAGTCTGGTCAGAGCATCTCAACACTACTATCTTTTGTCCACAATCAATGATAGCTCGGTGTTTAGACAGCAATCCATTCTAGATCAGTCAAACTCTCGGAAGAGTAATGTTATCAAATCGAAACTCTCTTGCTTGTATAACAATGGGCAATTTCTGTATATGCTATTCACACTAACGTTGTGCCCCAACGGACTAGTCACATGCATGTCATATGCTAATTTCTCCATCATTGGTACTTTGTCAAATACATGCTCCATGCACACATATGAATGAGTGGATCCAGGATCAATCAATGCATGCATCTCAATATCATATAAAGAAAATATACGGCTATAACCTCGGGGAGCATCCACGATCCTCCACGAGCCTTCATAGCATATGCTTTCGTCTTTGGTGCTGTAGGCATAGGGCGATCCTTTGTCTGCGAAACTATGCCTCCTCGTCCTCTATCTTTGATATGGACCCTTACGACCCCCTCTGGCGATCACGAGTCGAAAGTGGTGCCATAGATCTTCCTCTAACACTTCCTTGTTGACTTCCTATTATCCCTTGATTCTTGGGGGCCCCGTGTACATCAAATGATCAGGCTTCCACCTGGAAACACCCTCACATTTACTAACCTCTGAGCTCCCAAATGCCTTTTATGGCAATGGGGACGTCGGGAATTTCTCCTGTCTCAGCTGAAGCACCTCTACCTGTACTACGTGTTACATTGGACCTTTGCCTTCTACCTCTCGTAGCGGAGCTATATTACGATTGGCATTTGGAGATTACTCTGTCTTTCCCGGGAGGGGCGAAGCTCCTCTAAGAAAACTTCTTCTTTGAAATCTTTCTTTCTTTGCTCGTTTCTAGTCTCTCTACTTTCATTCGACTTGGACAGATAAAAATCCTTTGTTCGGAGAGAAGTCATAGGTGCGAATATCTTTTGATGGAATCATGCAATCCATCCTCAAATTGCCTACCTTTGAAATGCCTCTGTGAGAACCAATTACGGTGCATACTTACTAAGATGACTAAATTCTTTCTCATATTCGATACGATAAGTTCCTTTGCTTCAAATTCGAGAGAATTTGTTTCCACTTGGAATCCCATACATCTCGTGTATACTTTGCCTGAACTCTTGAACAAAGGAATTCCCATGTCAGGGGATTTGGAATCCTTGGACTTTTGAGCACTAGTTTCCACCAGTCGTATGCCTCACCCTGCAATAGTGAGACTGCACATGATGCTCTCACGATCGGAGAACATCTAACTCTTCGATATTCTTTCTAACTTTTCTAGCGAATTCGGCTTTCTCGCTCTTCCATGCTCGACCCATGGAATTTCCTGCACTCATGTCTTCTTCTTGTGTCTAATGGAGCTTCGGGAGGAAGAATCGATCTATCGAACCGAGCCATGTCTTGCGATATTCTCATGAGGCTTACGTGGCTCATTAGGTACATTACTTCAGAAGGTTGAAGGCGATAGCCGCATTCCATCGGGTGCTCTCGCGGCTGCGGGCGATCCATCTATACAAAACACGAGGACATCACATCGAGGCCAACACATTACTAAACATAGGCTTTTCTATCATGTACTCTATTCAAGAGCCGCCTAAACCTAGGCTTTCGAAACGCCCTAAAGCAAGGCCTACGATACCACTAAGCTGGCGCCCCCAACTCGGCATAGGGTGTCAAGTGAGGGGTCATATATATATATTTTTTAAAACTTATAACCTTTACACTTGCATATTCATATAATGTTAAACAATTAACTTGTATTATATTCTGTAGTAGCGGATTACAAAATATATATACAAGCTCCATATATGGAAGTGTTCAACATTTACAATATTATTTTTAGTTTTACAAAATGTCATATCTGAAATAGACACAAGGTCTTCCGGTGGGCACCTATTGATGTGTGGCCTTTGGCTAGCGTGTGGATTGCTCTAGGTCCTGCGGACTTCTTCTTCTATACCTACACGGATTGAACACCGTGCTAAACTTTGCGGCTTAATTGGGAAATAAATACACTGGATGACCTCCGTTAAGGGTCACCCACTTCTATACAAATGCATATAACACGTATAACGATTCTGATTCTTACATCATTTCTCATATATATACTCTTCATAACAAGTTTCATTTCTTGTCATCTTCCATATACTTTTCATGTCATCTTGTACTTGCCTTATTCTTGTAGCTGTATACTTTCATCACATAGCAATCTTGTCTTCTCATATCATGTCATATATTCTCTACCTTTCGTTTGCATATACAGGTCATTTTCTTTTATGTTTCATGTCTGCATAAACCTTAGAGTGGATACGAGAGCGTAAGGCAGAAGGCGTTGTTGTCGTTATGCGAACCAATGATAAATGCTTATAAAGAGCGAAAGCCTTGATGGTGACCCTTTTAGGCCACCCCAGACAAACGGGATCTATGTCATCGACGAACGGGGCAGCTGCACGATGTCCGGAGAGCCGAGGGAGCGGAGACGAGGCTTATATGCTACAGACTTATTTTTCCTAATAGGCATGCCCATCTATCCCTCTACCAGGTTCTAGAGACAATCAATGTGTATTTTATGCTCGTATATCTCATATTCTTAGAATAATTATTGTCATTCGGTAATCATATGATATATATATATATATATATATATATATATATATATATATATATATATATATATATATATATATATATATATATATATATATATATATATTTGTACTATCATTTATTCATAACTTTGCATTTTCATGTCTCATTGTATGCATAAATAACTATGCTTACCTGTATGCTTATGAGTTGTTATGAATAGCTATAGTTACCTACGAACCTCTTTATTTTTCATGTTTCCGGGACTAATAGGTTCCAATCTTATCATGCTATCTATTGATGAATTCTTGACTCAATGAGCTTTCCATAGAGTCGAGAACACCCAATCGGAGTTTAGGCGAAGGAGATATGACCTTAGTTGGAGGTCATCTTGCGATCGATCTTGACGAGCTGACACAGGCGACCAGTGTACTGAAGTGACGAGCTCAATCTAACACTTTGGTCTGACATCTAACAATCTCCTCAGGCATATGGATGGATTCTTGACTCAATGGGCTTTCGATAGAGTCAGAACACACCCCGAATCTCGGAGTTGTTGAAGGAGATATGACCTTCAGTTGGAGGTCATGCGCGGTCGATCTTGACAGTGACACAGTGACGGTATGCTTGATGACGACTCGGTCTAACACTTCGGTCTGACCTCTAACAATCTCCTCAGGCATGGATGGATTCTTGACTCAATGGGCTCCATAGGGTCAAGAACGCAAATCGGAGTTCGAATGAAGGAGATATGACCTTAAGTTGGAGGTCATGCGCGGTCGATCTTGACAGGTAACTGGGCGGCAGTATTACTGAAGTGACGAGCTCAGTCTAAAACTTCGGTCTGACATCTAACAATCTCCTTAGGAATATGGATGGATTCTTGACTCCATGGGCTTTCCATAGAGTCCAAGAACACCCAAATCGGAGTTCAGACGAAGGAGATATGACCTTTCGAAGTTGGAGGTCATGCGCGGTCGATCTTAATGGTGACACGGGCACGACCCGGCGCACTGAAGTGACGAGCTCAGTCTAACACTTCGGTCTGACATCTAACAATCTCCTCAGAATATGGATGGATTCTTGACTCAATGGGCTTTCCATGAGTCGAACACCAATCGGAGTTAGACGAAGGAGATATGACCTTCAGTTGGAGGTCATGCCGCGGTCGATCTTGACGGCGACTGGGCGGCGAGCTGCACTGAAGTGGCGAGCTCGGTATGAAGTAGTCCTGACATCTAACAATCTCCTGGGCATATGGATGGATTCTTGACTCAATGGGCTTTCCATAGAGTCGAACGCAAATCGGAGTTCAAACGAAGGAGATATGACCTTAGAGTTGTTGGAGTCATCTTGTGATCCAGTCTTGACAGGTGGAGCTCTTGAGGACTTGGGCCGACCTCTGAGATCGGCCGGCCCACAGGACTGGCCGACCTCTGAGGACCTGGCGACCTCTACATGGCTTGACCTCCTACGATTGCGACTCCGCACCTGTTGGTTGTTCGAGTAAAAAGACCATAACTTGGTCTACAGGAGTCCGAATCGAGAAATTCAAAAGCCTAACATCAAGTTCATTGACGTGGCTACAATTCCACAGAAGGACTTACTTCCAAATTCTCTTTATTTCTGACTCAAAAACTCGTTCTAAGGTCAGGCTACTGCATATGATCAAACATAAGGAATTTTCTGGTTTCAACTTACAACTAGCCCCTTCTCAAAACACATATCTAGGAGCCTTAGAGTGCTCCTCAGCTCAGCTTCTACACGAAATAAGGTTTGGGGGTTTCCAAACCCAGGCCATACCTGAAACAAAGGGTTCAGACCATGTATTAAACGTTCTAGACCAAAGCCCAGATTTCCATACCCATAACTTACACAACATACTCATAGTTCCATACAACCCAAGACATGTATCCGTACCTGTGATCTTCTTCTTCTTCTTCTCTCTTCTCTCTTGTCCGTATTTGCTCTCCCTTTCTCTAAGACCAAAATAAGATATTTCTTGCAATTAGCACATTAACTGTTAATCTTTACTCACTTTGTTACTTTGGTCCTCCAGGCTCTTATAATATTTTTAAATCAATTTATAATATTTTAATAGCCTCAAATCTTCTTTATTAATTGTAATTTAACTTATGCATATTCCTACTTTTGTTTTTATCTTTTTTTTTTTTTTTATTCCGAATAAATATACCTTTACGTTTATTGTACCCAAAACATGTTATAAAACTGTTAGGGTATAATTTGGGGTGTTACACCAACGACCAAGAGAATACCTCATTTGTCAGCTGGTCGGGAACCTCTTGTTGTCAGTGATGCTAGTTGAAGACGGGAGCCACCTATAAAAGGTTGGTGAACAAGATGTTCCATAAACAAATTGGAGCATCTATGGAAGTATATATAGATGACATGTTGGTAAAATCGGTAAAAGCCGAGCTCCACATAACCCATTTAGTCAAGGCGTCCAGGTCTTGAAAAGCTATAATATGAAGTTCAACCCAACCAAATGCGCTTTCGGAGTCTCCGCCGGGAAGTTCTTGGGTTTTATAATCAGCAATGGGAATGAGGCAAGCCCGAGATAAGATAAAGGTCGTGCTTGATATCTTTGCCTCCTTGAGCAGTAAAATACATTCAGCGGCTTGACCCGGGAGAATGGGCGCGAGCCGCCGTATCCAAGGCCGGCCAAGAAATGTCGACCTTTCTTTCGAGGTTCGAAAAGGCCTTCCAGGTGGGATGCAGCTTGCCCGGGAGGCATTCACGGCGCTCGAAATCCAACCTAAGCTCTCCCCCACTATTCTGGTAAGCCCTTGGGGAGAACTCCGACTCTCTGCACAGCCATTCGGACTTCTCAGCTAGTCTTTGCTCGGTCGGGGAGAGACAAAGCCAGGAGTACGGCGTAGGTACACTATTGCGTAGAGCTGAGGAGGGACGGGAAGAAGGTGTCCCAAGATGGAGGATTGATCCTCGTTGGTAACTACATCTAGAAAACTCTGACCTTACTTCCAAGCTCATACTGTCGAAGTTCCAACCAAATATCCTATGAAGCAAATACTACATAAACCAGAAACCTCAAGAAGGCTAATAAAATGGGCTATAGAGTTGAGTGAGTTCGACATCAGGTACAAACCAAGGACAACGATAAAGGCGAGATCCACAGCGAGGCTTCATCATGGAATTTACTAGCGGCGTCTCACGGGCAACCCGGCTGACGCCGGTACCCCATCCCGGAGATTATCGGGTATGCGGGGCATGATGCCGAGACGGTGAAGAGGTCTGATCGACTGCCAAATGGGATAGATGTGGGATCATCGCCGATTCGGCTGACCTCGATCGCGAGGCCAGTGAGGTGTATAGCTGGACTTGCTTCGCCCGCTCCATGGGCGGATCGGTGGAAGTGGCGGTGACTCGGTGGTGGTAAAGCGGATAGAGAAGACTCCTACGAAGGGAAGAAGATGATCCTATATCTCAAGAAGGTGAAAGAATTGCTTAAAATGTTCATACGAGTTCGAATTCAGACATATTGCAGAGTAGAGAATTCAGGCGATGCCTTAGCAAAGCGTGACCTCACAGAAGACACAGGCGATTGATACTGTTGAGCACCTCCCGGAACCCTCGATGGCATCGACCATAGGAGAGTCTCCCCTGTGATGTCCGGTAGTGGATGGACCCCATACGGGATGCGGTGGAAGGAACGTTGCTTGGCCGACCGGAGGCATCGAGCTGAGCAAGGTCGAGTAAGATTCACCGTCAGTCGAGGGACCCTTTATAAATGAGCTTCTCGCACCCATTCTTAAGTGCGTAGGGAAGGAAAGCCTTGGAGTGCATACTCGAGGAAGTGCAGAGTATGTTGCAACCAGCCAGGCTCGGACTAGCAGGAAAACCTTGAGGCGGGGAGTGCTACGGCCCACAATGCTCAAAGAGCCTTGACGAGAACTAGTCGAGAAAATGCAAAGCTTGTCGGGAGCATGCCAAGATATCGTCTCCCATCGGTCGTTGACATCGATCCTGAAGTCCTGGCTTTTCGGTAGTGGGGACTAGACATGTGGGACCCCACCCGTTAGAAGGGGCCGAGTGTAAATTTATCATTGGTTGTGGACTATTTACTCGTGAAATTGTGAGCCCATGCGACGATCACGAGCGGAAGGTACACAGCTTCATGCGGCGTTACGCCAATATGCGAGTTCGGGATCTGGGGGTCCCTCGTCAGATAATGGGAAGTGGTTAAATGATCCTAAGTTCGGGGTTTGCGCCGAGCTCGGAATCGGAACTACTATTGTCCCCGACTCATCCCACGGTCCGATAGACGACGAGAGGTCACTATAAGGACTCTCAAGGCGACAGAGACTAAATTAGAAGATCCTAAAAGGAAAAATGGGTAGAAATTACCTCCCCAGAAATTATTATGGGCATCTGAAGCTACGCGTGGAGTGATAACTCGAGAA
Organism: Tetrastigma voinierianum; assembly: GCA_016808115.1. NCBI lineage: Eukaryota > Viridiplantae > Streptophyta > Magnoliopsida > Vitales > Vitaceae > Tetrastigma > Tetrastigma voinierianum. Next base: position 57,101 of record JAEQBH010004279.1, on the reverse strand, counting down.
GCCACATTCGCTGCGGCCTTTGGCGAAGCGGTAGATCCAGTCGAGGTCGGATTAAAATCACCCGAGTTGAACTTGCAAGCACCCGAACACAACGAAGAGGTCAGCCGCTCAAACACAGGATCTCACAGAAAGAAAAGCGTGAAGGTCACAGGCGTGTGGAAGACTATCACAGAAAGACGAGATACTATGACCAAAGGGTCAAGCCCAGGAGTTACAAGTCGGGCGACCTGATTCTAAAAAAGCTTCTGCCAACAAGGAAAGACCCCGCACATGGGAAACTAGGACCCAATTGGGAAGGGCCCTATATCGTATCCTGCATAATCCGACTTGGCAACTATGAACTCTAGAACGGAAGAGAAGGAAAGCCACACTTGATCGTGGAGCCTTGAGAACATCTCGAAACGATTCTGATAAGACCTCGAAGCGTAGTGCGTAATAAAGATCAGCGTCTTGATTTCGAATAACACTCTATTTGTCCTTTTTTAAGTTGTTTAGTATTACGGTGGGCTAAAAAATAAGTTATAATGACAAGCCAAGAGCTCGGCTCGGAAGGTCTAGATACGAAGCAGGATGATTCCTGAAGAGTTGTTCTTTATTTTCAAAGGGATTCTGGAGTTAATCTAATTACATTCGTGAAGCCTTTAATATCTCAGAGGCGAGTGGCACCAAACCGAGTTTCTCCTCAAAGCGGAAAAATCCCACAAGGAAAAAGAAAAAGAAAGCAAGGAGCTTGGCTCTGAAAAAGTCACATAATATAAATACAAAATTTCATTACAGGGAAGTTACAATCACCTCAAAGGATTACAAAATATTTCTCTCAGAGATTACAAATTAGCAAGTCATTCGTCACATCGGCCCGACACAGGTCAAGGCGAAATCATAAGAAAGGAAAAAGAGAAGGAGAGAGGGAAAGAGAAAGAGAAGGAGAGAGGGTAAGAAGAAGAGAAAGAAAAAACGGAGAAAGCGGTACTTAAAAGTTTTTTAAAGCACACCGCCCCCTCCGAATACGTTCCCTAGCACAGTTCCCTTAATGGGCATAGCTAGGGATAATACAACTCCCATAGGAGAGGAACTAGGGAAAAACACAACTCCTACAAGTGGTAGACCATCGACACCAAACGTCGGCCCGCGATCACCGGACAAACCCCATGCAGTGATGACCAAACCCTGATGCTCCATCATGCGCGGACTCCGACTCTACCAAAGAAAGGACAAAGTTTGGAAAGCATAGTCCTACCATAGAGGGACCGCTATTTATAAGGAAGCCATGACACTTGGGAAGCCGCGCAATTCGTCCTAATTATCCATAGATCCGCATTAAAGCCTGGCGCTTTCACAAGAGAAGGAAGGCGAAAGGTCTTAGAGGCCACACAGACTTAGTAGCTGGAGTTTTAGAGCATAGCTCGGGAGGCCAGGCCGCGGGCCATGGCTCGAGGGCCAGGTAGCTCATATTGCGGAGCATAACTACTCGGGAGGCCAAGAGCCACGAGGCCATGGCTCGAGGGCAGGTAGCTCAAATTGCGGAGGCATAATTGCTTAGAGAGGGGCGAGGGCCGCGGGCCATGTAGCTTAAGATCCCGTGGCTCGGATTACGGAGACATAAATGCTGAAGGCGAAGGAGACCGCGAGCCCGGTGGCACCAGTTGCGAGCATAAGCGCTCGGGAAGGCCAAAGAGCCCGCGCGAGCTCGGTAAGCTTAGATTGCGAGCATAGCGCTCATGAGGCCAAAGTGCCACGGGCCATGTGGCTCCACGCGAGCCCGGTGGCCGGTTTTAGAGCACAAGCGCTTAAAAGGTTCTTAGAGCCCCGGGCCCGGTAGCCCAGTTTTTAGAGCATAAGCGCCGAGAGAAGGCCAGAGCCGCGGGCCATGGCTCGAGAGCCCGATAGCTCGGATTGCGAGCATAGCGCCGGGGAGGCCAAAGAGCCACGAAGCCATTTAGCTCAGGAGCCCAGTAGCTCAGATTGCATAACATAACTGCACCGGGTCTACCGAGCCGGAGCCGTGGCTCGGTTTTTAGAGCATATTTGCTCAAAATGGTCATAGAGCCCGAAGCCCGGTAGCACCGATTTTTAGAGCATAGCGCTCAAAGGGGTCTTAGAGCCTGAGTAGCCCGAGTAGCTCAGTTTTAGAGCATAACTGCTCAGGAAGGTCAAAGCCACGAACCATATAGCTCGGGAGCTCGTGCTTCAGTGCTGAGCATAAGCGCTCGGGGAGTAAGAGCCACGGAATGCATGTAGCTTAGGAGCTGGTAGCTGGTTACCCAGAAACGCAGCGCGGGAGGCGAGCCACGCACGGAGCCTAGTAGCTCAGATTGCGAGCATAGCGCTAGGAGACTGAGAGCCGAGGAGCCCGGTGGCTCGAGTTTTTTAGAGCATAGCGCTCCGAGGGTCTTAGAGCCGGGCTCGGTAGTTCGGTTTTAGAGCATGGCGCTCGGGGGGAAGGCCTTAGCGCCCGGGAGCCCGATGCTTCCGGCAGTGGGAGCAGTGGCTTAGGAAGGCCTTAGGCGCCCGGGGCCCATTGGCTCGGTTTCGGGCAACGGCTCATGAAGGCCTTGGCGCCGGGGCTGATGAAGCTCAGCTTGCAGAGCTTAATAGCTCAGGAAGGCCCAAGGATCAAAATATCGGTAAACACGGATATATCGGTAAACACGGATATATCGTGTGGTGGATTTACGAAATATCGGAAATATCGATAAAATATCGATTGGATATTTTACAAAAATATCGATTTATTAATTTTTTTTTATATTTTAAGTATATAGATTGTAGAAATGATTCATATCTTAATTAAGGTATATTAAAATCAAATTGATTAGTAATTATTAAATTAAATATATTTATATTTAATATATTATTTAGATATTATTATGTTAAAGAGATATTATTTATTTGTTTTTATTATTATAAATATTATGTAGATAATGAGGAGATTCAAAATATTATATATTATAATTTTAAATTTTTAAATGATATTATTTTATTTCTTTTCCTTTTAAAATTAATATTTGATTTATAAATATTATAAGTTATAATGTAAATAAAAATAAAATAAAATATTATAAAAATATTATGAACAAATAAATAATAAAATAATATAAAAAAGTTTGCGCCATATATAATAAGTGCAATCGATAGACAGTAGTTAAGAGGATGTCACTTCGGGTATTTTGGATGGGTTTGAAGACAGCGAAAATAAATTTTTAAATATTTTGAGTCAGGGAATTTTAGGAAAGATAATATTTTTTTGAGTATTTTTGAGAAGAGAGGAGTGAGAGCCAAAGGGAGAGAGAGGATAGATGTGACAAGAAAGAGAGTAGAAAGAATTATAATTTATTTTAATCTGTGAAACATGAATTATTTTTCCCAGAAATACACTTTTAATTTTGAAGCTTTGGTTGTAGTTTTTAATTTCTCTCCCCTTAGTGACCTATACTATATAATTTTAAATTTCGGGAAAAATCGGTTTTTCGGAAAAATCGGATTTTTCAGATTTCAGCGATTTTTTTCCGCGATTTTTTCAAACGATTTTCCACGAGTTTCTTTCCACGGCAAGCGGGATTCGGCGAAAAATCGGCCAGCCTAGGAAATTTTGTCTGGGAAGGCCTCACGCCTAGGAGCCTAGTAGCTTTCGGTTTGAGAGCCTCTTTGCTTTCGGGAAGGCCAACAAGCCAGAGGCCATGGGTCGAGGCCTATGTAGTAACAGTTACCCAAAGCATAATAGGCCGGGGGCCTTGCGGCGGAAGCCACGTGGCTCGTTTTTGGGCTTAACAGCTCGGGAGGCCTTGGCGCCGGGAGCCCGGTGGCTTGGGCACCGGGACAACGGCTCGGGAAGGCCAAGGGCCACGGAGACCATGTAGCTCGGGGCCTGGCGGCTCGTATTGCGGGCGTAATTGCTCAATGAAGACCTCGTATCCTAGGGACTAAGCCGCTTAAATCGACAAAACAATAAAAGGAGCGATGAAATTAATCGGTGAATCATTATGTATTGATGAAAAGCCAAAATCAGAAGCAATACAAAAATCCCTGACTTCGTGCCAGGATATAGCAAGGTTAAAATAAAAGGCCTAAGCGCTTGAGTCGGGCCTCGGCTTTGGCGGAGACCACAGGCGGCGGCGGAAGGCGGCCTCGGAAGGTGCAGAGATCACCAGGTAGGGGAGCACGATCAGGGGCCCTCGAAAGCACCTCGGCGCCCCCATCAACCTCAGCCTCGGAAGCAGATTTTTCTACCTCCTCATCGGAAAGATGGATGTTGAACTCCAGGTCGGGGAAAGCTCGGGAAGCCCGACGTTGGAAGAAGCCAACCACCGGGAGAAGACCATTTAGATTGCGAGGCCTCATCTTCCGAGCTCCGTATCCTTAGCCCCTCAGGTAGCCAAAGCCTCACAGCACCATAGGAGTCCGTCGAAGCTTGCCGAGCTCCTCCGTCAAGCGTTCCACAGAGTTCCTAGCCTCTAGAGCCTCTTGGCGAGCTCGCTCCAATGCCGATATCTTGGCCCACATGTCACCCTTGACGGCCTGCAACTCCTCTCTGGCCAGCTGCGACTCATCTTCAATGACCTTCACGTCATTTCGGGCCTCTTTTTCTTTATCCTCGGTCCTCGCCCTGGCCATCGAAGCATGCTTCAGGTCAGACCTGTGCTTCACGAGCTCCTCAGTTAAGTCCCTAATCTAGGCTTGAGGCCAACTCTCTTGGAGGTTAAGGAAGCAACCTTAGCCTTATAAGACTGCTTGCCTGTGAGCCCTAAGTAAGTGGCCCTCCTTGCCAAGCCTTTCGCTTAAAGTAACCACACACTTGAAAAACAAAAAGTCGGCTAGCAGGGGTGAAGCGATAAAGAAAAGATCCGAGCCTTGGACGTGCGAGAAGGCGTTTCCTTGAAGCATAAGAGCCGAGTCTCCTCGACGGACGGGGCCTCCTACAGCTACCAGGTTGAAGTCAGAAGGATGGAGGAAACGACCCCGAGCGAGCGAGCTCGCATGAGAAGCGAGTCACTCCTGCGGCCTCAGCGTCCACTGATCCCAGTCACCTCGTCAGAGGCATTGCGGGAGCGCAGCACCTCGCGATGTGGGACTACAGGCGGAAGAACCTCGAGGGGCTCAGCCCTCCCATAGAGATCTTCGGCCTCGACGGTGGACGGAGGCGAGAGAGCTCCCACCTTTGGGATCTTACCCCCCCAACGGTGACCCTGCAGCGGGTGGGCTTCCTTCACGCTCCTCTTCTTCTTTGCCGGCACCTCGGGGCGGGCAGCTCTCCCCGTGTGAAGCCGCCATGGGGATCCGAGCTTGGAAGGTGAGAAGGACTTGGAGACAAGAGGCTTCATGACGAAAAGGGGAGAAGATCTCAGGAAAGGAAGTCGGGACGGGGCCTCGCATCAGGGATCTAGGGATATCGAGACTGTGTGACTTGGAATAGGCACGGGGGCGCATGACCCACGGCGCTTCACCTCCTCATCTTTAGGAATGAGATCGAGATTGAGCACAGAGGCCACGCAACGAGGCAATGTTGAAGTGCCTATGGCCTCTGAGCCAATTGAAACCAAAGCAAAAGGGAGCTCACGTAGGTTCTCGGGGTTAGTCCAAATGGCGGGGAACGCTGAGTGTGTCCTCCGGTCGAAAGTTGTACTCCCAGTAGCGGCCACTAACAAAGAAATGCGTTCCTTCGATTACTTGTGCGAGAGATGGAAGATTAGGGAAATAATTAACTAGCATTGGAATGCTTGATATAAAGGAAGCCTTTGTAAATTCTTCTGTGAAAGTCGAAGCGGGGCTATGCTAGGAATACGAGTATTGTCCTAAAGCGACTATGCCCACAGAATACCAGAAGTTGGGGGAAAGGCGAGAAAGAGCGGGACATTGAAATCTTGTAGAACCACTTTTTATAAAGGGATGCGAGGAAGCGGAGTGTTCTCGACGCCACCTCAAAAAAGCACACCATCTTGGGCACTTGGACGACGTAGGTGGTTAGCACATCGGGGCACCAAACACAGATCAGCTGGGCCTGGGACGCAAGATCTCGCCCTTACAAGGTTCGACCGGCCCGGGCCCGACCTCAACATTACATGTGGCAAGCCACAAAATGTGAGCCCAGTTAGAATTGAATTTTATTAATTTTTCAGGAGGTTCCCAGGGCAGCAGATGAACCTGCACCGGCAAACTCGCCGGACTTACTTTGGTCGCCTTGAACTAAACGCCTCGGAGGATTACTCCTATGCGCGAAAGCGAGAAGCGATTAGGGCCCATGAAATCTGCGGGCTAAGAAAGAAAAAGGAAGAAAATGCAAAGCCAATGGAGCAAGCCTTAGAGCCTCGCAAGACTAAAACCAAAGACAAAGGAGAAGGAAAGGCGTGCAGACCATAAACAAGGCGAAGGGACACAAACCCCGAAGCGGTATCGGGGGACCACGAAAAGTTACGAACAATAGTCGGACAAAATTTAAGAGAAAAGAGAGGAAGCCCCGAACTTGCGAGGCAAAGCTTCAAGAACGAGAGACAGTGCAAGCGGTCAGAGGACGTTTTTAAGGAAGCTAAGAGCCACAGCTGCAAAATAAGCGTGAAAATCGAGAAGCCATCATTATCCTGAAGCGTTGTAGACGGCGATAAAGCCACAATCGTACCCTTCTGGTAGCCACGTGGAATTTATCACACCTAATAAAGCGGGTACATCCCTTGCCCTACAGCTCTTTAGTCGAAAGGGTTGGAAACGTATGGTTTAAAATATTAGGCGTGCGGGCTAAACCACGAAGCCCTGTCGGGCTTAAGAGAGGGTTAAGAAGCGAGGCCTGGTACGATCTGGGAGGGCGCAGTGGCATCCCCCCCAGACCACTGAGCCAAGCGGGCTGAGTCGCCTTCAAAGTGGTAATGTAATCGAGAATAGTAGTAAGGAAAATGCCCATCCTCCACGATTAGGGAGTAGGATGTTCTAATTATTGCCCATCAACTATCACTTGTGTCGGTTTCACGAAAAGGAGAATCCCTCACTTGATGGAATATTCTCAGTATCATCATCTTCGTAGGAAAGTTATCATTACGTATCATCATTCTACTAGGAAGCGGTCAGATGACCCATTACCAATGCCGGCTTTATCGGTGAAAGGCGCGCAAAATTCATTCCCTAGAGGTTGATCTTCTCTTCCCGGAAAGAACTGGCAAACCGGAGGCGATGGGTGAGCCCCGCCGATCCTTTTGTTCTTATTTTGCAGAGGAGTCCAAAGTGCGGAATCATTGGATCGGCCAAATAAATTCTGCAGCATGCCCCAGCTCAGTTCAGTTTAAAAACATCATCGACTACAAAACATGACCAGGTTTTGGACCATTTGGTTGGAATAGAAGAACCCTCAAATCACGAATCTTTGTGGAAAGAGTATACATGGAGGGTATAACAAGATTAAAGCAACACATTGCACATATCTCCGAGACAAATGGAAGGATGTCTAGGGTAATGGAAGTGACACAAAGCATTAAATTGTATATGTCTAATGCTTGAAAAAAAAAGGCGATTGCAGTTTAACAATGAAGATAATTTTTTATGAAATTGATGAAGTAGATTATGATGAAATTGAGGAAGTTAGGATGACTAATTTCAAAAAGAAGGCAAATAAAAACATGCAATGAGAAAATTATTAGTTTTTTGAAAAATTAATTTATAATTATGACTTTGATGAGCAAATATCATAATTGAAATCTGAAGATAAATAAATGGCTCATAATACACGAGAGGTTTTAACATGGTTTGGCCAATTATGCCTACATCCATGGATGAGAGAGAATATTTCCACTATTCTTGAAAACACAGAGAACAAAATTAGGATATCAAAGTATTGTGACGACTAGGAAAAATCACAAAATCACAAAACCCTAGGATGCCCATAATATCAAGAAAATACTTCATAAAATTACCAATCTTTCACACCCTTACATCTATGCACACACCAAATCTCTCTCATAACTTTTTCCCCTCACGACCCATAATATTTATAGGGATATTCTAAAAGCTTTCCTTATATTATGAGGAAACCTAATATTACAATAATATTACAACTAGGAACTATCTACTCAAATATTCTTTACAAAAGGTCATGTTAAAACAAAATTTGGGACATGTATTTTGTAGAAAGCGGGAGGCAGAGCATGGGAGGGAGTGGTGCTTCCTCACGACCTTGTAGTATTGGGATCAAAGCGTGGTACGATGTGTAGCTTCAACATACAAGAAAGACTATACCCCAAAAGATTGATGCATGTTTCGACCGGCAATCAATAAAGTTGGTTTGCGAAGATGTAAAGAAAGTGGGTAAAGCCATCTCTATTTTCTCTTTAATGGAATATTTTTTCAATGCGGGTTGACAGGTGGGCACTTTACTATCAATCTATGATTGATACCATAGCAAACAGGTCAAGTATTAAGGGTCCTACGAGATGCCAAATTGTGATACATATTTGGAGGAAGAGGTGCAAGAGCTTGAGGTATATATAAACACATTGAAGGCCAAATGACCTATATATGGGTGCACAATCATGTGTGATGGTTGGAGTTCTAGAACTAGCTACCTATCATCAATTTCATGGTTTATTGTGATAGAAGCATGATATACCCTTTTTTAGTTGACACAACCAACTTACTAAAGACGGTAGATGACATCTTTTCCTTATGGATATGATGGTGGAGGAGGTTGGGGAGGAAAACATTTACAAGTAGTCACTGATAATGAGGCAAGTTTTAAAGCAACTGTTATGTTGTTGATAGAGAAGTGAAAGGATTTGTTTTGGTCTCCTTGTGCAATCCATTGTATTGATTTACTGCTTGATGATATTGGAAGCATAAAGCAGATTAAGGAGACTTTAAATCAAGCAAAGATGATCGCAAGCTTTAATTATAATAGCTTGAGAGTGGTTAATTTGATGAAAGTGTTCACCAAGGATAGAGATTTATTGCGTCCTTGAATAACTCGATTTTCCATTAAATTCATTTCAATTGAGTGTTTTATATGTTATGAGGGTGATTTGAAAATGATGTGCACAACAAATGAGTGGTGTGAATCCAACAAAGGTCGAAATACACCTTAGTTGTTTTTAAACGTGATTAGGGTATATTATAAGTGCATTTTGAATTTTTTCGTAATTATTATTTTGCTAAGTGAGAAAATTTCGAAACCCGGAATTTGTACAAGATACAAGGGTAAAAGTGGAATTTGTCAAAACATGATATAAAAGTCATAAGATAAGAAGATGAGATGCTATTATAGAAATGACATAAGTTGTGGTGCAAATAGAAGGGAGTTTAAGGACCAAAGTGTAATAAAAGAAAAATTAGACCAAATTGGGATAAGACCAATTTGGGTCTCTCATTTTGGGGATTTATTTGGAGGACATTTCGTGAAGAGAGAGAAGAGGAGAAGAAGAAGAAGAAGAAGAAGAAGAAGAAGAAGAAGAAGAAGAAGAAAGCCAAGAATGTGACTCCCCATTTCCCGGGGGTCCGTTGACTACCGTCGACCAACGAGAATACAGCGGATGTCGGGTTCCACTTCGAGTCGAGGCGAGTCTCCTTTGTGGGAGGCTCTGCCAATTGTTACCATATCATGAAACGAAAATGTCTAATGTATACATGTCAGGTCGCATGAGTAATGTCTGACCGCCAGGCCCATAGCAATGCTCGATTATACATACCCGACTATGAATACAACATATACCCAGTATTAGTTACGAGAGTTAAATGTTTTTCTCTCATACAACTTATAATACAAAATTAGAGAGAAATTCCTAATACATGTAGATATCGTCAAAGCCCAGCAGCGTCGGCTTTTCTTCTAATCTCTCGGCCTCTGGGACGGCGTCCCTCGCAGCTCACGCTGCGCAGCCAAAATAAAGAAATTTGCAATAGTGAGGCTAAAGCTGATGGGAGAATCGCCCAAGTGGGCTACTCACCACTAAGTGCAATGCTATGTTCCAAAGTAAACACACACATTCAAGCAAATGCATGATCTACTTGAATGTCTACATGACCAACTCGGATCAGAGTCCTCATGAGCTCTCTCTCCTACTGAAAGCCTTGTATAAAGGGAATTATTGTTTTATTGAGTTAAACCCTCGGAGTGTATATTTATCGATTGGGTAGCTCAGGCGATTGATATATTATTTGTTTGTGGTACCCTCAGATGAATATCAGGTGGGCCGCTCCAACGATTGATATTATTTGTTTTGGACTACTCCAGATATTCAATGTTTTAGGCTACTACTCAGAATAGTACCTGCAGGCTGTGCAAATGCATTGCTTCATATGGTCTAGGATGTTCGTCATTATGGAATGCATATATCTTGAATTTGTCTGATCTAATCACATGCAAATATATAAACATGAATATACTCGCATAAAAATTAAATCTCACAAACATGTTATGTAATTATCATTTCAAACATAAAAATTAGCTCACTTAGGCTAATGTTCAAACACAAGCAATTCGATTCGAATTACTTAACCAAACACATAATTTCACGAAAATACATTTTCGGGTCACTATTCCTAGGAACAGTAAAACCTAGGGTTTAATGTTCCAACACTCAAATAAATCATGGTTCACATTGAACGCGTTTCCATGACACTTAGGCCTCAAATCAATCGATACAGTTATCTTAAAATACTGTTCACACCACATCAGCCGGCGTGGAGGCAGTCACGGGCTGCTCCATTTAGTTTCAAATTTTATATTAATTCGATTAGGTTTGGGACCGGTCAAATGACACGATGGCTGATCAGCTGACTTGTTAATCTTAAAAATGGGAATAAAAGCTAGTAGAATCTCCATCTTGGAGTTTGTCAAAAACTCCTGGCAGGGTCCTGAGTAGATGCACTCCGCGTAGAGCGATTTTTCCTTCTCGTCGAAGACCGTAAACGATCGAATCTCTAAGATATTCTAGAAGCTTTCTCTCTCTCTAAAGCTCTCAAAAATGGAAAATACTGCGTGAGAAAATGAATTCGTTTTTTGGCTTTGTAGTCTTAAGGAGGGGAGACAGTATTTATTGACAATTTTGTCGTGGTATTTAAATCAAATTCGATAATGACCATTATGTCCCTCTTTTACGATTTGATATTGTACTACCTGGCGATCATTTCATCATTTTCTCTTTCATCTAACCTTAGTGCGTGAATCTAATCTTTATATGTGCGGCTTCGTTGCATCGAAAAGCGTTTCTGGCTTGGCGCGAAGCGATACCGAGCGTGCCGACTCGTGTCTCTGGAGAAATACGAAATTTTAAATTGCGAAGGCTAGATTTCGCGAGACAATTCAGCGATTTTGTCCGTTTGTCATCCGAGATCGAAAATTAATTCGGTTACGCCCGAAATTACAGATTTTGTGTCGAAGTGCGATTTTGCCCTTATTTCAGAAATTGGAATTTCTCGGGTCTTACAAAGAAAGGTATGGATATTAGTTTGCTCCATTTCTAGGGTTTAGTTAGGAATTCATCCTAACCCTAGATTTATTGAAAGTTGGGTTGGTAAAACCCTAGTTTGTATAAGATGAGTATGAAATCCTCCCTTTGAGTATGGATTTGTATGGATTGCTATGGTTTTGTATGGATTTGTGAACATTTTTATGGATTTGTGCAGAATCATGTAGGTTATTTGATTTGGGTGCATGAATATTTGTTGGGAGTTAGGAATCCTCTTAATTTCCCCTCTTGTGTTTATGTTTGGGTTATGAACCATTTTGGAGTTGTTTTGGGTGGATTCCATGGTGGGTTTTTGATGTAGGATGAAATTGAGGAAGTTTATTGAAGAAAAGTGAGTGAGAGATGGCAAAATCGCCATTTACAGGCGAACCGCAATTGATTGTCGGTACCAAAGGGGTGGTCAGGTACTCTATTAAGGCTGATGCAAAGTGATGCAGGTACCGTCGAAGTGAATAAGGTGCCAGATCCTCAAAAGGGTCGGTACCGATTACCGAGCAAAGTGAATGCTTGAATGCGTGCTTCCCGACAACCTTGATTTTTTTACCCTTGCATTGTTAAGCCCCAAATTCGTACCAGGTAGTATAACTGACCAAATTTCAAAATAAGGAATGAATCTAAGTGAAAACGCATTGTACCTTGTCCTTCCATGAAGCGGAGATTGGAAAACTTAATGCCCTATGATAATATAGTAAGTTCTGAACACATATAATTGGCAGATGCTGGGCCGGATGTTAGATGACACGGCTTATACGTTGCGTGGGCGGGTACGTATAATTACTTGATTACTCTCTTATTAGTGCAACGACACTCTCTGTTAGTGCTTTGGCACTCTTGCTTTGTGCTCTGGCACCTGATATTGTACTATGCAACCCGAATTACTTATTGTGTTGTGTCTACTCATTTTTATTATTGGTCTGGTAGTCAAAATGGTTATGATAGAGTCTGAATAACGAATAAGAGTAAAGTGTGTACATCGTTACGCTCTACCGAATGTACCCTACGGTACCTACATACAAGTATAAGCTCTGTAGTACCTACAGGTACCTCTGTACAAGTATAAACTCTGTAGTACCTACGGGCACCTGTATAAGTATAAGCTCTGTAACTCCTTCGGGAGATCTGAACAAGTATAAGTCTGCTATAAGTACAAGTATGTGTATAAGTTTGTTATATGGTGTAGAAAAATTTTTATATACACTCGTATATACCATTCTTGTTATATGTCTCTTTGTAAGTGAGTATCGATGCATGTACATGTATAGTCATAAGTTTCCATAAGTTTCCCACTAAGCTATAAGCAGCCTGAGGTTTAATCCATGTCCACACGCCCTGGCCCAGCCTGGGCGGATGGAGGGTGTGAAGCTATCTTAGGACTCTTTACGCTTTTTTCGGACATTGGTGGTCCCGAGTCTTATAACTAAGTAAAAATATCGCCTACAAAGGTAAAAATAAAACTAACCTTTGTGGTGGTGTTCTGATGTCAATACATACAGTTTTGAGTCCATTTACATATACATATACAAAAGCGTACATTTATTTACATAATCGAGAGAGCAAAACCTACGGGTGATGGAGCCCTCTGAGTGTGTTGACCCGGCGAGAATGCGGAAGATCCTGGCGTCATCTGCTGTCTTATACCTGATTCTAAAACTCGTCTTTAAGGCATAGGCTTGGGTTGGAAACTTATGGAAGCATGACATACATGTACACATGCATTGATACTCACTACATTAGACATATAACGATGCTGGATATATACGGTGCTTGAGATATCCGATTTTTCATGAATTCATATAACAAACTTGTACACATACTTGTACTTATAGCGGACTTATACTTGTTCGGATCCGTAGGTACTCGAGCTTATACTTATGCGGAGGTAGTAGGTACTCTAAACTTATACTTGTCTGAGTTGCAGTAGGTACATTGGAAGCGAACAATGTACATTTACTTTACTCTTATTCGTTATTGAGACTCTTATCATATGAATTGTTTGACTTCTTGGGCCAGTAATAAGAAATGAGTAGGACATAAGCACAATAAGTCTTAGGAAGAGTCTGATCTGATGAAGTCTTCATGCTTCAGCGAAGTCATAAAACCTTGATAGAAGTCGCATCGCACTAATAAGAAATGCAGTACTATCGTGCTTGCCCGCATGCAGAGGTTCCGATGTCATTGATATCCGTCTTAGGAGTCACAATTATGTGTTCGAGAACTACTATATTATCATAAGGGCATTAAGTTTTTAATTCGCTTGGTAAGGAGGTGAGGTGCGGTGCTTTTTTCTTAGTTTCATTCATATTTGAACCCCATTAGTCATTTATTAGGGTTCTATACTATCGGTGTCTGAAATTTGGACTTAACAATGCAAGGTAAAAAAATCAAGAATTGGAAGCATCGATCTGAATTTTCACTTTGATTGAATGCAGGGTACCATGCCCTACGTCTAATGGTGCAGAATTTACCACCCCTTTTTGAATGCGGTACGGTGAGGATACGCCGAATATGGAAGGTTGCCATCTCTCGCTCACTTTTCTTTAATGGGCCTCCTCGATACCATCTCATTAAAACCCACCTTGGAATCCACCCCTAGCAAACTCCAAAATGATTCATAGCAAACATAAACACAAGAGGAAATTAAGGATTCCTATCTCGACGAATATTCATACACCCAAATCAAATAACCTACATGATTCTCCACAAATCCATATAAATGTTCAAAAATCCATACAAAACCATAGCAATCCATACAAATCCATACAAAACCATAACAATCCATACTCAAAGGGAGGATTCCATACTCATCTTATACAAACTAGGGTTTTACCAACCCAACTTTCAACAAATCTAAGGTTAGGATGAATTCCTAACTAAACACAAAATGGGTTCAAACTAATATCCATACCTTTCTTGGCTTTCTTTCTCTTCTTCTTCTTCTTCTCTTCCTTTCTCTCTTCACGAAATGTCCTCTAAAAAATCCCTAAAATGAGAGACCCTAATTGGTCTTATCCCAATTTGGTCTAATTTTTCTTTTATTACACTTTGGTCCTCAAACTCCCTTCTATTTGCACCACAACTTATGTCATTTCTATAATAGCATCTCATCTTCTTATCTTATGACTTTTATAACTTGTTTTGATAAATTACACTTTTACCCTTGTATTTTGTACAAATTCGGGTTTGAGTGCCTCATAGTAAAAAATAATAATTGGAAAATTTACTGAAAATCTTGCTTTATAATATACCTAATACGTGTTTTAAAGCATTAGGGTGTATTTCGAGTGTTACAATCCCCCCCCTTAAAATAAATTTAGGTCATGAAATTACATAGGCGAAGAGGTGAGGTGCTATGCCCTCATTATGATTATGGTTCCCATGTTGCTTCTTCCATCTTAGTGATGTTGCAAAGCACCTTTACCGGAGGACTTTCTTGTTAAAGTAGCTGTCTTATTTCACAATCTAGAATAGCTTTCGGCTCTTCATTGAAAGTGAAATCTTCTTGTACTTGTATATCTTGAACTGGTAATATATGCGATGTGTCAGAACGATATCTCCGAAGCATGGGCACATGAAATACATCATGTAATTTGGCTAACTCTAGAGGGAGTGCCAAACGATACACTTCTGGTCCAACTCTTCTAAAATCTCGTAGGGTTAATGAATATGGACTCATTTTCTTCTTCCAGCGGAGTATCTTTTCCACGGAATGCTTTTAAGCCCACTTTGTCTCAGACTTCCAAACTCTATCCTTTCTCTTCAAATTAGTATAAGACCTTTGTCCTATCATTGTGACTTTTAACCTCTGTGAATACTCTAGCTTTTTCTTCTATGTCTTTTACTAAATCGGGATAATAATCTTATGCTCGTCCCGACTACGCCGACACATAGGGTTACATCTTCTTCATACAAAGCTTCATACCACACGAGGGGACCATGCTGTGTGGACTGATAACTATTGTTATAGGCAAATTCATAGTGGAATATACCTCACGACTTCGAGAAATCTAATACCACGATACGAATCATATCTTCCAACGATGCTCTTTCGAGAATGTCCGTACGTTTGTGGATGACGATTGCTAAAATTCAGTCTCATACCAAAAGCTTATTGTAATTCCTTCTAGAACCTTGACGTAAACCGTGGATCGCGGTTGGACACTATCGATAAGGGAATCCCATGCAATCTGACAATTTCACTCACTTAAAGTTCCGTTAGACGATCATGGAGCGATTAGTCGGACCGGTGAAATGGCGAGACTTGGTCAATCACGTCCATAATTTACCCAAATGCATCATGTTTCCTTTGGGTGAGGGAAGCGAATCTGAAATCCATAGTAATGTTATCACTTCCATTGGGGGTGGAAGGGGATTCAATACTTGGATAGTACTTGGTGTTCGACCTTTACTTGTTGGCTTTTTATCGGACACTTAGACAATGCTGGAAATGTCATTTTCATCCCTCGCCACGGTAAATCTTGTTTCATATCACAGTGCATCTTAGCCTCTAGGGTGCATGGTAGAAAACATTATTTGTGGCTTTCATATAATATCTTCTTTCTCAAATCCATATCATTCGATACACATAATACACTCTCATTATAACAAGCCTCCACTTTCCATCTATGGCATAATCAGTCTTGTCTCCAGTACTGACTAAATGAACCATCTCTTGTAACTTGGTATCATTTTTCTGAGCATTTACTATCATTTTCTTCAAATCCGGTATAACTCTCAATTGAGCCAACAAGGCTCCGCCAGGAATCAAATCTCCGGTCATAATCTTTGAATAAGCGGGAATCATTTTCTACTTTCGAGGCATCGCCCATACATTTGCTTTCGGTGGTAATCAATTATACAATCATAGTCTTCAACAATTCCAACCACCGGCTTGTTGCCTGATTCAAGTCCTTTTAAGGATGTAAATATTTTAGACTCTTATGATCGATAAAAATTCTATATGTTTCTCCCATTATAAATAGTGTCGCCAAATTTTCAAGCGAACATAGTACATAACTCAAATCGCCAGGTGGGATGGTTTGTTCTGTCTGGTTTCAACGATGCAGGCATAAGCCACCACTTTCCCATCACTGCATCAATCGCCCAAACTATCCTCGAAGCATCTTATATAGTACTGTCCCTACCCAAATTAGAATTTTGAATCAACACTAGTGCTAACTATTATTTCTTTTAACCTTTGAAAATCACGGATTGGCACTTATCATCCCACTCAAACTTCACCCCTTTTTGGAGTAATCTTGTAAGTGAGGATGCTATAACTAAAAATCCTTGTACAAATCTCCGATAATAACCAGCCAAACCCAAGAAACTTCTTACCTCAGTTACATTTAAGTGGCTTTGACTCTGGCTGGCAATCTTGTGAGATCAACTCTTTTTTACATAGGCACAGTGTGGCCTAGGAATGATACTTCCTTAAGACAAAAATCACATTTACTTAACTTTGCAAATAACTGATTCTCTCACAGAATTTGCAATGCAATCCTCAAATGGTGTTCATGTTCTTGTGCATCTTTAGAATACACTAGGATGTCATCAATAAATAACGACAAATTGATCAGTAGGGGTGGAAAACCACATTCATCAAGTCGTAAGCGATCAGACGTTAGGTCGACCAGATGGCGGTTACTAAAAAGCTCATGAGTGGCAATACTTGGACTCTGAAAATTTGTTTCGGACATCGACCTCTTTTACAGGAGTTGATAATATCCCTACTCATGAGTCTATCTTCGAAAAGACACTTGCTCCTCTCTCATTTGATCAAACAAATCTCTATTCTTGGCAATGGATACTTATTCTTAATATCCCTTTGTTTGTTGTCGGTAGTCAATGCACATCAGAAGAGTGCCATCTTTCTTCCTTACCAAATAAAGCCAAAGCACCCAGGGTGAGACATTAGGTCGGACGAATCCCTTATCCAATAGCTCCTGTAGTTGGGTCTTGACTCTTTGCAGGTGTTTGGAGCCATACGTTGCAGGTGCCCTCAAAATAGGAGTGGTTCCTGTCTGACTTCAATAGAGATCAGCTATACTTTGAATTGGTACTCATGGGGAAATACAGCTCCAGGGGAACTCCTTAATCAGATATTTAAAGTCACTTGCTCTCTTTTGGAGTCAGAATCAAAGCCAAAAGGCTTCTCAACCTTTTCTTAAGCGTCGGGCTTATAGTGAAATAACTCGGTATTGATTCGGATCAAATACTGTCTTTGTTCCTTACGATAGGTTAGAACATTTAAGCAGGACTATTTTCTTATCACAATCAACTATGGCCCAATATTTGGATAATATATCCATTCCCAATATCAAATTAAACTCATGAAAAGGCAAAGCAATTAGATCAACCTAGAATTCCCTATCATGTACCAATAGGGGACAATTCTTATACATGCGGTTGACTCTAACACTATGCCCCAGAGGACTTGTAACAAGCAAGTCATAAGCTAATAGCTCTATTGAAGGCAATTTATCACTTGTTTTTTCCATGCATATATGAATGTGGGAACAGGATCAATTAAAGCATCTGAGTCAATATCAAAGAGAGCGAAAATGCAATGATAACCCCTGGTATGTCCAGGATCTTCACGAGAGCTCTCAGCATAAGCTCGTTTGGGGCCATAGTAGCGGGACGATTTCACTTTGTCTCTGGCCTCCTTCCTTGTAGACCACTTCACCCTCTGCCTTACTCTGAGTGTTGTGGGTACATTTTGACCCTCCTCTACCACTTCTTTGAGGATTTCTACAACTTATCGATCCTCGTGAACAGTTGGCTATCACATGATCAGTGCTCCCACACCGGAAACACCCCTAGTTACTCGTCTACACAAACCATAATGATTTCCATAGCAATGCGGGCATTGGGTCTCTCTCTTATCAGGTTGGGGTGCCTGGCCCAGAACCTTGTCATGGTGGGTCTGTCTCCTACCCCTTGTAAGCTGAACCTTTGTCTTGAATCGACTTGTGACTCTACGGTCTTTTTTTCGGAGAAGAGGAACCCACTCTTAAGAACTTTCTCTTTCTTTCTTTCTTGACTCTTCATTTGGACTTCTCAATTTTATAATTAAACATACTAGGCGTAAAATTGACAACTTTCAACAAATAACAACGGGTGAGGCTGCCTTTTGGACTCATAAGCCCTCCTCCATTTGTCTACATGAATTTTCCATAAGAAACGGGTTAAATTGCATATTTACTAAGGTAGGTGAATTCTTTCTCATATTTCAGCCATTATTGTTCCGCCTTGTCTTAGATTCAAGAATTGCTTCCATTTGACTCCGCCAATAATCCATCAATGACATGCCGTATTAAACTATATGACAAAGTAGTCCCATGGCAAATGGATCACAGAGTAGTGGATTTCTGAAACAGACTTTGCGATCATAAGTTGCCTTCTGCGTGATAGGCACACATGTGGCCTTTTGGTCCCCAAGACATCTCACTTCATCCCCAGAGCCCTTTCAGTTTTCAGAAGCCAAAACTCGAAACTGCTCGACACTCTTGTCTCGTACCGCAGATTCTTCCACTCCATGCTTTCTTACCGAATCACTCGGATCTCGAGGGGCCGTGAGTCGACATAAGACCCTTGCCATATCCTGAGACATTTTTACCAATGCTTCAGTTGAAGCATATTCATTTCTCGTTGAATCAGACGGACCAGAAGCAGATTGATCCAAAGGATTGACGCTTTCAGTTGTTTCATCGACAACTTTCTGAGGTGGATCCATTCTAGACAATATACAAAACAAGGACATCCGCATTAGGCCAACACATTACTATGTAGGTACATCCTTAATCTAAGACTCTTCCAAAAACACCTAAACCTAGACTCTGATACCAACTTGTCACACCCCCAACTCCCGCCTAGGCGGATCAAGGGGCGTGAAACTATATTGGGACTCATAGCAATCCATACCATACAAAACCATAAAAATCCATACTCAAAGGGAGGATTCCATACTCATCTTATACAAACTAGGGTTTTACCAACCCAACTTTCAACAAATCTAGGGTTAGGATGAATTCCTAACTACACCCTAGAAATGGAACAAACTAATATCCATACCTTTCTTGGCTTTCTTTCTCTTCTTCTTCTCTTCCTTTCTCTCTTCTTCTTCTTCTTCTTCTATTCTCTTCCTTTCTCTCTTCCTTTCTCTCTTCACGAAATGTCCTCAAAAAAAAATCCCCAAAATGAGAGACCCTAATTGGTCTTATCCCAATTTGGTCTAATTTTTCTTTTATTACACTTTGGTCCTCAAACTCCATTCTATTTGCACCACAAATTATGTCATTTCTATAATAACATCTCATCTTCTTATCTTATGACTTTTATATCCTGTTTTGACAAATTCCACTTTTACCCTTGTATCTTGTACAAATTCCGGGTTTCGAAATTTTCTCACTTAGCAAAATAATAATTACGAAATTTTTAAAATGCACTTATAATATACCATAATCATGTTTAAAAACAACTAGGGTGTATTTCAGGGTGTTATAGAATGAGTTGATGAGATAAGGTATTCAACCATATCTTAACTGATCGATTTTGGAAGAAGGCAAAGGAAGTCCAAACAATCATGGAACCTTTCGTGAAAGTTTTGAAATTGGTTGATCAAGATATGAAACCCATAGTATCAATCTATTTATGAAGCGATGGATAAATAAAGCGCTATAAAAGCATCGGTGAAAATTGGGAAAAGTATTGTGAAGTCATTGATAAAAGGTGGTCACATCAATTGCATGCATAGACATTTGCATGTTGTAGGTAATAAACAAAAATCTTATGGTTGTGTGTACTCAAATGCAAATTATTATAGACTAATAATTTTTACTTATGATAAAATATTTTTTAAATCAATGTTTCAATATTCAAAGTAATTCTCCCACAATACAAGTAAATTGAATTTGTTCAGGAGGTTATCAAGATACTAGAGCTAGATTTGGATAGGCAAGCAAAAGCTTTGAATGAGGTATAGCAATAACTTATTTATATAATATATTCTATATTTTTAATGTGCACCAATAAAGTAAATAACATTACAATGTAAGTGAAATTATTTGTTAAGGGTCAAGGAGAATTTAGAAGTGCACTAACCGAAATGATAAATCATTATCTTCCAATTTACTCATTATATTTATTTCTTTTATAAATAGAATTTGTCATCATTTTCTATTAAATATATATTGGTGCAAATATGTTTTTTTATAATAATTTGAATGATGAATACGATTATGGTATTGAAGGTCCACCTCTTTAAAGATTGATGTCAAAGTTTTAAGCGAAACATATTTCTTAATTTAGGTTGTAGAAAAGTGGAGCACATGGTCTTTGATTCACCTGAAATTTAACGCAATCATTTGTGTGAAAAAGCGCATAAGTTAGTCTATGTCTAGTATAATATGTGTGTCTTCGAGTTAAATTTGATACAACAATTAAGAGATGAAGATTTGTACAATCAGGTTGACTTGAATCATATTTTTTATTGATGATATATTAGATGAGTGGATCACGAGAGGAAGAACCTACTTTGCTATGATATTTGGATTGGTTGGATCAAGATCTTCCCTCAAGAAGGTAGAGAAGCGGCTCGTGAAGATGATGGTGGCACAGGATTCTGGGGTTAGTAGGAGGCTTGCAGCGAGTATTATGCAAGGAAGAGACATTGGTTCTTCTCTTAAGGTAGAAGCCTCACTCGAATAATTTCTTCCAAGCTCCGAGTGGTGATGATGGTGATGATAAGAGTCGATGGGGGTGCGACATTGGTGGGGCTGAGTGAAGATAGTGAAGACACTAGCGATTTTAATGGAATTGGGTGGTGGCGTGGAAGCCCGAGATGTTGATGGGTGGTTCACGTTCATCCTAGTTTGATCATGGCATGTCATGGGCGCGAGGAGATGAAAATGATTATACTGCGCAGATACAAATCATAGTTTAGACCAGGCATAATAGGATATAGCGAAAACACTTGGGAAAGACTAGCTACATTTTCCTAGTGATGATGGCTATTCTAGTGAGCATGCTTACGAGATCAACTATCACGGTGTGAGTACTTCCAAACATTGGCTCTAGGATTAAGACCTCAGTTAAGGGGAGTAGGAGATGATCCTATCATAACTCTAGAGATAGTGATAATTCTTCCAATGCTTTTAGTGGGAATGATTTTGATCAATATTCAACAACTAGAACACGAGCTAGTGATTCCTATGGATATGATCAATCTTGATAGCAGCAACATTACATATCAAGGTTTGGATACTATTGGTACAGTGTTTGATTGAATAGCTTTCAAGGTTATATTTTCCTAATTATGGATCATCAAGTCAATTATCTCAACCAACACATTCAAGTAATGAACAATTCATTCATCCACATTCTCACTATGCAAATTATCGTTCTGATTTGTATGCACGTTATAGAACTAATGATGATGATGATTTTGAGCCCTCTTGCCATTCAACATGGTATTGATTGATGTATTGGATGACATTTTGTTAAAAAGCTATTATATTTGATATAAAATAATTTCTTTTGTTAGCATTATCATAAAGAACTTTTATTGAATGCTTCAATAACTATTTAAATAATGTTAAATATAAGAAAATTTTGTTTTATTAATTTTTTAACTCACTTAATTATATCTATTTTTCGAATAGTTTACATAACTTTCCAATATTTTTTAACTTTTTAATTATCTTATTTTGCGTCTCGACTGATACTTGGTATTTTTGGCAAATACGTCGAGACCGTTGGAGTTGGTAACCGATACTATGACTTTGAACCATGTTTCCAAGTTTTAATGATGATTAATCAAGGAAAACTAGAAAGAAAAAAATCCATCCAAATGGAACCCAAACAAAAACCAAGAAAGATAAAATGCTTTTTAAAATATCTATGGTTCTCATCTTCCCCTCACATTAAAATGGCAAGCAACTCATGACATTATGGTTAGACAACAACTAGAGCGCTAGAATTGCAAGTTCAGTAAGCTATGAATTAAGTTGGCACCTTAAAGAATATATATATATATATATATATATATATATATATATATATATATATATATATATATATATATATATTACAATAAAACACACCACATATTTGACTCTATTATGATATAACAATCCATGACCAAGTAGTGACAGTAAGGATTCAGCAAGAATTAAAACGTGACAAGAACGCCAATGGCGATAAATTACTCTGATTCCAAAAGTACATCACACTTGAGTACAGATCTTTCCACCACGCCATTGAAATATGCATTGCACCCTGGAACATATTTGGAACAACGTTAAAAGCCATTATTAGATGCTTGACATTCTTAGGGATAAGCCCATGAAGAATGTTCAGAAGAAAAATATCCCAAGTGCTTACACGATTCCATCATATATAAAAATAGATATAGTTCTTCTCTATGGTCTTAAACTTACACATTCCCATCCTATGAACATTATGCTTTTGCATGCGCTGATGAAAGATACTTGTGTGTCGTAGATCATCTAGTAAAAGCTTTGGCAGACTACTATATAGAACAAGCGAGACATCTAGATAAAGGGTTGAGAAGACACTCCACCTTCTTTCATGGTTGCAGCCCCTTAGACCTCTCAAACCTGGAAACATCCCAATCCCACGTTATTCCTGAAATTTATTCATGGTAGGTCAATGCTTGTATTTGAAAACAAGATACTCTGCCCAAGCATTTGAATAAACAAATGAGATGCTGATAGAAAACCTTTATCTTTCACTTGCGTCACGGTGTCTACGGTGCGAGTCTTCTCAAATGGTAGCGGAACGGTTCAATTTTAGCATAGTTTGCTACATAGAAGCCAGTCTTTCATATTGTGAGAACTTGATGGCTTATGCCTCAAGCTCTCTTTCATGAAGGCCACAGCTCCTAAAAGCCCATACGAATCCGGTTTCAGCCGTATAAAACCATGATCTTTAGAATTTCTCCATTTCCATCTTTGGGATTCACCTTGTAGGACCTTCATCCTCGTAGTTCTTCAATAGGAGCTCGCTCCACAAAGTTCTGGGTTGCCAACGAAATCAAGAGCATTAAAGCTCTGAATCTGTGTGCTTGAAGGAATTCTTCCAGAGAAATTGTTGTATGACAAGTCCAAGTGACTAAGAAACGTCAAATTAGTGATGCTTACAGGAATTTCACCTGAAAGGTGATTGTTGGAGAGATCTAGTGACTCCAAATATTCAATATCCCCAATTTTCTGTGGGTATTCTTCCCAAGTAATTGATTCCGAGACTAGTTCAAAGACTGTAATCCAAAAAGACTTGAGATTTCAGTAGGGATTCCTCCAGACAAATTGTTACATGAAAGGTCCACTATCCTCACCAATGGAAGGATACTACTGTATTTTGACTCCCTCCCTTTGATGACCAACAAAAGATGCTCTGGGTATCGATAATAACTATAATCTACTACAATATTAAATTTATCCTTAATTGGATTGTGAGTTATGCCTACTGCGTTGATACTATTCAAGCACCTTTGGTAATGGATCCCGATAACCTATCATAGCAAGATCTAATACTATAAGATAAGAAAGTCGGCATATCTCGTTGAGGAATATCCTAAAGAATTCATTGATCTTAAATCAAGAACCGATGTGTTCTCTCCCTATCCAACTTGGTATGTTTCGATAAGCCTGCTTTTTAGCCAAATCTATTGTGTGCCCAAAGACGTGCGCTCGAGTGACAACTATGATGCCTCGAAAAGCTATTATTGTGTAAGTGCAATGCCTTGAGAGAAAATAAAGAGCCAATGAATTCAGGAATTTTACCGAATAGATAGTTGCTTCCTAAGTCTAAATGAATCAAAGATTGCCACCGCGTCAAACAATGAGGAAGTTCCCCCGACAAAGCATTATTTGATAGGTCGAGTATTTCTAGTTTGCTTCTTCCATTCATATTTTGGCACAAGAAAGAAGAAATCTCTCTAGATAATGAATTATTGGTGATAGTGAAGACAACAACATTTGGTGATAAATGTGGTAATTGACCCACAAAGCGATTAGAATTCTCGTATCAAGCTAGCATTTAACATAATCTCTCGATAAATTCCATATATCCGGGTTATAGCCGAGGAACGAGAAAATCAATATGTGAAGCCCATTTCCAGAGCCAATTTGGAGTCAGGTCCACAATCCCTCCATACAGGACAAGTATAACGCTGTAGAGATCTTTGCGCTTCAGAGACACGCGCAGAAACTTGGGACCTACCTTGCAATAAGCCAAATTTATATATTCAAGTTGGAAAGGAGGAATCCAATTGTGGCTCACATTGAATACAACAGATGTAGAGGACATGTTCAAGTACTTCAACGTTGAGAGTTTTGCAAAATTTATCGGCATCATTCCTCTGGAGCAAAGTTGTTTTAAGGTTCAGCCTCGACCAAATTAGAAAGAAGTCCCGCATTCCTGTGAAGAGTGCCGCAACTTATTAAGATCAAGATAAGGAAGACAAGGATGATAGGTTTCCCATCTGAGACGGAATAGGGCCACACAATGAATTAGAAAAAAGTAAAACAATTTCCAAATGTTTGAGTTGTCCCAAAGACTCAGGAAGTCTCCCTGTCAACATATTGACTGATAAATTTAGATGGTATAAGTTCTGAAGATTCGATATGGTGCTCGGAATATGACCCTTAAAAGAATTGTCACTTAGGTCCAAAGACCAAAGACTACTGAAATTAAACAACCAATTTGGCATGTTGTGATCAAGCAGCAAGGAAGACGAAGGACCGTGAGAGATGTAAAATTCACATATCCAAGTGATGAAATCATGTTATTAAGTTGACAATTGGGCAAGCGTAGCTCTGAAAGGGAAGAGAGCAGGCTAAGAGAATCAAGCCAATGAGCATCCCTTTGAAGGTCAACCCTACTCATGCACAAGTAGTGTAAGGAAGAAAGATAAGAAATCCAACTAAAATTGTCAACATAAAGTCCAGAATTTCCTCCTCCTAGGTCAAGGTGGCGAAGGGAAGAGAGATTTCCTAGTCAGATGAGGCATTAGGCCACCAAAACGGTAAGCACCCTGCAGGTGCCAACATATGTTAGACTCCTCATAGAGCCTAGGAAATTAGGAATGGGAGCACCTCCAAAATCATTGAAGCTCAAATTCAAGAAATTCAAATGTTCCAACTCTAGCAAAGCAGGACTAATCTCACCTCCCAAAGCGTACAAATGAGGATATGGATTACCAAGTTGAGCTCGACTACTGATCAGACACGTTTGTCATTAACGACACCCGCCCCATCCACAACAATTTTCCGTGTGGAGAGACCAAGACGCATAAAGGCGGCAGATCCGTGAGACTTGCTCAGCTTTGAGAAGGGGCCCCGCTTTCTTATCATTGCAAGCCAGGGAGTTTGCTTTGCATAAATTTAAGATGGCTAAGAAGAGAAACGCCACGATTGAATTGGAGTTTCTCATGATTATTGCAGGAGTAGAAGCAGAGCTCCGACAAGGAAAAGCAACTCTTTGGTAGCATAAGAGATGAATATATTACTAGCTATATATGGTTGTTGTGTAGTCCTATAATTTACAAATGTTACGTTAAAATTACGTCACTAGAAAGCTCTAGCTTTAGTTCAATCTGCTTCCCAAAACTCTCTTTGAAGACGCGGCAGTCATATCACTCATTGGCAAGACTTCGCCAAGGAGAGAAAGTATGATAGTTTGCGGGACTTAAGAGGTGGAAGAATTTAGTTTTTTTATTTCTCTGTTGCATTTTTATCATTTTGTTTTTAGATAATTATTAGTGGAATAGATTTAGGAATCCACTAGCATGCACAAGTATGTTATTATTTTGTATTTAAAACCTCATAATTATAGGAATGAGGATATGGATTTTTTGCTAATTATCTCTTTGCCAATGGTGATGTGGCTAACTCTCATCATCACTCTCCTCTAGAAGTACAACCTTGTCCTCAAGGTTTAAGGTGGAAACTATTCATGCATGATGCTCTTTTCCCCTAGTTCCATAATCTCGATTTCGACTTCCTCACTCTCAAGCAACTGAGGTTTAAGACAACGATGACCCGGTGTGAACCACTCATTGCAATTGGACAAAGGCCTCAAGCTCTCCACCTTTGGCATTTCATCCAATGTTAGCCTCGTAGAAGCATTGGAAGATTGCCTCGCATTACTCCAATTGTATAGTATTTGGGACTCTGCTTCGATGTGATTTCACATTCTTTGTACTTGATTATCTTTCATGCAGGCTAAGCTAATAACATCCTTCAGTGATTGGGGTTTGAACATTCTTACTGCCTCTGTTATTTCCATTGTCAATCGGTCCATTAACATTCCACAAGTATTCTTCAAGCATCCATGTACTCGTTTCAATCTTTCGAACTCTTCTTGATATTCTTGAAGAGATCCGGTTTGCTGCAATTTCTTCAAGGCTTCGTTGAAATCTACTCCTTTAGGTGGACCAAATTGAATCCACATTTCATCTTCAAAAACTTGTTATGTGATCACCCGATTTTCTTGTTGGTGGATGCGATGTAGCCATTGCCACTACTGGTGTGCCTTTCCTTCCATGCAATAAGCTGTCATAGCCACCTTTTCTTATTCTAGTACCTCATAGTATTCGAAATAATGTGCTATAATGATGAAATAATTTAGCGGGGTCATTGCCGATATTACCTTGGAAATCCTAGCATGCTCCTCCTTGTAGTGAATTAACTCTTCCGACCCTCATCCCTGCAGTATTGTTCTGGTCATTCTCGCATGAATCTCCTCTTGAATTTAGAGATCTCCGATAGCTCCTCTAGTTCACTAAACAACTCGGGTCATGCCTCTGATATCGCTGACATTGGCCTCAAAAGCCAGAGTCTCCCTTGTGGGTTACCATTTAGACGAGGCCCCAATACCAAATGATAAAATCCTTTTCGTGTTTTTTTCACAAAGCAGATAATTAGCAAAAACTGCAGATCCTCATATTCCTATAATTATGAGGTTTTAAATAAAATAATAATAAAGAAGGAGCATGCTAGTGGATTTCTAAATCAAGCCCACTAATTATTTATAGATAAAAGATAAAATGCAACAATTAAGAAGAAATAAAATAAAAATCTCCACTTTTAAGTCCATTAACCCACTTTCTAATACACCAAGTCTTGTCAACGGTAATATAACTAACTCTCAAAATTGCTAGTCACTTGCATTTCTATCCCCACTTCCATCCAAATACAAGGACTTAATAGTCCAAAAGTAAACGCATGGAAACAAACTTCCGTAACTCACAAGGTTCATGAAGATGACGGAATAGCTGATTCCACAGCTCCACTTTCTATCATTGACCAAGTCTTGCCAGTAGCAATGTGACTAACTCTCAAAATTGATAGTCACTTGCATTTCTATCCCCACTTCCATCCAAATACAAGGACTTAATAGTCCAAAAGTAAACGCATGGAAACAAACTTCCGTAAATCTGGCACCATGAAGATGACGGAATAGTTGATTCCACAACTCCACTTTCTATCATTGGACTGTCTTGCCAATAGCAACGTGACTAACTCTCAAAATTGCTAGTCACTTGCATTTCTATCCCCACTATCCAAATACAAGGACTTAATAGTCCAAAAGTAAAACGTATGGGAAACAAACTTCCCGTAACTCACAAGGTTCATGAAGATGACGGAATAGCTGGATTCTTAATTTTGCACCCTTCTATTTAACAATATGGAATTTCATAAATAGAGGATATGATTGTCCTCACAACTAACACATGCAAGTTATTCTTTAAGTAGTGATTGGTTAGTATTTGAGTTTTACTCATAAAAAATAACTAAAATTATTAATAAATTCAAGAATTGACCTTACTTGATTTCAAATTTATTTAGTTAACGAAAGTTCTAGAAAAAAATTGCGTATGAAGAAAGAAAAGCAGAAAATAATGAGGATGAGTCGTTATTAGATGTTTGATAAATCAATTTATTAATTAAATTAAATAAAAATAATGAACTTATTATAAAGTCAATATATTTATTTTATTTTTTACTTTTATTTGTCATTAACATTTTCACGATTTTTTCTAATACTCCACATGGCCTCTTTTGCACAATTAGTAATTTATGAAGATAGATATAATTTCAAGGATTTAAAACAAATTTAAACTAATTTATTCAATAATTTATTATTTCAGCTGGCCTCAAGTATCGTTGTAATTTTGGAACATGATGCACAAATCTAAAAATGAATTATTACAAGAAACTTTTTTTTTTTTAAAAGAGATAATTTTATTGATTTAAATTAACAATTTGATAGAAACACGGAATTAAATTCGTTAAGGACTTTAGAAGATGATATACTTGTCCCCAAGTTAATAACGTAATGAATCGGTTAAAAGCCTACATACTTGATAGTATTGTAATGATTAGACTCTTAACTCAAGTTATACGACATATTGACGATCATAATTTTAGTTTTATTGTTTATATGAGTCGAATATGCTTCTCGTCTAAATTGATCCATACTAATTACACGACGTAACAAGACAGAAAAATGATTAATTACTTGCAAGACGACATAATTACAAGTATTAACAAGATCATAAAATATGATTAAAACTAAATATTTGTGAAAAAACCGCTATTGAAAAGAAAATAGTGAAAGTGCGAGATGAGTAATTTAAGGTTAAGAATATCAAAAATCACCATTCTATCAACGGAAGGGGAGACTAAAGAGTATACATGAGAGAGAAAAGACGGCTGTACAAGAAACTTATAGAACTTGCCATTTAAGTGGGTTATTCCATTTAATATATTAACGTAATTTATTATAAAATTCCAATATAAATTTAAGAAAATAATTCTTATAATATATAATTTATATCACGATTAAAACTATAAATAAATGTTTTAGAAAATAAAAGCGTTTTTGGAAAGAAATGGTTTCAAACAAGGCCACATATCAAAATAGTGAATGTTTTTTTCTTTTTCCTCTCTTTGTTAAAGACATGATATTAAGCCAAAATCTACATTCTTGAGCTTTTATAGAGATGGATTATTATAGTATTAGGACTTAGATACTTGGAAGATCCTTAGAGTCAAGAGACCTCTTGATAATTTGAACATTGATCCCCATTATGTATATTTGAAAATCCATACGAACTGGAGTTTAGTTTATTTGTCTCTTAAATGTATATAACTATGAGGTTACATGTGAGAGATTGTAGAAACATATTAATTCATATTAAATCGAATCCTACATGTTAACGGCGATTCAACCTTCCTATTTGTCCATATGTGTAGTAAGTTCATAACGGTGAGGTATGACTGAGTTACGGCAATATTAAGGGCCTCTTTGGGTGAAAAAAACTTAAGAGCCAAAGTGGACTTACGACCAAAGTTAGGGCATTTTCTTACCATATCCACATTTTTACTGATAAAGATTCTGGGTAACTACCAAATCTCTATTTCCCCATCCTCATGACCTCAGGCAAGAAATTGAAAGCTCAACCAGAATTGTCCGATGGACTGTCACTCAAAGTAAATCAATTATGATGGAGACCTCGAGAATTAAACGTGGAATGAAACTTTCAAAAGGCTAGCTTTACTCCACGTCCTACTAGTAGCCTTTGGATGGTGATGGAACAAAGCATCTGTCATGTAACCTTGAACAACTTTAATCTAGAAAACCTGTTTTGAAGGGAAAATCCAATGTTCTTTAAAGTCAGGAAATACATTAAAATGTTTGAGCGAGTGCTATTGGGCGTGATCCCAGCCAAGCTGTAGCTACGAGAGTGGTGGAGACAGCCATCACTGTGCTGCACTGACCCGACGCAATGTCACCATGCGCATGAATCTGCGATGATCTTAAGTTCATATATCCAATTTCAATGCTCATACATAATTATATTTCGCCTAATTCAAACAATCATGTTAACACATCAATTAGCATGCATTAACATATCATTTCCACACATAATAAACCACTCATTTAGCAATATGCATGCTATCTAATTTAATAATAACATACAGAAAGCAAAACACATGGAAAATTTCAGTCAACCATCCAGTAGGACTTTTTAACGATCCGAGCGATGCGTGGAACAATCCGTGGATAGCCCCTCATCAATCATTAGTTCCCTTCTTTTGGACCCAAATCCATAATGCATTTCGGCCTCGCATTAAAAAGTCATTTCGTGGCACAGACAAAGAATATCAAGTAGGAGAAGACTCTACCTCTGGTTATTCGAAAACTCCACAATCCCCAGAACTACCAGCGTGTAGCTCTTGTAGTGGGGATCAACTTTGCCTCTTGTCTCGCTGGGATTCGATGGTCCGATCGCTGGAAAATCTAGAGATAAGTGAGGGCTTCTCACTCTAAAATCTCTCCTCTTTCTCTCTCCGTCTCTCCCTCATTTTTCCTTCTTCCCCAGACGGGTTGGGAGAGATGAAGTCGATGAAGTGGGATGTCATCTCGACTTGCCGCATGTCATTCTTATTGGCTCGTTAAGTTTCCTCCTTATCCCACTTATCGTAATAGTGGTTCATTCTACTCATGAGGATGCCACATGTCCATACTGGGCCCCACTTAGCTCTCTGCGACTGTTGAGACTAGACATGTGATTCAATCACGAGCCACTCCGATACACCGCCATGTGTGTTCCCGATCTACTCCTTTCGAATAGCATCGCGAGTTCAAGCGTCTCTCGGAATTCGAATGAAATTCCCAATGTGATAGCTAGATTTATAAGACATTAGTTGAAGTCCGTTTCGATCATAGAGATCTGAAAAATTTGGTTTTGATCAAAATTACCGTTTTATCATTTTTTAAAAAATTAGAATTTTCTGGGGTCTTACATTTTCCTTTAAATTTTTTGGTAACCATACATAGTTTCATGGCTAGGGCATGAATTGAGGTTGAGTCAAGTCGTTCTGATCGGCTTTGACTGGTTGACTAAAAAACTCAAAGCTCGATCTTGAATCGAATTTGATTGAACTTTTTTTTTTTTTTTTTTTTTCATATGTTCAAAACTTGACTCAAAAAATGGTCGAGCTACTCGAACTCGACTCAACAAAATTCGAATCAATTAAAAATTAATAAGTAATTATACTCGAACTCGACTCGATTAAGCTCACGAGCACCTAAAGTCGGGTATTATGATACTCGAACTCGACTAGACAAGCTACTCGAATTCGAGCTCAACTTGATTAACTCCGAGTCGAATTCGAGCATGCTACGAGTTGAGCTCGAGTAGCTCAGGAGTAGCTTGACTTGTTTACATCCTTACTCATGGTATGACCGAGTCACTAATTTCTTGTTTTGTGTGCTTGAAAGGCTATAAGGTCAGCAACAAGGATGGAAATATTGGCCAATATTTCGGTTATCGATGGATCCTCACCCAGATGAAATTCAGGATGGAGTTTTTCGATCCTTGTGATAATTTCTATGATTTATCATGATATTTCTTGATATTTCGGCCTTAATTTCAATCCCTCTTACAATCTTTGAAATTTGTTGCTTAGGGTTTCAAACCTTGCCCAAAAACATGAAAGAGCAAGCCCTCCTCCACCAAGATGTGCATGCTCTTATTAATGCTAAGTGCAATTTTATATTTATATTCCTCTTATTACTTTATGAACATTTTACCAATTTCATTATTTTTACATTATAGTTTTAACATTAAATGTATTATCACTTCATTTATTTTTTCATATTAAAAATTAAAATAAAAATTAATAAAACTACAATAATTTTAAATTAAAATTAATTTGATATTCTTAAAATACAAAATTAATTTTAATTATAATTAATATCTATATCAAAATAATTTATTTTTATTTTAAATGTGATTAAATATGTTTTAACAAAAATAATTAGTAAAAAATAATAAATAAATTTATTTTGTTAATAAATAATATAAATATAGTTAGGAATTTCAAATATTTTTTCAAAAATTTAATTGATATTATCATTTAACATACTTTTTAAAATAATTTAATATAATTTTTAATCACCGATATTTGTAAAAATATCCTGACTCTTATGGATATTTATGATATATCAGCCAAAATGAGAAATATCGATATATATGTTTTCTTTGATATTTGATCTTAGTGCAGTCAATGTTGAAAAACAAAACAAGGCACCACAAAAATTGACATCTTTTCCTCTCATATGAGATCTTTCCAAAAATAATAAAATAAAATAAAATTTCCATCTTTAAAGTTCTTTCTCACCTTCTTCTATCACATCTAGCTAATGGCATACATGTAATGGCAAGAAATCAAATCCTGCACACTTGGGACATCATTTATTAGAGTTAGCGATTTAAGGCCCGGCCCACGAAATTAGAGTAGGGTTGGGTTGTTATTTTATTAGTGGCTGAAGTAAATTGTGCGACCAGGTCAGTGACATCTCTTTATCAACTGAAATATGGTACCGGCGAACTCGGACTTAGGTCGAGTTGAATTATTATTTTATTGATTGAAAAAATTTGATCAAACTCGATTT
Organism: Tetrastigma voinierianum; assembly: GCA_016808115.1. Classification (NCBI taxonomy): domain Eukaryota; kingdom Viridiplantae; phylum Streptophyta; class Magnoliopsida; order Vitales; family Vitaceae; genus Tetrastigma; species Tetrastigma voinierianum. Next base: position 24,174 of record JAEQBH010004279.1, on the reverse strand, counting down.
GGACTTGGTCAAGTCAGACCCGCCCAGATTCTTGGCTCTGTCGCCTATAAATTGGCAGTAGGCCATATGTACTAAAAATAGATCCAAAGTGTGAAAAAATGTCAACAAGGATTTCACATGTATATACTTGACCAAATGTCTGTATAACCGGTCATCAGAATTCTTGAGCCGTGTATGATGCTATAAATTTTATTATTTATTAATTAAGGATGGTATCAGACCTTAAATCCTATCCCCCTTTCACTTCTTCTCCGAACCTGAAAATGATTAAACGCTCTAGATATAAGCAGTTCCTTAAAAGTAGTGATACTCATATCTTCTTTTTGCATTATTATGGTAGTACTGATTGTGTAGAGATTGGAGCAAGTGAAGATGAGTGCATGGTATTAAGGTGCAGTGATCGAGACCAAAGCCATCCGGTTTCCCGTTCCGGCTAGGACCAGCCAGAAAACTGTGGCTATCCTGGTTTGGGTTGTCTTGCACGGAAAGAACCAGACTATAATCGATCACCATCTTCAGTAAAGCTCTCTGTGAAGAAGAAATAAACTACAGATCTCAGGAAATTGTTGTCGAGGAGCCTGAGACCTAGTAGTCTTCACATTCTTCAGACATGCGTTATCTGCCTCTCCTTTCCACTTCAAAGTCAATCATTCCTTTGAGATACAAGACTACACCTTCTTCAATTGTTCAGCAAATCATTCACGTTATTATTTTCACTTCATCCCAGGTATTGCACTTTATGCTGTTGATTCCAGCTTTTTTCTCGCTGAATTGGATGTATCATCTTGCCGTAAGATTTACAACCTGTCGCTCCCGGGTAATGTAATATACGAGGGAGAAAATAGGTTTTATTTGAAGTGGGAAGAATCCATATGCGAAGCTGCAGAAGCGAAGATTAAGAATACAGACTCAAAAAGGCGATGACAAAGGCCTGGGAAACAGAATGTATCACAGGTACATATTCCATTTCTGTCTTCGCGTTTCTTTTTCCTGTCTGCTTTAGGACGTAAGACCTGTCATCATTATATCTATTGTTAGAGTTGGGGTGACCCTAATTATGTTTCCATTTGACTCAAAAAAGTTTGACTTTGCAAGCATCATGTATATTTTTAGGAGTTTTATTGATGGGCCATTACTATTATTAGGTATGATTCTGTTTAGTTTTGGGATGTCATGTGTATTTTTTAGGGCTTAAGGAATTTTTGAGACATTACGAGTGATTGAGAGGTATTAAGATATATATTATGAGCGTTATGGGGTTTTGTGGTCTTTCCTCTTTCAGTCACATACTCTAATATTTGGTACCTGTATTGATATTTGAGATAATGAATTTCTCCTTTTATATGTATTTTCCTTTATTTAGGTTCAATTTACCCAACTCAAGAAAAATAGTAAGGAAAAAAAAAAATTCAAAAAAATATTTTCCTTATATTTAGTTTTATCATATAGAAAAAATAAAAGAAAATCAAAATATAATCAAAATTATTTAAAAATTTACATATTTCTAATTTCTTAGTCATATATAATAAAAAGAAACAAAAACAAAAAATAGATTTGAATAAACATATAAATTAATTTATTAATTAAGTTTAAACTTTTATTTATTGTTTTCTAATTATTTTCCCTCAACTTTTCCTCTCAGTTGTCTTTTTAGTATTTGAGGTTCCAAAACGGAGCTTTAAGGTTTTCACCACTTGTTTTCTTGCTTTCGTGTTTTATTTCTTGTTGCCTATTGCCTGGCAGATTCTAAGCAGTCAAGATGAGTGCATGGCATCGATTAAATGCAGCGACCGGGGTCAACCATCAGGTTCCTTTTTCCAGCTTAAGACCTTTCACGCCCAGACCGCTGCGGCTGCCCTTTGTTTGAGCTATCTTGCACAGAAGAATGAAGTTGATGTTGGAGCTACCACATTCAGTAAAGTTCTTGGTAAAGAATATAAACCCAAATCAGCAATTCTCTGTCCATCATCCTGATTATTGCCTTCCAAGACAGCTTGGATATCGATTTAAGCTACCACCTTCCAGTTCTCTGAAGAATTCCGGCTTCTCTTTCTTCAATTGCTCCTCAGTAAAATGGACAAGATCTGAGGCTGCCGAGTTTGATCTAAGGCTCGCCTGTCCCTTGCCTTGATGTCCCTGGGTACCGAGTTTGGAGCGTTCCTCGGCAGATGTAAGGTGCCCAGAGCTATTACCGTGCAGCAACAAGATGCTTATAGCTTCATCACTTCCTGTTGATGAAGGAGTCTGGGACGAAATAAAATTTTCATCAACTGGACCACTCTTCACACCGAAACAGGTAAAATTCATTTCCTGCTCTAAAGTCGTAAATTCAAGAAAATCACATTATCTGAGTAGCATATTTTCTTAAAACTAATTTTTATCTTACTGCGGGTGCATCAATAAAACCGTTGATAGTTACCGGTAATTTTCCTTTTTTTGCCCTCTTTCAAACTTTTACTGGGACCAAACGAAATAGAACAAGAAACTTAGGGCATGTTAACATGTTTGGTTCATGTTACAGGAAATACCATTTTGATGTTCTCTACAAACTTATCTTGTTCTTGGAATGTAGTAGTGTTTATGTTTTTCACAATAAAATAAAAACTTGGAATCAAACATTCTCACTATTTCATTGTTCTCCTTGTTTTGACAGCATAAAACTAAAACAATTTTAAAACATAAATAGATGAAATATTGTTTCTTATTTTTTCATTGCAGAAAAACACAAAATACACAAAAAATACTAGAATTTAAAAAAACGAGAAAGTTTTGAGAACACGAAAAAATATTAACATTGTTTTAAGCTGACTGTGTTCTCAGCAAAGAAACAGTGAGCATGGAAGCATGTTTGGTTGTTTCTTTTGTTCTGAAGACATAAAAAACCACGAAGCTTATTATATTGAATAAAGATGAGTTTTAAAATTGCGAAATGGCGTTATAAAGTGCTTCCGAAAGAGTGTTCTTAAGAGCAGTTTTCAAAAAACATAGACCAACTCTTGTTCTTATTTCCACCCGTCTCCTTGTTTTTGAAAACATAACATAAAACAACTTTCAAAAACTGTAAACAAACAAACCCTTAACTTTTTCTTCATTTACCATAAAATATTCTGATTTTCTTCCATGCATGCGCAGGTGTGACCATTGGTTTTCCTCTGCTCATGTCAGTTGTCATCTATCTCTACAGAGTCTATAACAAAAATAAAATGAAAAAAGAATATAAAATAAGGGTTGAGAAGTTTTTGGAAGATTATAGAGCTCTTAAGCCCTCGAGATACTCTTATGTTGATATAAAAGAAGATTACAAATCAGTTTAAGGGCTTAAATTAGGTGAAGGAGGCTATGGAACCGTGTATAAAGGGATGTTATCCAATGAAGTTCTTATTGCGATAAAGATTTTAAATAAGTCCATGGAAAATAGAGGAAGAAGTTCCATTAATAAAAACTAAAGAACAATGGGTAAAATTCACCATGTGAATGTAGATTAAGATTTAATTCGGATTTTGTGCTGAAGGATCTAAACGAGCTCTCATTTATGAGTTCCAACCAAAAGAATCTCTACAGAAGTTCATATTCTCATAAGCAATGAAGAACCGTTCTCTTGGTTGGAAGAAGCTTCAAGACATTGCTATAGGCATAGCCAAAGGAGTGAATATCTTCCACCAAGGTTGTGACAAGATGCTCCATTTTGATATCAAAGCGCATAATATTTTGCTTACAGTCATAACTTTAGTCGAAATTTCTGATTTTGGTCTAATAAAGTGTGCTCAAAGGAACAAAAGTAAAGTTTCTATAGAATATGAGGATTTTAATGGGTTTTGTAGTAGAAGTTCTCTTTGAGATTTTAGGGATATATGTATAGACAAATATTGTTTGGATAGTATTTGTGGGAGATGGGTTGGAGGAAGGAAGGTATTGATATTTAATGTGGAAAACACCAGTCAGGATTTGCCAGAATGGGTATAATCCTTTAAATCAAGGTGAAGAGATACATCTTAGTATCGAGAAAAGATTTTACAGTATGAGATTACTTAAAATTGTGGGGCTTGCTGGTGCATTCAGTGGTATCGATAGATAGTCATGATGAAGGATGTAGAGTTGAATGTTGAAGGAGAAAAAAATAATGTAACACATGCCTCCTAATCCCTTTTTGCTTTTACCAAATCACAAGGCAAATATCGAAAGTCTTGAAACGACCTCCAAAAGCTGGCAATCATTTCGAGTTAGAGTGAAAAATGACCTTTATTATTCATAAATTATAATTCAAATACCAAGAAGTCATGTCCCATAGCTCATAATGTAATGTTTTCATTTATGAATTCTATTTGAAGCAGTGTTATATGACCTCTTTCTCTTGATTCTCTATCAATGTACATTAGATTTGACTTTTGAGAAGTACTTGATTTTGTAAACATCTACCTAAAGGAATCTAAATTACCTACCACTTCTATTTTAAAAGTTTGGCCTTCATCCCTATACCATTTACAAAGGTTCCTATAAGCAGCTGAACAACATGGTAACATTACCATATGGAAGATATCATTAAGAGTTAAGCAGACTTTATCATGTTTGATTCTCATAACAATTTGTATTCTTATACTATGTTTTGGCATTTATTAACGTGCATTGACATGGCATGGCGAATGGGAAGAAAACAAGGAAAAGTATCTGTCATTACTCTCCTACTGAATATTACAAGAAAGTATTTATACATAACTATGGAACAATTTGGAAGGGGTAAAACTGTCCAACATCCTAGCTAAATTAGTTGAAGTTATAACAGATTGGAGGCATACAGAATACTAAATTTGAGAAAGCAGACTGGCCCAGCCATTAGGACGTGGTTCTAAACGGATAAAATTTTTAAAAAATGCTAAAACATATAATATATCTAATTTGTCATTCTTTGTAAGCAACAACCACAAGTGTTTAATAATAGTTAATCATAAATGATGGAACCTAAACAATACTCAATAATAGCCCAAGTCTTAAATGACATAAATAAGTAAATAATGCTAAACATGCTAAAACCAAACGAATTAGTAGCTATTAAACAACTAACTACAACCATATAATAATTAGAATTAATGAAGTATCAACCACAGTCAAGTTCAATGTGTCTTGATAAAAAATAAAACATCAAATCATAAACATGTCCAAGTTTAATAAACATGTTCATATTCAAAGTACTTCAAAAAATAAAATGACAAATAAATGATATACTGGAAACTACAAATCCAGTTTCAAATGAAATCTACTGTATCAATCCTTCATCTTCATCATTATAATCTTCAAAATTGAATTCTGCAAAGCCCATAATCTATTTTCAATGCATCACAAGTACAGAATCTATACAAGCTGCACTAAAAAATGGCTTATTGAGCAAGAGGTCATGATAGACATGACTTTGAAATAAGCTTGTAGTACAAAGTCACCAAATTTAAGAAACCTCTTATGTGCTTTTAACATTATGACAAAAATGAAGATTATGAGTTTCTTTCTTTCTTTTTTTCTATTTTTTCAATATCGAGCAATCCAATACATAGGAATAACAAAGTTTGTTGGACCAAAACAGAGGCAACCCAAAAAATAGTCTCCATCCACCAGAAGCAGCTTTAAAATAGTCTCAGCCACCAGAGAAGCAATATACTATAGCTATATCAAAAGCTAGATTAATATCTTCTTGGACGGACTTGAACAATTGATATGCCATTTGGCACACCATCACTACTATAGTACTATGGCACCGTCACTTTACCAAAATGCAATGTACCATCTCTTCTTTGTTGCTACTTGCTTTAATTTGATTCCACCGTGCCGTGTGGTGGCTGACATCTACATCATTGGTACTTCCACTACTACTAACATACTTAAAATTACCACCATCTTCTTTGTATTATTATACTAATCCTTGTCAGCTAACTATAATTTTTTTATCAATTCCAGCACTTCCTAAACTGTACTGCTTGTTTACAACACTTCCATAACCATCTCACAGATCTTGAAACTACCCCAAAAATGAAACCCTAAGAGGCTTTTTATCAAACATGGCTTTGGCTCTTTTTTTTTATTATCCAGGACAAATAAGGTCTATGATCAGTATCAAAGAAATTAGGGATCGATCTTTGGAGTACTCACGATGAGGTAAGTGTATTAATATTTCCTCTTTGGATCGATCAAATTTGGATCTGATTGAAGATGTGTGACTTTTTTGTTTGTTTGTTTGTTGATATTTGCAGAGAATGCAAGCAAACTTGCGAAAACTGAAGGAAATCAATAACAAATTAAGGAGGGAGAATGAAGATCAAATAAAGAAAAAGAAAAAAAAAATTAAAGGCTAGGAATGCGCGCGTAGTTAGTGATTGAAATGAATCGTGTTGTGTGGATTTTGATCCTTACCGATGGAATCGAAGATGGTCTTAGCTGGTCTGCTGATCGGAGAACGATTCATGGAATTGTGGGTGGGTTGTCGTTGTTGTCGTGGTGAAGATAGAAGGGAGAATCAAGCTTGTACATGAAGCTAAAAGAAGAACTGAAGAATCGTGTTTCTAAGGTTTCAAAAATGGAAAAAGGGGAGTTTTTTTATCATGTGATAATGAAAATAAAATGGGCCAATCGGGCTGGCCCGACTAGAATTCGAATGGGCTGCGGGTTTATTTGAGCCGGGCCAATAGACCCGATTCTATTCGGGCTGCCACTTTTTCAGCCCAGCCTTCAAAATTTATGGGCCGCTTATTTCTGCGGGTTTAACAACAATGTGGAGAGCCGCTTTTGTCACACCAAATCGGAATAAGAAGTGGAACTGAAACACCGAAATCACGTAGGATATAAGATATCCAGAGCAATTCGCAAACAGTGTAAGCTAAACTCCCATATTCGGCCTCCGTAGAAGAGCGAGAAACAATGGCTTATTTCTTGATGCTAAGAGGAATGAAGTTGAGCCTAGTTGGATACGATAGCCAGTGAGGGAGCAGCGAATGTCTGGACACGAGGCCCAGTCGGCAGCATAATAGGCAATGAGATTTAGATCATTTTTGCTGGAAAGAAAGAGACCTGTGGATGGAGGGAGCTTCAGATAGCGAAGTACGTGACTACAGTCCAATGATCTTCCCGGGAAACAGGGACGTGTTGGCTGAGTTGCTGAACAACATATGTGACATCTGGGCAAGTCATAGTGACATAGAGAAGAGGACCAACTAAGTGTCGATAGCGATCCGGGTCTGATAATATGGGAGAGGTGGGAGAAAATTTATGGCCCTTCGGCATGGGAGTAAGAGCAGGTTTAGCATTCAGTGGTCCCACATCCCGGACAATATCAAGCACATTTTTTTTATGGATATACATGCCCTCAGTACTACGTGTAATCTCCAAGCCAAGAAAATATTTGGCATAGCCAAGATCCTTGATGATGAAGACAGTCTGAGAATCGTTCTTTCACTTAAGACAATCTTAGCTTCAAGAGGCCATGGGATTAGCACATCATCTACATGAACAAGAAGAGCAAAGAATGATTGAGGAGTTTGCTTAATGAACAAACCATGGTCATGAGCAGACTGCCGAAAACCAAACTGAACAAGCTTTGGACAAAACTCTCGATTCCATTGCCGAGAGGCTTGTTTTAGACCATAAAGAGAGCGACGTAATTTGCAAACTTGGCCTGGAACAGCCTTGGTGTAGCCATCAGCAGGAAGCATATGGATTTCTTCATTGAGATATTCATGGAGATAAAAGCGGCAATGATGTCTAGTGAAGTGATAGGCCATGCTGGAAGTGATGGCAATAGTGAGCAATAAGCGAACTGTAACAAGCTTAGCAACATGAGAAAATCGGTCATTATAATCAACACCCTCAATTTGATGATAGCCTTTGACCACCAAACGGGCCTTAAATTTGTCCACAGTGCCAGCAAGATTCAACTTGGTTTGGTAAACCCATTTTGAACATCTGTCCTTGTGAGGACGAGTGTTGGTGGCATAACATAAACAATCGAAAACCCGAAGAAGACTATAATCAGGAAATCGATTCTGTAAATTTTCAAAGGGAGTCCGCCAAGAAAGAAAGGATGATGGTAATCTATTGATGATTGAAGAGGCCTTAAGAATGGCGTGGCCCCGAAATGGGGAAGAAAGAGAAGCTTGGAACATTAAGGAATGAGCTATCTCAAGGTATCGACATTTGCACTCCCACAACTTTGTTTTGCTGGAGTGTGAGGGTAACTACGTTGGTTGGTATTCATAGGAATGGAGAAGGGACTGAAAATGGGAGCTGATAAATTCTCCTCCATTATCACTGCAAAGAGTTTTAACTAGAGTATTGAATTGGGTGTTAATCATTTTAAGGAAGAGAGAAAATACATGAAGAGCATCAAATTTATGATGGAGAAGAAATGTCCAAGTGGCATGGCTAAAATCATCAACAAAGTAAGAAAGAAATAGGCTCAGTAAGGGAGGGAATCTTGTATATAATCCCCAAATATCGATGTAACAGTTCAAAGCAATGTAGTGTGGATTTTACTAAAAGGATAGGGAGCCGAGAATGCTGCAGAAAGGATAAACATGACATACCGGAGAAGGTAAGGAAACATCTTGACTAAAGAAGCTAAATGTTTGTAGAGTATGATAGGAAGTATGGCCCAATTGATGGTGCTATAAGTAAAAACATATTATCAAGTTTTACAGGCACAAGAAGATTGTTGAGAAACAAGGGAAGCAGTATGAAAACATGGACGATCTAGGACATAAAGGTTGTGGAGGAGCTTGACCTCAGCCACCATTTTCTTAGTCATCTGGTCCTACAGAGAATTGATATTGGAAGAACTAGCTAACTTGGCCACAAATAATAGATTGTAATGGAATATTGGGATATAAAGGACATCCTGAAGATTAAGGTGGTGTTTGTTTTTCTTATGCTGAATATAATTTTTTTGACTTAATGTTAAATGAATCTTTAATAGTATTGTTTGTTTTTTATATACTAAAAATCAACATCTTAGTATCTTAATCTATTAAAAAATTTATTATATTTATTTATTTTATATGATTAAATAAAATATATAAATTTAATAATTATAAATTGTCCCATGAGATTAAAAACACATTTATCCTATAAAGAAAATGTACAAAGAATCTCAATCCTATGCTATGTTGTAATATTAAAGAGGATAGCAATTTATTGATAAAAAAAAAATGCAAATGCTCTCATGAGCATTTTAACAAACACTTTGAAATCAAGGAATGTGGTGTCATCTACTGGCTATGTTTACTCGGATATTTCATCCACCAACACAAATATTCATACCCACACCTATTTGGTGAACTAGATCCAAAGCTTTGAGATCCTCTTCTTCAAAGACAGTAGTGAACGAGTTGACGGCGACAACCGATTTCTATCAGCACGAGTTCAACAAGTCTGATTTAGCGACGGGGATTTATCAAACAACAAGTTACCGAAAAAAGGAGAGAAACATGGCCTAGTCAGCACAGTGAAGAAGCTTGAGGCCGAGTGAAGAGAGTGGAGCTGAGGCTACTGGCCTTGACTTGTCCTTGATCGTGTTTCAATCGAAGAGGGAGGGCGATGGCTTTCTGAACTAGAAAAACAAACAGTTCGTAATTTGGCACCAGCAAAGCTAAAAAAAATAGGACAACCAGTGTAGGGCTAAGGATCACTATGCCAGTGTACTGAACTTGGGTATGGGAGCTAGTGGGTAGGGAGACATGTAAGGGATGCGGAAAGGTTTCTTGGGATCAGATCGTCCCCAATGCCTCTAGAGATATCACCATGGCCCTCCCTAGATTTGCCTCTACTCATCTCAATTCTGGTTCGAAACCTATTCACAAAGCCGGCTTTTTGTATTGTGGAGATCTTTCAAATAAAGCGGCATTATCGGTATTCTTTTTGAATATATCAACCCCTTCACACTGTTTCCTCAACCGGTGTACCATGGAATAAACTTTGTTCTAGAGGAGAGAGGATCAACAAAGAGTGCTTGACTACAAACAATTATCATAAGAATGTTTCTACCATAAGAAACTGCGTAGCTCAAGGTATATCAAGAGGATATAAGATAAGGCTTTTATATTTCCACAGAATTCTGGATGACCAGATAGAGGTAATGACATTAAACTATTCAACTCATCCCACGAGTCTTTTCATTTTTAGTGTAACCATTGAGATACACTCACTTAATGCCCTGAGAAATGGAAGCAATTTCTCGATTGGATCTAGTAGACTGGGGCCGTTGCATTCTAATCCTTTCAGCGACTTCATCCCACAGTTCTTTGTAAGATTCACATTGAGAAAAGCATCTACAATGTCTTTGGATATAAATTCAAAAATCGAAGATTACCATACTATCAGCTTGGGCCCATTAATAATCTTGCTAAGATCTTATCTGGTTGTTCAAGCTTGCCATTAACAAGCCTAGCTTCTGTTCTGGCGATTAAGGCAATCTTCATACGATCGACTCAGGTAAGGTAGTAGAACAGGTGAGTGGTGTCGTGACTAGAATTCCTTACCTGGGATCATCTGAATTGTGAAGTAGCAACGAACTGCTTGAATCCACATTGTGAACTGGTGGAGATACAATGTATTAGTGCCGCGAGCGCGGTCATGATAGTATGGAATCTCCTCCAATAGACATTGTGGTGAGTTTATGGAAACAGTAGAAAAATCAAATAGAATTGCAATGGATTGAGATGGGCAGGCTCCAGTACCTTGTGCATTGACACGCCCAAGAACCGACTGGGAAGAAAGCTTGCAAGGAGAAAAGTCTCTTATTAATATACTGCTGAAGATTACAACAAGACTGTATTTATATAACTAGAAACAAATATGGAAGGGAGTAAAACCGTCCAACATCACAGCCTTCAATTATTTGAAGTTATAACAGATTTAGAGCCTTCTAGAATACAGTATTCTTTGGTATATGTTGAAGTTTGTTCCATATCTTGCTTGGTGATCCATCTCAGTTAGCTGGGTTATTAGAAGAGGTTTGTTTGTTAGAAAGTTGCTCATACAGTTGAGGTAATTTCAACTTAGTTCAGCCAATGGTTTGGGTTGTTACTCCAAGGGAGAAGCTGGATTTGTTTTATAATCTGCAAAGTGAGAATGGAGAAGAGGTCAGTGTCTTGGTGTAGAGGCAGCTCTGGGGGTGCATCCTCGGTTGTGTGGTGGATGGTAAAGGCTTGAGAGAAAGAAAGCTCAGGTGGGTATGGGTGTTGTAAGAGGGATCAGCCTCCGCATGCATAATGAGATGCACATGGAAATTCTTGAAAACCTATTGTACATTATTTATTATACCAATGAATGAAGATGAGTTCTTTCTTTATATACCTGGGTTTCATTATTGATTGTCTGATGCTCAAATTCCCAACAGTATAGTTCCTTAAACTGCTTTCCTGGCGATGAAAGTCATAATATCATCATCCCACATCTTCTAAGTACTGTAGATTTCTTTTATTTATATTCAAGTACCAAGGTATCACAAGTCAGTGGTGGTCTTGAGTGGAGATATTTTAAGTAAAGACATCAAACATAAACAATTAGCAAAGAATCTGAAACCTTAGATTTCTTCGAAAACAATTTTTTTCTTTTATTTAGAAATATAAAAAAATAGAAAAAAAAAAATTTCAAGCCTAGCTATTATTTCCTCATAAATGTGAAATAGTCCTGAGGTTCGGACCACTAGATATATTGTTCTCCTAAGGTTCTGTTTGGATCATGAAAATAACAAGCAAGAAAACACAAAAAGAACCTTTACCTATTTGGTTTACATTTTTATACTTGTTCTTAAAAAGCAGTTGCAGCAGAAACTATTGAAAAAGTATTATGAAAATTATGCACATTAAATTAAATTTAGTATTTTGGTGTTTTGATGTTTTTCAGAAAAAAAAAAAAAAAAAGCTAGAAAACCAAACATGTTTTTCCTTCTTTTCTAAACCATATGTTTTAGAACAGAAAACAGTTTTCCAAAACATTAAAAAAAAAACAGGCCCTAATATATATTGTTTTTTGCTTATATGAAAGCTCTTTTGAGAACTCATATCACTAAATTATTTATTCTTTACTCCTCTCATAGGAAAAAAATATCTAGTAGAACCATATATAAAAATAATTTATTGACTTCAAATCAGTCTTTTGCTTTCACTCTTTGCCATATCATTTCTTTTTGCATTTCCTTCTCTATTTTATCTCATATAATAAATTTTAAATAAAGTCAAGTTCTGTTCTCCTTGAATCTTATTGTTTCACTATGGGAGAAAAAAACTTGAGGCATAACAACAAATAATCATTATGTTTCTATATTCATATAATTTCCCAAACATCTCAATATAAGTAAAATATGTTGCAAGTGCTTGCTGCCTCTATATCACTGACTACCAGAACTACTGGGCAATAAGAGGAATAACAAAATAGATTACTCATACATGGATATTGCCTTAGATGAGGGAATACCATACATTTAAGCCAATTAAACACATATACTAAGACAAAAGAAAAGCAACAGGCATACACACCACACTGTCAAGATAGTTATATCCATGGGTGCATGAGAAAATCGGTGCCCCTTGCAGATTGCCTTCGCTGACCCTCTGTTGTTGAGGTCTCTTCATGGTATGGAGGCAGGTTTGGAGAGGCATTTCAAGAGTTCAACATCTCCTTCCAACATTTCCAATGTTTTGCTCATTGAAGGGCGATCTGTAGGCTTCATTGTATGCACCATGAGCAAACTATACAATTTTCTTTACAAGCCTCTTTTTCATCCTCCATAGCATCTCTCAGTTTCATGTCCTCTCCTTGACCATATCTATCATAAATCCATGATGGAAAGTATATTTGACTAGAATGCTCTACTAATGCATCCACATTCTTCCTTCTCCCTACCATTTAACAACAACGTTCAAAAATATAAGTGACTTTATGTGAGACGCCTCCAATATTTTGTAAAAACAATTCAGACAATACTATCAGCATTCCTCTATGTGGTGAAGACACAATACTTTCATTAATTGAATATAATTTTGCAGACCAAAATCGATATTTTGGTGTAAAATCTTCATCAAGAAAAGAATGTTGTGTGGCTTAATAACTAATCATAGAATTTGCATGTCACAGCACGGTGATATTCAATCCCACGTCCTACTCAAAGTGCAATCTTATATGGCATTTCCCAACTCAAAGGTGTTGTTTTCTTGCTTGAGAAAAATAAATTTATCAAAGAAGTCCATTGTACATGAACTCATATATAAGAGCCCATTGGTGTGTACACAAAAAATCAGGCAAGTTTCACTACATTAACATGATGAATCCTTGAATTAATATGACCGTTGATGAAATCCTTGTCAATTCGATTTTAGCGTAGTGTGGCAGCTACTTCTTCTGATACGATAAGCAGGCCTTCGGCCCGATAAAGCAGGCCGAGCGCAGCTGGTTGTTTCTAAAATTATTAGTTATCTTCTTTATATTTGAATACAGTACTTGATTGGTTGAAGATTTTGTGACTTTGAAGGAACCTTCAATAGTATCATCCCATGACAAGTGTCTCTAACTGAAACTTGCAGATTAAATAGATTGCGTGAGCTGTACGATTATATTTCTTGCCACCATCAGTATGACTGAATAAAAATCAAATATTAGAAGTATGGAACAATATAGAGAAAGGATCACAAATCGAGCATGCATAAACAAGATTTATAACAATATGTACATTTGGATATAGAATACGCAAATTGCCAAATAAAAAAGAGCCACTCTATTTTTCATAATAAATAAACCATTTAGAGAGCCCTGTGAGTGGGGCAACTACTTGGCATTCACTTATTAATTAGGTATGATGAGGTCATGTGTCCCTACACTTGGGAGATGACATCAATTGGTGTATGAGCAATTAATTGGATTTTGGGAACATCAATTTCAACTTCTCTCTCTTTTTGTTTGCAGCTCATGAGGAGTTAGCCACGTTGCTGCTGGAATCCACTAGCTGTACTTTGGTGCACGTTCTGTTGTTATTTTTATTTTAAAACCTCTGAGTACTCCGGATAAGGATATGAATTTTCGTTATAACTCTCTCTATTATTTTCTATTAAAAAACCCAATAAAGTTTTCAACATTTTTATAAAGCACAAATCTAAATGGAAACCAGCGAGGAGATACTCAAAGCTTTGGGAGGCGATATCGATATCAAAAAGACATGACAAGTTGTTTGAAACTAAACCAAGCATGATGAACAAACCTTTGCTCGGGGGACTAAGGGAGAGTCGGGAAGAAGTTAATTCACATGGACAAACAAGCTAATGTTTGAGGTATGTCGATAGTGACCCATGGAATGAAAAGCTTCGTCGTGTGGCACATTATTTCAAATATTATGAGGTACCATAATAGGAAAGGTGATGGTAGCTTACTATATGGAGGAAAGGCACACTAGTGGTGGCAATGGCTATGTCGCATCCACCAATAAGAAAATCAGGGGATCATGTAGATTTTGAAGAAGGTATTATTAATGAGCACGATTTGGTCCCCCTCGAAGGTATAGATTTCAGCGGCGAAGGAAATTGCGTGAGTCGACTCTCTTTGGAATCTTGAAGGTTTAAAATATTGGAGAACATGGTACATGAATGGTCAGAAGAAGCATTTATTGGGATGTTCATGGACGGATTGGCGATAGAAATGGCAATGGGATGTTCAAACTGACCAACTGAAGGATGCCGTGGCTTAGCCCCTGAAAATTATCAAGTACATAAAATGCGAAAATCACATCGAAAGGGTCCCAAATACCCACTCTAGTGCAGTAATGCAAGAGCACTCTTCAATGCATCCATAAAGAGGCTAACGTAGGATGAAAACCACAAGGCGAAGAGCCTCGAGCCTCGAGCCTTTTCTTCAATTGCGATGACGATTAAACTGAGTCATCGATTGTATAAGCTTTCAACTGTATTGCTTGAGAGTAAGTAGAATCAGGATTATGGAATTAGGAAAGAGGCATTGTGCATTAATGCTTTCGACAAAGCCTTGAGGAATAGGTTCACACTTACAGAGAGGGGTGATGATGAGAGTTAGTCTAGTTACCGTTGGCAAGACTTTGTCGAGGAGAGAAATGGGAGTTGGACTTAAGGCGTGGAAGATTTTAATTTTATTTCTGGTGTTGCATTTTATCTTTGTTTAGATCGTTATTGGAGCAGATTTAGAAGGAATCCACTAGCTGCACTTCAGGCGTGTTATTATTTTGTATTTAAAACCTCGCAATTATTAGGGCCAGGGATATGAATTTTTTAAGCTATAACATTTCAAGAAAACCCACCAGGAATTTAACAGCAACAAACTTGGAATTGAATTGCCATCTCAAATCCATTATCGACACCTTAACGAGAGATCAAATTTAAGTTTGTGTAATTGAAATTTCCTTTTGTATGAACTCATTGTGTAATGGTGAAGATCAACACTTTGTTTCAAGCCAAAATTCCACCCTCAACTTCACCTGAGCAGTCCCAAGGTAAAAATTTCGAGGATTTTCATATGAAAATTTAAATTAGTAGTTGAGGCTTTGAAATCTGCAATCTTTTAGAAGTATCACCCTCCTAACAGAAATAAAAAATTAAATTAAATTAGAAAAAGGAAGAAATTTTGAGGAAATATAAAGTAAATTTAAAATTTGTATAATGTTGTTTTTATTTATTGTTATTGTTGTTGTTATTATTAACTAGACTTTAGAAATTAAAGAAAACTAAAGGGTTTTTTTTTACTTTCTACTTAACCATTTTGTTTTTCGACTTTAGACTGTTTTCTTTACTTTTTGTGATTTATTGTTGAATTTTTAAAATTTTGACTAATTAGTTAAAGCCAAAACATTTGTTTTTTTTTTTTGTCTTTTACTATTAGAAAAGCCAATTTCAAACTCTTATGAGTCCAATTTAAACTTTGGTGATTGTTTTGATGCTAATTAAATAACACTACGTGTATTTTTCAATATGTATTTGAAATTTTATTTTCTCAAGATTTAGATAAAAATTAAAATATCGATTTCTTTATATTTATTGGTAGATAAGATAATTATTTTATTTAAAAATAAAATTCTCAATTTATTTATTAAAAGTTAATTTTATAGAAAATATATGAATTTAAAGCATGTATAATGGATGATTTTTCTCATGGTATTTCATTTTTAAAATAATAATTTTTTTATCATAATTTTTATTTTATTTATAAATATGTTAAAATGTTATACAAACATTATATAAATATTTTCATTTTATCATAATAATAAAGTTAAATTATCATCATACAAATAAATATTAAACTAAACTATGATTTTTAATACATTAATATGTTAAATGGTGATTTTTAGCATATAAAATAACTTAATACATAATATAAATAGAATATTAAAAACAAACAGCTAAATACTTGTAACCTACAAATTCGGATAAAAATTCTATTTAAATTAAAGCTAAAAAAAAATGATAAACAGCGCTACCTAAAAATAGGAATAAGACCTTACCAAAGCTTAGGTAAGTTCTAAATCCTGCATGGTCAAACCAAACAAGCCATGTTGGTTGAAAAGGTAAGAGAGCCTTAGGCTTGGAAAATAAGCCAAAAAAGGAAATAATAAAATATTGGTTTGGTGATATACCGATCTTACCTTCCAGTACCCAATGAACTTGGAGGCTAATCAGCAATCTGTTAATAGAAGAGGATATATTAAACTTAATGAGAGGGAAAAACTTTAAGTAAAATGACCATACTAATATCATTAGTTGGTAATAATGGATAAAGTTCAATTGACTAGAAAAGAAGAAGAAGAAGAAGAATCGGAGTAGCTCCCAAGGTCATCTTACCAATTACAGTACGCAAGAAATCTACAAACCCTGCAGCATTAAACCAAGCAATAAGGTCATTAGAGTTATGAACTGCATATATATATATATATATACAAAATTTCTGCGTTTAATCTGGATCAAATCTCAATTATATGATGATGCATAGAAACCGGTTCTTAAGGTTGTGTTTGGTTAATAGAAAGTACTAAGGAAAAAATGTGAAGAAAAATGATTTTCTTGTATTTGAATTTCTTATAAAAAAATATAAAAGAAAATTATATAAAGACTTACAAAATTTTAAATTATTTAGGCATGTTTGTTGCCTGTTTTTTGTTTCGGAAAACAAGGAGAATAAAGAACATATGAATTTAGGTTGGAAAACATGAAACGTAAAAAGCAATGAGATTCAAAACCAAAAAGGAATTTTCCACAGCGATACAAAATGGTGTTTATGTTTTCATTCAAAAAATTATTATATAGGCAGGTTTTCAAGCAATATAAAGGCAAAACGAAGCCATAATCTACTTTATTAATAAGTTAAAATAAATACAATTAGTTTAAGAATTAAATACCCTTAACACTAGGAGTAAATCAATGTACACATGTACGTAATATTCATCTAGTAGTACCTTGAACAATTCTTACCATTTCTTGTGATCTTCAAGATCATCGTAGGCCTCGCATTTTATTGTATTCTCATTAAAATTTGGAACGCATTGTGTCTCATTCCGATCACATTCTTCGCAACGGAAGAGTAAAAATGAAATTTCAACACCCCGAAGAAGCTCTCCTTGCAAATTGGACATTGATCGGTTGCTGTGATCTAACTTCGCCTTCACCAGTCGAGTAACTATGGTTGCCATGGTACATGATACGGAATATCACTGACCTGCATGGAGTCTCCTACCAGTGCATAAGCATATGTTTGGGAGGAAGGAGAATTGCATGGAACAATTGGAATGTAGTTACGGCCAATAACTGGACCGTCGCAATTCATCAGAAGTGTAGACTTCAATCTCCATTCATAAGGCAATTGATATGGACGTTCACCATAAGTGAAGTTTTCTCTTGTGAAGGAATATAGAGGACTGGAAAAACAGTTGCCCTTCTTTAGGCTAGGATCAACTACTGATGACAGTTTAGGTAGTTGATCTCCGCAACATAGTATTTCCTGTGGTTCAGTTCTACCATCGTATGATTGTTTTCACAGACCAATTCATACTCATGAATACCGCATACGGCTGGATCACCTTTTAGTCGAAAAGGGTAGCTGATGTTTTGAATATCTCCGCAAGAAGAGGACTTGCATGTGTTATTTGAATTAGCAGCACAAATTGAAAAGAAGCAGGCATGGAGGAAGGCAGCTATGATGCCTAGCCCCACCAGCTTTGTTTCCCTCCTCCTCATCGTCTACTCTGAGAGAGAGAAGAGAGAGAGAAAGGCTCCGGTATTGGGTAATTGTGAGTCACAGAGAACCCAGTGCCATAAACCAGACTGGAAGCTGCAGGGGCTTTTTGGTAACTTCATTGTTGCCTGGAGCAGTATCTCTGTTCTCTGAGCTATGGTGGTCTTTGAATAATTGCTTCAGTGACTCGGTGATCAGAAACAACCCATAAAATGTTGATATAGAAGTTGGGAGGGTATATATTCAAGAAAGCAAAATAGGAAAGTTAGTATATAGTTTCCAAAAATAATAATGATTTGATTTAAAAGTAAAAAAGATAGTCAAAAAATCTTCAAACTACCCCCTTGTTATAATAGTCGATAGAGTAATTATGGTAGTAGTTGTAATATATTATGATAATAGTTATAGTATATTATGGTAGTAATATTATTTTTATTATCATAACTACTACATCTACTACCATTATAAAAAGTAATTTGAAGATTTTTTAGGAGTTCTCACCTAAAAAAATCCATCATCAAGAAGTTCTCACCTCCTTCCATCTATCACATCTAGGTCATGGCGTATGTCTAATGGCAAAGAAATAAATATCCCAAATGCAAAGACAAGCCCTTGATTCAATACCAAAAGATTGACTGATTCATTTGAAAAGTCACATATATAGATCCCTACTACAAATTAACAGGTGCATGGCTCTATAGATGCTGAACAAAATTTTGTTATTTTATAAGTAATATGTTTACAAATGCATTTCTCCATTTCCTTGGAAGTTAGATCTATCTGTATTCATGACATAGTACCAGGTTGCACAAGGGTTGACGTAATTATTTCTTGGTTTTATAGCGTAGTCATCTCGGTTAAGCTTGGCGCCTTATTAATAAAATGGAGAAATTAATGTGATGGCACTCTGTGGTAACAGTGATCGTAGGATGGCCTGGGCCTTAGACAGTAAGGTACCCTCTAAAGCTGTAGCGTTTTGTAGTAACTGGATTATCCGCAGAATTTTCAGTATATCGATAGCATGTAGTCAAATAAAATGGCTGCCTCTAATCATCCTCAAAATTTATGATCCTGCCTGAATATTTGCTCTTCTCTAGTCACGTCTGGGCAAGGCAGCTTTCCCAGGCCTCACAGCTGAATCAACCCCACTAAAATGTGGACATAGAGGTTGGACCACATGGAAATTAACTTCATATATAGGTCTTCTTTGAAAAGTACAAGTCCTCTACTTGTTTGAGAAAGTCCAACTCCTGCACTTGTCATCATCATATTGGACATAATATTTTGAAAAGGCCACCCTGTCTTCTCCATTATAATAACTAATAATACTAACAATAATAATGCACCTATTTTTGCTTTGAATAATACACCCGGAAAAGGTGCACTAATACCCTAACAAAGGGAACTTAGATTTATATTACTTCATTTACTTTTTTATTTTTGGAACTTCTAATGATTAAAAAGAAAATCTAGAGGATCCAATGCAAATATTGCTTATGAAGATAAATCAAGACAATTTCTTGTGAAATCATGTATTGGTGTGAAACTGTATTTCTTCAATGGAATTACAATAAAATTTATAATTGAACAGTTGAATCATTATATCTTCAGATTAACGGATGATTATTCTAATCTCATTCTATACATAAAGAATAAATCATGCTATTAAATCCCAACTTGTATTATTATTCATTTTGAGTATGAAGATTTTATAGTAAATAAAAATTCAAAACATACAAATTGCCTTGAATAATATTTTTAAGGTCCATCATTAATTTCTATTGATTACATTGACTCTGAAAAGTGTGAACCCGACTGAGTCAATTTACATGGTAGTAATAAATGGAAATTTGAGCTTTCCTTTAGAGCTTCACTTCAACATCTTAGAAATGTCTATAATGAGCCCAATGCGACATAGGAATGTGAATTTCTCAATTGTGGATTCTTTTTTATAGTTAACACTTTTCGTATAATCATAGTAAATTGTCATTCTTGAAGGCTGTTAGCTCTTCACTGCTCTTTTATCACATACGTTTTGAAATGTTGGCTAAACTGCAATATGAGATAGGCAGATAGGCGATTATGAATTTGTATTCCATGTAGTTGGTAGGCTATAAGTGTAACTGATGTTGAAAAATAAAGCATGACCTTTCTTCTTATATGTATTAATGTACTTTTGCACAATAAAATCCATCATCAAGAAGTTCTCACCTCCTTCCATCTATCACATCAGCTAGCTCATCGCGTATGCCTAACGGCAAAGAAATCAAGTCACCCAAATTCAAGGACAAGCCTCAAATTGAAATTGAGATCAATGAAGAGTGTGTTGAAGAAGTGCATATATAGATTCATCACACTATATTAAATTCCACAGTGGAGTGTAATAGGATATTTTATAATATTTCGGCCTCAATTTCAGTCCCTCTTAAAATCTTTGAAATTTGATGCTTAGGGTTTCAAACCCTGCCCAAAAACGTGAAAGAGCAAGCCCTCCTATGGATCTGTATTTTTTACGTGCGTTACCATTTCGATGGTAAATTCGCTTTTTATTTACTTTGAAAACTATTTAAAAAAAAATGGTCTTTAGATAAAACTATTCTCTAGTTTTTTTAAAGAAAAAAAGCAAAAATAAGAAATAAAAGCGCTTAGTCTGTTTCATTTAGAAAAGGCAATGCATCTAAAGCTGGTGTTAAATTCGGGGTAATTATTCTGCGCATGAGAAGGTACGGTAGTGACCGTAGCGGCTACTCTAAGCCCACTAAAGTCCGAGTTCACCAATACGATTATGGGCGCTGTATTAATTGGTTATTAATGAATAAAAAATTCTCATACATGTTGAATTAATACGTCAAACATTGACAACAATAATGGCAATAACGTTAATGGAAAGAATATGTGTGACGTATCATCAAGCGATATCGATAAAAAACAATGATAATTACGATTCTAAATGTGAAGTATTAATGATCAAGGTGTAAACAGAAGTTATTATTAATTATAAAAGTTATTTAATAAGGATCGTGAAATTAATAGGGTCTACTTTAAAAATTCGTTTATATATTCACAGCATTAAGCTCTGTGGATTCAGTTTATAAAAGTATATAATTAATGTGTGTTTTAGATTTTTGTGATTTAGAAGTCAGAGTTTTAGAAAATTGAAAGTTTGAAATTTTGAAGTGAATTTTACAAAATGATTTGAAGTTTGAGAATTTTTAGATAGAATTTTGGAAGTGAATTTTTAAATTGGAGCAATTTTATAAATTTGAGATTTGAAATTTGAAATTAAATGAAGTGAGATATTTGAATTTTTAACTTATGAAACTTTGAATTTTGGGATTGAAATTAGAAACTTTCAAATTTGAAATTGATGGAATTTCAGAATTTTGATTATATAATTAATTTTTAAGTGAAAATTTTTGTAAATTGGAAAAATTAAAACATGAAAAAAAAGTAAAATTGAAAATTAAGGAATTAAATTTTAGAGTTGAAAATTTGAATTTTAGAAAGATAGAGAAAAATGTAAATTTGAATTTTTGAAAATTAGATAATTAGTTTAAAAAAATGAGAATGAAAATTTAATGGTGAATTTTGGAAACTTGAATTTTAAGATTAAATTGAAAAAAATGCATTGAAAAATGAAAAATTAGATAAATTAAGGGTGAAAATTTGGCAGCGGGGTAAGGCGATCTAAGCAGGCCAAATCTTGAAGTGGGAATATTTTCATCGTCGATAAACTAACCTAAGGGGTTGAGGCGCAGATGGGTTAAGCACTGTGGGTTGGATACAAGTAAGAGTGATTTGTAATAGTTTGAGTCTAAGTATGTTGAACTTTTAATGTAATGGGTTGAGCTTTAATTTGATGGGCTTTAAGTGTTTGGACATAGACTAATGGGTTGGGTAATATGTTGCTTTATTAAGTTGAGCTTAAAGTAATGAGTTATATAATATGTTAAAATAAGTAGAGAAGTTGTCTTATTAATAAGTGAAGCACAAGTATGTTGAAACATTAATGAGAACTGGCGTGAATTAATCAGGCGCAAATATATTGGGCTTTCTGATATTAGTTGAGCCTTAGTATGTTGAGCTTAAATAGACTAATGAGTTGGGCTACAGTATGTTGGGCTGCAGGCCCAATGAGAACTAAGCCCAATAGGTTGAAGCAATTGGTGTTTTTCAAACATGTTGAATTATTATCTAGGTTAGTCCCCAATATGTTGGGCAACACGAGCCAAGTTTACTTCCCATAATGGATTTATAATCATCTAGATCAAGATGAAGAGCAGCACATTCAATTTAAAAAGAAGGAGATACCCAAATAGTAAAAAAAATTGGCAATAGTTGAGATTTGGTGTATCAATGGTCCCCAACGAATCCTCGGCCTATGAAGCTCGTTGTTAAGATTATTGGAAGAAATTGCATGATTTTACCCACACCTCCAAATCCTTTCCTTATGCACTGGTCAACAAAAACAAATGTAAGTACACCCTAAAAATACGCTAGCAAAGTAAGCAGTCATCTCATAGAAAGTCAGATAGATGTTGTCACATCTTTTCAAAAATTTGAAGTGTTTACTCAAATAGTATGATGTAGTAATCCTTACAATATGTTTTAAAACTATTGTTATCATATATCAATATTTTATTGCAAGATTCATTTGAGTTAAACACAATATGTTTAAAAGTTCTCTCACATAATTTATCTCTTTTCCATAATGTTGATAATAGTATAAACAGAAAATCTTGTTCAAAGTCTCTGACCTAATTCAGTTCAGCTCACCAAATCTTCCAGCTAGATCTTGATATTGATATTTGAAGATAATCCACATGCAAAGCACAATTAGAACAACATAAAAGAGCTAGAAATTTATTCATACCGTGACTTGCTTTTAAATGTACTCTTGGACTTTTTCTTTACAGCACCATAATGCTTCTTTTTTGCTTTCTCACGCTCATATCACTCTGGAACAGCTCTCATCCCTCTTCTGTCATGGATTAGTTTTTTGGAAGGCCGTTCTGATTTTTATTAGCCTTTCTCTGATCTTGTGCCTTCTTTACATCTATTTTTCTTTGCCCGTTTATAACCTATGTCTACAAGTGAGATTCCAGCCTTATCTTTTTTATTTCCCCTGCTCCCCTGCAATGAATGTATAAAGTATTGAATACTATGAATCACAAGCAAGGCCGGCCCTGTGGCGCGGGGGGCTTAAAGTGACATTCTAAAGGAGACTGTGTGTATAAATTTTTTTTACTTGTAATAATATTGGCTAAAAGCGTAGTTTTTATTATGTTAAAACTGTGTGGGGGCGCATTTTTAAGAAGAGGAAATGTGGAAGTCAGAGGCGACCGCCTCTTTTATCTCTACAAGGAGCGACCTGATACAAGAAAACCAATATCACAAAACCTATAGCTAGAAAATAAAATGAAATCACTTGAAACCAATGACTATAGGAATGCATCAATAGACAAGTCAAGAGAAGGCAGGTGGGGGGGCACAAGTATTTGCAGGTGGTGTATGGAAAGAAAGCCAGATCTAAATCTAGGTAGAAGACCCTGCCTTGCAAAATATAATCACATCATCAAACTCTATGATAAAGAGTAGACTACAATTTGAATACCACAGCAATCATAAACATCTACCTAGCAGTCATCTAAATTGCACAAATATCAATAATTTTTTTTATCAGTAAAATTTACACAAATATCAAATAATCCAATATCTTTAACAAATACTACCATACTATTAGAGTAGGATTACCCAACATAGCTAACAAATTAGCTCTATTAGTCCATGAAGGTCAATCGAGAGCACTCCAAATATATATACAATAAACTACATTCATATAAGATGATGTAAAACCCTGAAGAATTAAGAGGAATATTTTTTCTAAATGGTCATTTTATTTTCATCCTCCAATCTCTCTCAAGCTGCTTCAAGTTTTCGGTGCTTCTTTGGTGGATGATT